>JAOWBC010000383.1:11986487-12022514 GCA_028566105.1 Hypoplectrus providencianus | reverse complement strand
ATGATGATGAATATTCAGAGAAATTCACAGAAGATGTGGGGGTGAAAAGACAGGAAGTTAACATTTACTCAAACAGCTCGATTCAGTACAATTTGAACTCCAATCCTAGTACATTTCAGAGGGTATTATTTTTTTTTTTAGTAAGTTGGTCTACTTCACATGATATTTATCATAATATCAAGCCAAACTCATTGATTACTTGAGATTGCATGGCAAAAAAAGAGTAATCGATAATCGATCACTTAGTATTTTTTTCAGGCACAAAAGAAAAAAAAAATCTCTGATTACAGCTCCTTTCATGTGCTTTTTTTGTTTTTTTTACTTATGACACAATCAGCTGAATATTTTTGAGTTTTGGACAAAGGTAGACATTAAAAGGACATCATTCTGGGCTTTGGGAATCACTACTCAACTTTTTTCAACATTTTATGACATTTGAAGGACCAAATATTCCGTTTTTCAGGGAAGAAATTAGTAGATTAATCGGCAGTGAAAATTATCATCAGTTGCAGCCGTGATAAAGGTTGCTTCTTGACATGATGAACTTTAGAGATATTTTATTATAATTATTTACAACAATAACAAACTCTCATGCTGAGAAGATCACCTAATTGTTATCAACTAGGGAAAAGTAGATAAAATGTCACTGTGTCACTGTTTTCTGACACGTCTCACCTCTAACACGTACTGCACATACACACACAAACAGGCTATTTTCATCTACTGAAGTGAAAGGAAGCAAATAACAGCGCATTAGCACAGGCTGCATGCACACAAAGGCGTTTGCACACACAAAGGTACTTGGATTATTTTGGCAAGCGGCGAGTTTATTATTTTGTTTTATGGGGCTGGGAGGCGGGGGAGGTTGTTTTGCGGCGCTGCCGGTGATACGGCGGCTCTGTTTGTGTGCTTGTGAGAAAGGAAGCACCAGTAAGATCAATACATCCTCTACGTAGATTTCCAGCAGAGTGTGACGTGTGTGTGGGGAAATGAGCTGGGCCGAGGATACTTTGCTTGTTATGGATTTGACATGAACTTGGCCCCCGGCCTCTCAGAACGTGATGAATGTATTATTTAATCTTCCTGTCTTTGTTAACCTCCTTTTGGCTGAAGGCACGGTGATTCTCTCTCTGAGAGTGGATGAAACAACATCTCCAGTTTGGCCTTTGGATTTTGATGAAGTATAATAATGGCTGTAATAATAGAGCCTCTGCACAAGGACCTTTCCCAACACAGACACGCTAATGTGAGGGAGCCGTGCTTTATTTTAAGCACACGTGAGTCAACTGCACAGCAAAGATTAAATTAACACACGAGGCGATGGCTCTTCGGCAGCTGCATTGATGAGTCCTTGATACTTTATCAGCTGCATCAGTCAGGGCTGAATGACGCCTCGAGTTTTAAATAGAACTTTAATTGAGGACAATTTGTAAACTGGGGTCCATTTGGTTAGTTATAATAATGAGAAAATATGCCTACAACTATTTGTGTCATAATTATTTAGTGTTCTTAAAGTATCACAATGTTCAGAACAAAAGAGATCTGTAATTTCAATCAAAGTAAAGGTCTTTTTCAGTTGGTTGCCTGTCAATGGTATCATGATATTTGTGCATGTGTTGTAGTTAGTCAGTAGTAGTTGTAGTTGTCTTCAATTGACTTTTATCTAGTTTTAAGCCACACTTTTACACGACAATTTTTATACCTTTTTAAGTATCAGATATCTGGATGGAAAAACTCCTGAACGATGAACACTGAAGGATTCTTAACTGGGAGAAACTCGCTTTAATGACAGTATTGCTCCATCATTAGCAGATAAAATGACACACTGTGATTTCAACATGATCCCCAACCCAGAAGACAGACTAAACTGTTTGTCAATACCACCCATGCCATGATGCAGATTCTTTAAATTTGGGCTATAAAACCACTGACCTAGGTTTAGGAAAAAAACGTTCTTGGTATCCATAATAAAAGTCAGTTTAAAAAGTAAACAAACATATATAAATGCTGGCAGTGAAGTAGTTATGACTGGCGGCAGAGGACATTGTAAAACATAAATAAGAGTCTTTGCTGCCCATACAAACGCCCTGTCTTGATGACAGCATATTTAAGGTTGTTCTAAGTCTTAGATTAGAGCCAAACTATTTAACAGTGAGTTCAAAACTAAAAACATAAAGAAAAACTGAGGAATCCAACAAAAAGAAGGCAATACAGTCCTGCTTTCACATATTAGCTCTACATGTGTCATGTTTCGAAATGAAAATAGTTCTGAATTGCCGTTTTTGTTGAAATGTGTGAAACATGTTGGCGTGTAGAACACACTCGTTGCTGGTGAATGAACATCTTTAGTGATGAGAGAACTATCCATAGCAGGTTTTATGAGATCTCATCAGTGTGGATGATGGATTGATGTTGCACGCAATATCCTCATCCATCATGACATTTGTCACATTGAATGAAATTGTCATATGCAATTCAGTAGACATTACATCACCCTACTTCTCATTATTTCCATGAAGTTGATGCAGAACTCCTTTTTTTTCCTGTTTTTAGGATTAATCACTTCAACAATTATTTAGCAATATGTCGGGAAATGGTGAAAAATGCTGATTACATGTTAGAGGCAACATCCTCAAATCGCTCGTTTTTAATCGGAACAGCCATCCAATAACCACAGATATAATATACAATAATATAAAACATAGAAACTCAATAAATCCTCACAATTCAACATCATAATAAATAAAAAAATATAATCAATTATCAGGGTGAGACATGGTTGAAAATGGATGGTTAGTGACAGGAAGGGCCTCATGAAGCCAGAGGCACTGTACTAATGTGTGTGTGTGTGTGTGTGTGCGTAGGTGGAGAAGTCTGCTAAAAATATATATCTTGCCAGGAGCTTCAGACAATGACAGGGCAATATTCTTTGGAGGCTGAAGACGTCAGAGCTTTTGGGAAGGATTCAGACACAAAGACAAAGAGTCAAATTTAGACTTTTGGTTGGTGGCCTAAGCGGGAATGACATTCGTCACCTTTGGGTCAGAGATGTTTCCGTCAACACAGACAGGCACTGAGAAAAGAAATAAGACGATAAAACAAAGAGTACTCGTCTCAGCTACACTAAAAAAAAAAAAATAAAAAAAAAAGGCCAGCTCTCTGTGGAAAACTGAGGTTGACACATTATCAACAGCTGGCTGTGTTTACATTATGGAGAATGAACAGCTTCACATTTATGTAAAAACACATTTAGACTTGACATTTAGATTTTACTGCCATCTGCAGATTTTAATGTGTAAAATGTCATATTTTTTGTTTTTCTTTCATTATTTTCGCTTTCATCAAATACTTTAAAATGATTGATGTGTTTAAATAAGCTCTTATTACATGATAGTTGTAATTAGTTTGATAATACTCCCCATGTTTCTGATTGAAATATGATTGAATCGCATAAATCTGAAATAAACTCATGTTTCAACCCAAAAACCCAATAAAACTAGACATAAGTGGTTGAAGTTTTTGTGAAAAAAAAAAAGTATTATATAAAACTACTAGTTATTTGCTTCATTACATCTAATAAAAAAAAGCCTCCCAGGGTCTGTTTGCACCACTTAAGCTCAATTCCTCAAAACATAAATGTTAGATACGACGCTCAATGTGCAGTGCAATGGAGCTTCACAGCGGCTCTGTTCCCGCCGCTGTGACCTGCAGCCGCTGAACCGGCTCCGCCACCGAGAAGATGAGCCAAGAACCTTTCAGAACAGAGAACACATGAGCGGGAAGGAAAAATCTTTTTGAGACGCAATGAGGTGAGAGAAATGTTCTGTAAACGTCTGCAGCATGTCACTAAAAATACTGTCCAGAGTCGGTGGCTATTAATGAGAGCCTCTGTCACGACTCTTGTTTGTCTCCGAAAAGGCCGATGAGCTGCTGTCAGCTGTGGCGGGCAATCAAATAAATATAGAGGGCTGGATTAAGACCTGTGAGTGTTGCCAGAAAGAGTCCACCGGTCAATGTCTCCACTGAGCTGTTTTGTCTTCATCCTCCTCACCAGGTCTCTTCATCCATATAACACTCAATGCTTAGATCAGAGCACATGGTAATTCTTACAAAAATACCAAATCTTCACCACCAAGTGACCCAAAGATTTCAGGACGCTGCGTCTGGCAACCCAGCAAAAGCCCAACTCCCCCACAAAACACCCTAAATCGGTTTTCATTTTACAGCGCCAAACCACTAAGAAGAAAAAAAGGTATATGTCAGAAAATTTGCAATCATAAAATGTGTTTTTTCAGCTCTATTTAAAGCCAGGGTTAGGCTTTAAGCCTCCGATGAGAGTAAGATTAGGGTTAAGGTTAGGGTAAGCTTTTAAAAACAACTTGCAAGGTGAAAATTATAACAAAATCCAGGGTTGCAGCCTGGCCAGGAAGGATCAAGCTCCTAAATCTGGAGACTTCTCCTCCGCAATCAGCTGGACACAACCGACCACAAGCCAGAGCACTCGGAGCTTACTGTATGCTCTCTTTGGTCACAGGACGGCCCATTATCGAATCCGCTATCCACACAGACATCTACATAATCACACATCTCTGCCAAACAGGCCGTACAACTTTAAAACATTTTTGTCAGAGAAAAGGGGGCATCGTCTGCTGGCCCGGATCTATTCCACACATTTCTTGGGAGGTAGTAAATTTCAATACATGCATCTTTTTTTTCTGGTTCTTTTTGCCCCAAATGATCCATTATATGACAGTGAATCAGGAGCCTGGAGTTGAGTGGTCTCCAATGTCTCGTCATATGCATACCTCAACAGCACAGGCCCCCCCTGCACAGGATACAAGAGATTTGGATGTGCAAAGCTGTGCTCAGCCCCTGATGTCAGATATGACTCAATCCAGAGGCTTGTAACTCCAAAACACATTTTGGAGATCCTGAATGGAGGCAAAATGGGAGGAAAGAAGCAGTAGAAGGATTCTTTTTTTCCATGCCTCCATAAACATGTTTTCTCAATTGGGTAAAAGTATTCTGTCCGTCATAAAGTAGAATACAAGGCCAGGCTGTTCCAAAGACGACACGAGGAAGAAAAAATGTAAACATTTTCAGCTACACTATGTCTCTATTTAAGAGGAGTGTCAACTTTCCTTTTGCATCAGACTCGAAAACCCACTTGAGTTAAACACACTGATGTGTTTTGTTTCACTCTGTGCGAGGCTGGCCCTCAGTACGAGGGTCCCGGGGGAGGTTGAGATTAGCTAGAATGAGATGAGATGGTGACAAATCCCCAACACTCCCCCGCATCAACAGTCCTGAGCGCGGCCACAGTGGAGGGGAACACAGCTCCGATTGGGGCGGAAAACCAAACAAAACAAAAAAGGAGACGCGGCCAGGAAGCGGGGTATCCATTTCATGCCCCCGTCCTTTTGCCTGCCACCTGTTAGACATGATCATTACCATGAAGCAAGGCGTAGGGGGCTAAGCCGGCCACATTTATATCAACAAGCTGGGATAAAACTGTCTAATTATCCCCCACGGCCCTTGGCCTGGCCCCCGACTCTCCTCGCTGAGCCGGTCCCATTTGCCAGCCTGGCCTTCAGCCAAACTCTGCAGGCTGGTATGTGAAAGCACATCCTAATGACAGCTCTCTTTCAATCCCAGGTCTTTGTAATTGCTCTGGGTAGCTTATACACATTATGTGGCACCAGTCCAAGTCAATAGTTAGAAGGTCAAGGAGAGGTTTAATGGAATAAGTATGAGGATTTATTGCTTTACCTGGTCTGAATAAATAACCGTCATGTGAAAGTGTTGAGGCTTATGATGACAACTGTGCTCCTTTTTGAAAGAAAATATAGCTTTGCTTGAAACTGTTCTGTAAAGGGCTGGTGGTCTTTAACACATGAGAAAAGTTCTGGCACAGTTTAAAACAGTCTGATGTAGAGACCAAGTGATTTTGAGACCAATACAGATTTTAGAAGGAAAGGTTCACTTATTACTGCAGCCGTGATAGTGGATTTTAAGACTTTTCCTTTTTTGGATTGTGTGCTTATTTGGCACTATGACGACTGTGGAAAAGTACTCAGAAGAATGCTTTCTGAAACAAATAATTACATTACAAATTTAAGAAATGCAGTTACCATATATATATTTTATCACACTGGTAAGTTGTTTAGAATGTAAAACAACAAAAATAATTAGTGTATGTTCATTGTCAACTATTCAAATAATTAATAAATACAAAAGTGAAATGAATAAAAGTAAAAGTTCAATTCCAGCAATTGCTAACCACTTCAATGAAGACTAAATTTTAAAAAAATCAAAAGTTAAAAAGAAAGAATCCAAGTTCAGTAGCATCAACTGCAAACATTTAATGAAAGAATAAATAAAAATTAATTCTCTAAAAAAACATCAGTGTATGACCAGTATAGGTAAATTCGTGCATATTTAATATTTAACAGACTGAATGTTCAGCTAGTAACTGTCATTTAAATACAGAGTTTGAACAAATAGCTAAATAGTACTGTATGTTCGTATCAGTCCATTGCTGCAGATTTTAATAAAGATTACAAATAAAACACAAAGGTATAAAACGTCATTTTCTAATCACCCCAATCACATTTTCTACATATGTTTTGTGAAAAAGAAATTGCTTATATTTGCAAACATTCACACTGATACAGATATATACCTGTAAGTGTTTGTGACAGGCCACTATCATCTAGCCAACTCAGTCTGATGCACTGAAATAACTCAAATTTTCCACTCCAAACAAGTCTAGCTTTAAAATCCATCCAAGCAAATTTGCCACTTGTGAGCAAATGCTAAATGCAGGGAGGGTCTAGGCTTTGATGATCAGCCGTGATTGAGAGCAAATGTAGACTAAATGTAAGCAATTTGCACCTGTGCAAAGCTGACTATTATCATAACAGTTTTGATGGCTACAGAGGGAATGTGGTGGGTGGGAGCCGGGCATCCAGATCCCCGTGGGAGGTAGCATTAAGATCTTAATTAGGACGCAGGGGGAAAGATTCAAAGTACTCCAAGATGACGAGGGACACAGCAATGGGAAACCAGAGCTGATCGTCTTTCCTAGTTCAAGGCTAATTGCTGAAAAGGATCTGACATGGATGTGAAGGGAAACACCAACGGTATGTAATAAGATGATGTGAGGTCATCTCTAAAAGCTGTTGGACTAATTCTGTATGTCTTTGGAGGCTTGTAGGTCTGGCTTATTAAGACATCACAGGCAAAACAAGGACATATGTTGAAGTAACAACATAATTTAGCCAAAAATAATTATAACCTGAATTGAAGCTTATTAAAATCAAGTGAAAGACTAAGATTTCCATTTTCTGCCTTAAAATGCATTCTGTATGTACATTATATAATCTTTCTCGTAGGAAAACAGTCCTAGAAAGACTTGTGCTAAAGTACAGGTGACAGAATGGTCACTCTATGGAATCACTCTGGAATTTATTTGTCCTTAAGATCTCTGATAAAGTGGCAGCTGGGGCAGATATGATTACTACAACTGGAGGCCTGCCTGAAGTTCTGAACCAAAGACTTGTTGCTGTGTTTACAGTTTGGTTTAAATTAGGTCAAAGCATTCAACAGAAAGTGAGAAAGGATAAAACTAAGAAGAACAAGCAAACTAATTCAATCAAAAGTTTATCTAAAATGAATTAATTATTTTGAGGTATGTTTTTGAGTTGAAAATGTGACTCTGGGCTTTTGTCATTATTGCCTTACATTCTAGATACAAATGTATATAATATATAAAATAGATATGAGTTTTCCAGCTGAACTGATCCTTGCTTTTAGAAATCTGTGAATGTTCACTGAAACAGGACTCTTCAGACTGCTAGGTTGTTATGGTTAACACATTTCAAAGTAAATTGAGGGTTATTTTGTTTAAAGGCCATTGCTGGGAATTTCTATGAAATAAAATAACTGTCCCTAATTGCCCTATCAAATGAATTCTTTTCATTGACATCATTTTCAAACATTTCTTCCGGATAAAAATCCTTTCGGGACAGACTTGTGTGAAGTATGGCGCACTGCTGTTCTAAAGATCATCAGAAATGATTCCCCTGGCAGTGTCCAAACTTTATAGAGTAGTATAAGGCAAGCCTGCCCTAATAAAAATACAGGTGCTTTTCTCTGTCTTTCAAAGACTTTTGCAGACTTCTGTTCAATAACAGCTGAATGGCGGTATATCATTTATTTATTTTTTGACTGATTTGGCTGAGGTGATGTGAATGTCAGGTCATCCACTTTTTTTCCTTTGCTGTTTGTGAATGTTTTGCCAAACTAGCTAGCTTATACATCTCCTCCGTTGAAAAAAAAAAAAAAAAAAAAGATCCCCAGCTTTGAAGCAGCTGAAGGAGCACAGGGATAAAAACTCTATACAATTTCCACATGAAATAGGAAGACAGGGGTCCACCGGGAGACACTAAATTGAAACTAAGGCTGTGCCTGATGGACCACAGGATATGCCTGCAAAATTTAGACATATCAAAATGGCGAAAAAGTCTGTTAGTGCCCATTCATATAAACTGAATGGCTTGTAATGTTCTCAGGCCCTTGGAGGATACTTGCAAGGTTGAGGAAAGACTACAGGAAGAGCAGAATGGTTTTGACATAACTTTATTTTAGTGCGCTACAGGTTTTCTCTCCTCCCTGCAGTTTAATGTTGTATTCCACTGGGTCCCGGAAGGAAGCAGCCCAGTAAATCCCTACTGCTCGACTTAAAAAGGAAACGGTATCTGAAGACAGGTGAAAAAGTGGAAGATAAATACATCCAGGCCCCTCGCCCGTAGTGTTTCTCTCCTGAGGGTCATCTCCCAGCTACACAATATAATGGCACAGGCGTTTGGTTTAAATTTAGCCAGAGAGGAAGCTATAACGATGAAATAACACCTACTGACTTTTGAAAACATAACTCATTCTGATTAAAAACTTGCCTTACATGTTATGGACTGCTGCCTGTTTTTTGGATAACACTGTCAGGTGAACTGGGTTTTTAAGCCAATTTGTGGGATTTAATTGGGAGAAAGTAACTGGCAGCATTTAAAACCCACACAGGAGATACTCTAGGGGGCTGTGGGGTGGTAGGTGAATTAGGAAGTCTTCACTTAGCCCCGGAGTAATGAACTGAGCCGATGTGCACCCCTGTAAGGTTTAACATTTTGCCTTTTTATTTGGAGGAAGGAGGTTGGGGGTCGAAAGGTAAACAATGAGAAGTCCTGCAGCCGCCTCAGCTGCTCCCAGTGCGCTTCAAAGGGGTTTCCATATGTTTTCAAGATTTGGACCAAACTCCGGTATCGCCATTTAAAACACGATGAAGTTAGTGTGCTTTTTCCTTTTCCTCCTCTTACATTTGTTTTCACTTTAAACTGCCTCAATTTAGCATGCTGGAGAGAAACATGCATTTGCGGAAAGAAAGTCCCCACTGACAACCACACACTTAAAAAATAAAATCTTCACTGAAAACCTCACATTAAAAAATTATACCCAATTCTTTTTAACATCTCAATCTCAGGGGTTTTCCTTCCAGCACCCTTATGTTTTGGTGTTTCTAAGACAGTCATGCTGTAGGTCAGTAATCACTATCAGGGCGTGTCTGTTAAGGGGAATAAACATCTGCTTCAAGTGCTTGTCATGGTAAGATGAATACTAGTGTAGTTGTGTGTAGACGGTATCCAAAACATCAGTAAGATGTTTATGGAGTCATCCAACTGACAGTGTAATAAATAGATAAAGTCAGGAAATGAACTGTCTCCAAAAAGCTTTTATGATCAAATGCGTAATTTCCAACAAATTGCTTACACTTGAATGACTATAAAAGGCCCATTTTAATTTCATCACGGCATAAAACTAAATTGTAGCAACTTTGCAAACTTTTGTCACTGCAATGGTATGCAAACAGATAAAAAAAGTGAACCTCACAACCTACATAATGACTTCTTTTGCTCATACAATTTGATCA
The DNA here is from genome assembly GCA_028566105.1 of Hypoplectrus providencianus. NCBI lineage: Eukaryota > Metazoa > Chordata > Actinopteri > Perciformes > Serranidae > Hypoplectrus > Hypoplectrus providencianus. The sequence goes on along the minus strand of JAOWBC010000383.1, from coordinate 12,012,532 downwards.
ATTCTGTTCGAGATCATCTGGAAAATCTTAAGAGCCGTACCATGAAATAAATGCATTCTCATTAAAGTTTGCTGAGCCCCAAACTGTAAGTAGCACATTAGGGCCAGTGAAAATATCCTGTGACAGGACCCCCTTTTTGCAAAAGAAGAAGTCATAGATCTGGGTAATTTTTATGCAAAGAAGTCCAACTTTTTGGCTTCATGCGCCATGAAGCAACTTTCATAGAAATGAACAGGGCACTGCTACCAAGTCTGCATCCTGTTCTCTTAAAGCCATATCTATTCTTAGTAACTGTAACAGATAACAATTATATTTATTTCATTATTTAATTCTGTATGTCTGTTAGATGTTGCTAGTTATGCCTCAACACCGCCTGCAGCATCGTCTGCAAGTTATGTTGCTGTAAAGCAGACCTATGCACAGATGCATTATTAGAATAGTTTCATTGTCATGTTAACTCTAAGCGGAGTTCATTATTCTTTACTTAAAGGTAATCAGTGAGGCTCCCTGCTCCATGAAATGCATGAGACAATATTTACATATCTGCTTTAATCACTGCGGTTCATTTATTTTTACCCTATTAAAATAAACATGCCAGAGTATAACCAGCTGGCTAATAGAATGGGGAATTAAAAACAACTGCAGAATAAACTCAGAAACAGTGAATTGCTTTGGTATGAGGAATTTCCATCCAAATACAATTGACAGCAAGCAACTCCAGAACAGGGCCAGAGAGCATTTGGAGAAATCGTCTTTAGGGGGGTGTTATATATCAGCAATTTTGCAGGGGTCAATAGATCGAGATCCAGAGGTCTCAGAGAACAAAGGGGATCCTGAAATCTTACAAAAGTTCAGAATAACATTATGACAATATATAATTTTAACATCCTGAAGGACAAAAGGAGGCCAGCCATAATCTCTGAACAAGATATAAACCAAATGTGCAGAAAAGCATAAAAAGCACCATGAAACCCAAGTGTTTCAATGTCCAAACATGCCATGACCGCAGGCCATCTGTTTTTTCCTCGTTACACCGGGAAGCCAATGGAGAGGTCCACTGTGATGCGTAACCTCAATAAATATCTCAGATCCGCAGAGACATCCCCCAATTTGTCCACTGGTGATTCATCTGGGAACTAATAGTGGAAGACAATAACCAGCGAGAGGGACCATCTGAAAGACATCAGTAAACATGTGCGTAAATCACACTGACCCAAAGCAATGGTAGGAAAAGTCTCTCTCCACAAAATCATCTTGTGGTTGGATGAGTACAGGGCTGACGGCAGGACGATGTTAAGGCTATTCCCAGATTCTTGAAGTTTTGGTCTATATGAATTATGAGAGCTTGTCCTTTCAGTGACCTCACTACTAATTATACATATTTCCAAACAAGCAAAAAATGACTTTATACTAAAGTGCAGTGGAAGGAGGCAAAAGAAACTGCAGATCTCCACCTGTTTCACACTCAAAGAGCAACTGCAGGATGTCATTTTTTTTTCAATTTCTGTCCGAAAATGGTAGCACACACTTGGATGGTGGGTTACATTTCCTTTTTTCCTCCATAAAAGACACACATTGAATGATTTACAAAACAATGCCCATGTCTTAAATGCATTTCTGAATTTAAATATTGTACATCACTTTTGACATCAATAACTACAACTATCAGAGCTTTTCCACCTCGGCAGCTCGGCCTGCCAAATGTTAGCAGGGAGGAGAATGAGCCATGGTCAGCTTTACTGGTATTTATGAAAAATGCCAACTGAAACAAGTTTGACAAGATAGATGGGCTCTGCTATGAAAATAAAACAATGATTTGGTGTTGACTTGTTTCAGCCTTGATGTAAATGTTGTTGCTGCATACAGAAAAAAATACCTTCACTCACCCCAAATACTCAATATCTCACTAACAAATTAATCGTTACCAGTGAGGTAGCTGAAAAATTATGGATTTTTAATGTTTTTAGCCAATCCTCTGCATGTCTTCAACATGCACTATGTGATATAATGATAAAAGATTGAGGCAAAAGCTAACGTTTCAGGCAAAAAGTAACCATGTGCTTTTTCATATGTATCTAATAAAAGGCTTTAAACTAAACTTATATAGCAGCATTCTGGCTCTCACACGATAGGCATTTTGGAACAAATAGTCCTGGGGACTCCCTGAGAGGAACTGCCCACTGGGGAGCTCCCCAAACAACTGCATACCTAAGGGCTCTTTTTCTGTTTCCATTCGTGCCGCCAATGAGAACACTGAAGTAACATAAGAGATGAAATCACGCTGCATCTCCCTGTTGCATGTACAATATGCTCAGTAAAGCCCTGACCTCACTTTCGACTCATTCATCCGTATGCTTTTACTTTTTACGTTTTGTTTTTTTTTTTTACATCCTGTAGGTTACATACTCTGAAATAGGAGCTAGAAAGGTGCCTCAAAACTGGTGATAAGAACTCTGATTGTTCTTGTAGTGCGAACTCAGTAAATAGTGTTTTATTGAACTATGTTATTAGGCATATGAAAAAACTTCCACCACTTCCAAAAATGCAAACTATGTCAGTCTTGAATGTGGCTTTTTGTAATCTAATCTGTAAACTCGCCGAATAGCATGGTCATCTAATGATGTCCAGTAATGTACTTATCTCCTTTACAGTAGCTATAGAGCTGATAATATTTTAGAACAGACAAATCCACTGTTTTATCCACCACTGTTTTTCATTTTTCTAAGGCAATAAAATAAAGGCACCATCCAAACCATTAAAATACAAAATATCAGTTTGGAGAAGGGGTTAAGTGAACCAATGATTGAATACTTCTTAATCCTCACAGTTTACTTTCAATATCTATGTCTGTTTAACCTCAAATTTATGTTCAGGTTATTGCTGTTTCTGAAATCAGAGATTATGATTAATGCCAACTAGAGCTGAATCTGAGTAATTTCAGCCTACAGTTACTCCTTCAGCAGCAGACATATTAACACTTAGCTGTAAACACCCGTGCACATGAAAAACGTCATACCCGTATATCAACATCCATCTAATCCATATACAGTGACAATTTTATTGTGCTCATAAAATGCTCGCAACTGCCCTTAAGCACATTGTATTTTCAGCAGGCGTTTTTAAAAGGCTTAAATTACACTCAAACAGCATCAAGATGAATGGATTGGCAGGACTAATGTGAGTGCATTTTTTTCTCTTTGAGACAGGGAATTTTCCTCCCCGCAGCCGTGCCAAGAGCAGGAGGGGAAAATCAACTCCATTCAACTATTTGTCAACTCCCTTTAGAAACATTTAATAGTAATAAAATTTATGGCTCCAGTTTCCAAAGGATACTGCCAGTGAAGTTCATCTCTACGAAAAGTGGTTGTAAATGCTACCATTGTTTCACATTTTGATTTATGACTCAACCTTTTCGCTGAGGTTTTCGAATATAAATATTGAAGCCTGTTGGTGGAGCAGGATTATAATGTATGTATGTATCTATCTGCCCGTCTGCCCGGCTAATCAGTCAATTCCATACTGTCCACAAGGAATAAAGGTTGGGGAAGATGCACTGTGCTGTCTGTAGGATGAGCAATGACAGAACCAGACAACTTTCAGGAATCCACTGAAGCAGCAATTCCAAAATCGAGTTGCCATATGGCACTGGTGCTTAAATGTTGCCTCGAGACAGGTTACAGAATGAAGTCATATGTCATGTCTGTCAGCTACATTGCATTGCTATTAAAAGTTTGATAAAATCTCCATGCATTGGGTTAATATAAGATGAAAACCAGAACAATTGAGAAGACCAGAGTCAACATCTGAGTCATTTTCTCACTTAGACTGTGTTTGATTTCCTCACTCTCTCAGTTTCAAAGACTTTCAGGCTCTTTTCTCCATTATTCCATTACTCTGTAATTCATGAGATATTATAAAAAATGTTAGTCATACTATGGATCACAGTTCAAAGTGCAAGCTTTTTATTGGACAGTGTAGAATTGCCTATAATAAGGTCATTAAAACATGGCGTAGTGGATTGTGAATCTGACAGTATGAAGGGGAAAAGGGAATTAATGATTTATGGACCACCAAGGAGCAGTAAAAGCCAGTGATGAATTAGTATGCATTTCCATTTTTTCCTCTCCCCTTTTCATCCTGACACAGGGATGCAAATGCTCTTTGTTTTCTTAAGGATGTACAATTTTCTCTTCATCTTTTTTGAATCCTCCTGCCGAATCCTCAAGCCATCAAATCGAGGATTTAAAGGCCTTTGGCGGCACTTATGGCTCCCAGCAGAAGCTTCCTCATGATGCAGAGTGGCGACTCAGCAAGGTCAGGGAGGAAAACCAATTTGCAGAAAAAAAGAGGATATTCCGAAAAACCTGGCAAAACGTCTGCAATTCAGCTTCATATGGAGCATCAATCAAGTCTCTTGCTCTCTTTGCTGTAATTACTCGGAAATGTTATAAATTTTGTGCAGATTTTGAATCGAGCACTGAAAACACTGAGGCATAAACGCTTCTTTCATAAAAGGGGAGAGTGAGTCACTCGATAAATAAATTCCTTGTCCACATTTAGAAAAGATAAAGCATATTTTGCTATGGTTATAATGCTTAGTTCAAGTTGGATAAAATATACAAGAACAATTCAGCAGAGACATTTCATTAGCTTTTCTGTGAACATTTTAAACCAAATAACACATTTAGCAATATAAAGATTAACTTACATATTTTCCAGTTAAAGCAAATGCATAGAGACTTAAATAATAAAAAAATCACATTTTACTTCAGCTGAATGGAGAGAAATTGAGCAGCTACATCGTCCACACCCGCACAATGCACATGTGTGCACATGTGTAGATTACATTATGCTCTGGGTCCTACCACAGAAAACTTGTGTAATTTATGGGGAAATAAATCTATCCCCTTCCTGACAATTAAACTCCAACTCTAAAGGGTGGCACAAAAGAAAAGCTCTTATTTCAAAAAAGGGGAAGAAATAGAGCGAGTCAGAGCTCCATCTTAAATCACTCTCCATAACACCACCTCTGACTTTTCTCCGGTTTCTGCTGTTAATATTGAACAGTAAATGGGCGCGAGCCTGCACGGGACAACTATGTATCAGCATCAACATTAAAGCATGCATCTGTCACATCCCCAGTGAACGAGGGGGTTATTTGTGAGCCAAGTTCAGATGCTGATGGTGCTCAGCTGACAGGTGGCTGCAGTGTTGATGGAGTTGTGGGAGCCATATGCAAAACAGAACAGCGTGTCACTGAACACTGAGCAGCTCATGGTTTAAGTTTGTATTAATGTCAAAAGCACTTTGGGTACAGGATCATAGAGGGATTTTTTGCATGCTTAAGATATTAAGCAATAATGACTACAAATCATAAACAGAAAGTATATTTATAAACTCAGATATACATTACAGTGCTGCAGACCACTTGCCAAAACATAATGTACTGTGGAGTTTTAAATTTCTGGATGCATTTTTCCTGTGTTACAAACAGCTGCAGTCTTTGCAGAAGAGTATGAAAATGTACTTTTAGAGGCTTAAAATGTACTTGATTTAGGAAATCTGTCATCTTTATTTTTTTTAACACAATTACATAATGCTATAATTAATACGTACAGAAAGTATGGTATATTGCAATTGAAAATCCATTGTGTTTAGTTGAACCAACTAATCAACTGATTTTGTTCTGTCTGCTGTTCATACACTGTAAAAAAAAAAAAAAAAAAAAAGAAGAAGAAAAAGGTAGAAGTAGCTATTTGTCATCCATTGGTTTTTGGAGTGCTATTTTGAAGCCTCAATTTTGGGATTTCGGCTGAGTTTAATTTGTTCAAGGTAAACTGTTATGTTGGCATCACAGTTTAAGCGCATCTTTCTGGGAAAACGACAAAAACCAAGACCAAGTCGAAAGAATCCCAGATTGTTTCTGTTTCTCCTTCTAATGTACAGTGTGTCTTGCTTCACTGCTTCCAAAATTGCCTCCAGCTGTAGGCTGTATAAGATGATCATTTGGCTGGTAAAATTGGCTTGGTGTTATCGCTGTGCATCCTCAAACAGACAGAAGGTACGTCCGGTCCAAACACAGAGGGTCTATATAACTCATGATCTGGACTGTTTCGTCCAACTGTGAGCAGTTGACCAGGTTAAGTTTATAGGGCCTTTTGTTAAGCGGCTGAAGGTGTGATTGCCTGTCGGCCAAATGGGGGAAAAAAATCAGCGGCTTGTTTAAAACAAATAAGTGGGGCCACCGGTCGGAAGTATTGGGCTTATTTTCAATTCCCATAACTTAAATTTTCTTAGCATGGACAGATCAATTAGGGGTTTAGCATTCTTAATGTATTGCATTTCCTGAAATTAAGTCATTACATGCAATAGAGCTGATGAGGTCACAGCTGACAGGAAAGCCAGAGGCAACTGACTCAACAAAAAAACAAAAGAACCTGAGGCTTTGCTCTCAGCAGCCCGGGCTCTTGTGTTTAATCTGTTTCATTTTTTATTCAGCTGTTTGATTTTTGTTTAATTTTTTTAAACTTGAAAGTGACATTGTTTCCCCTTTAAAGCAAAGTGATGAATCATGCAGTGAAAATATAACCTCACCTCATAGTGACGGCTTTCATCGATGTGCTTAAACTTCCTCAGATTCAATTAAAATGGACGTGAGATTACAATCAATGTTTTCTCAGATGTGGTGTGCAGCAGCACAGTGCACATCTGTGCAGCTGAAAAACACATTGTTTTCTTAAATATGCAATATCCTACGTCCTAAATGTGGATTACATGCAGGTCCATCAACATAGCTGACACTTGAAAGAGCATGTCAGTGGAAAAAGTCATTTTCTCAGGTAATTGACACGAATATGCAAGGATTCTTTTGGCTCCTGCTATTCTGAGTTTGCCAAAACAGCTGATTTACGCTTTAAACTAATCCCTGTGTGAATTCTGCACCACAGAATCCAAACAACCTCAGAAGTGTTGCTCCTGGCCGGCAGTGGGTCATTTACTTAATGGTGAATGAATCTCTAATCCTGTGTAAACGTCAGGTCCGTGTAGCGACAACTCCTGCAGACAGAGAGCTTTTTGCTGCCTGAGCTTTCAGCCAAAAAGTCTGAGCTGTTCCTCAAGCCGGAGACAAGGTCAAGGAAATAATGTTTGATCTGTTATGGCACTCTTATAATTATTTGGACCCTGGAGGAGGACCTTTTCTTTGGCTTGGCTACTGCCATCTAATATTTCACTTGAAAGATGTAAAAGCCATATCACTACTTGTGGTGTAAGTACGCTGCTGGAAATTCCTAAATCTTCTTACAAATGTATTCCCCAACCACTTTAATTCTACCAATTACCATTTACAATTTACCACTCTATAGAGTGCACACCTTGCCTTTTAATTCTAGTTCTGAATTATCTGTAATGTAAAGTGGGATATGTTGATTGTGTTTTTTGTACTTACTGCAGTTGGGATCCTACTTTTCTTAAATCTTTAACGGCTGTATTTGAATGATAAACCACTTCATTGAACCGGTTCAGGATTTCTAATGTTAAAGTAGGTAGTCTCTGTTTCTTGCCATTTTTGCGTGAAAAACACTTTAGTACAAATGATTAAGCGATTATATAAATAGGTCATTTTATTTCTGCCAATCAACTAATCAATTACCGGACTCATCATTACAGATCAACTATAAATGGCTGTATATTACAACCCTGAACACCCTGAACATAAGAGCCATTTAAGTCAAGTACTTTACTAACAGACACGATAACTATGTGGAGATGCTGGTCAATATTCTGAAAATAGGCCTACAGGTCCCAAAGTAACTCTCTCTAATCCATCTCTAAGTCATCTTTCAGCAGAAAATGTAGCGACCTATCCAGGACAAACAGCTTATGATAATGTTTGAAATCTGCTATCATGTGGAATCCTCACAGAGATGAAGGCCTAGCCGTGACCCTGACGGGAGTGTAGGAGGAATTTAAAAGCACTGTTAAAACAATATATATATTCATAAAAGCAGGGGTAAAAGTGAAGCCTGTGTTATTTCATTCAATAAATCTCCCACAACAGGAGGAACTGGAGAAAAAAGTGTCTGGCTTATGATCCGGTGAACTCAAGTATTTTTTTTTTTTTACAAGTGCAGCTTATACAAGAGCTCAGCTGCTCTATAAGATGTCCCATTTGGTTGGAAGAGCTGACACACGTGTCTGTTTGAATGGGAGGAAGCGGAGGAGGCCTGGGAGTCGTCAGCGGGTATTGAACGCTGAGGTGGGCGACTTCTCTGCGCTGCAATCATTGAGGTTTAATTGTTCTGAATGCAGCTGGCGGCGAGTTACTGCCTGTACAGACAGGAGGATGACAGCATGGCAGGTTTACAGCAGGAGGAGGAGATGGTAAAATGACGGCCGGGCCAAAAAAAAAATCATCTGCAGGGAGTATCTGACATGTCTCTCACTTACATAAACGCTGTCTCCTCAAACTGACTGTTAAATGTCCCCATTACTGTCTAATACTTCATATGTGTGATTTAGTCACAGCTTCAAAACTCACAAAACTGTTTAATCGTTTCAATCAAAACTGGATTTATTAGAGAAACAGAAAATGGCCCAATACCTCTAGGTTATTGAATAATTTAGAGGAACCAATGCTGTAAATTATAACTAGTGAATGTGTGACCACATGTTTCTGGCATGCAACTTTAGGATTTAACTTTTTTATTTATAAAATGCCAGGAGATATACTTTGGATACCTAGTTCATTGCATGTAGGACTACAGATACCATTATAGTGCTTTAAAGTTATTTAATTTCTGTAAAGTTTTAAGTTTGAGTACTTATTACAGTTTGAATGATAGTGTCTATTGTTCAACTGTAAAATATCATGACCCCATCAACCTGTGTTTAATAACCACATTTGAAGCATCAGGATCAGAAAATGTTTGCTTTTTTTTTTTTTTTTTTACACACCTACATGAATAAAACTAACTGCCTAATACTGCTTAATATAGTTAACAGCATCATCCAAAATTCCTGTATCAGTCGAAGCAATGCTTTGAATATAAATTCTGAATATAACATCTTTAAAATAAATTAAAGTTAGTCATCTGATATTTTAGGTAAAAGAACAAAGTTTCTCCAAATGAAAAGCACTTCAGTAATGAGTATTTTGTTACTTTCCACTGCCTAATTCAACCACCTGTCTGTGTTTGGAGATAGTGCTCGTATGTGTTTGACTGTGGAGCAGTTGTGATGAAGGGATTATCTGTCATCTCCGCTCAGAAAGATATAAGCTTACAAAAAGAGAATGCAAACATCATGACTGTGCAATATGCTATCACTCATCACAAACAGCTCACTATATTCATTCTCTTCATCTTTTGCTCTGTTTCTCCTTTTCTCTTTCCCTCCCTCGCTCCCTCGAATGCCGTGCATTCCACTTTGTTTGCTCATAGCGAGGCCCTCCCTGTGGATCCCGTGCCTGACTTTCCCAAAGCCGATATTAATATCACAGGCCATTGTAATGGAGTTATTTTCATGGAAGCCCCGGAGGAAGTCACGTGGCTATGATTAGTCCCTCGAGGGCCCGGAGTCTCCATTAAGCTCGTTGTTTTAACTCACATAACCATCAATGAAGTGGAAAAGCTGAGGAAGTAGCTATCACTCTGGGCCGGCTGGGGTGTTTTCTGAGCACCTATTTTGTTAATGGGGCCAGAATATTTTCCCTCTCTCTTTTTTGGAGGAGGAATTATTCTTAAACTGTGGCTTGCAGAAAGAGCCTACACATGTGTGCGTTTACATTGACCCACCACCATTAAGATTGATAGCGATGGGATCTGGTGGTTAACACACTGTTTAAGCCCGGAGAAAAAAAAAGAGGGGAAAAAACAACATGAGGAAAAGCACAAGGACTCACACACACTCACCAACTACACGCAAGGGTGAGCTCCAATGCATCTGCCATCAGGAAGAGTTAAGATGGAAAAAAAAGGCACACTGGAATACATTTACTCTGTCAGGTTACTACTTAAACACACATGACTGAGAAAAGCAGACTCTGCCACATGCATGCTTCCTCTCATAATTCTGTTCACCTCTCTTCTTGACCTAAAAGCCACTGGGCCACTTTACCACTGGGCCACTTCCAAGGAAACAGGAAGAACTGGGCCAGCGAGGCAGTTGACAGCTTTCAGATGGACTTTCGGTGATATCTACCATGTTCAGAGGCTTACTGCGAGGAAGTGAGGGCTGTTCCCACTCTGCAGAATGCAATTACCCAGACATGAGTCTCATAATTGTCAAACCAAATCTTCTTGCTGTCAGCTCATAATGGCGGCAAAAGAAAACCAAAATCTAAACTGACCTTAAACAATAAAAAAGGAATCTGCCTGAATTATGAGTTTGGATTTTCTGGCAATTTATTGACAATATTATTCACTCTTTTCTGACTTGGAAAATATAAAACAGACGTTTTTATCAATGGATATATCAGACTGTGAAATAAATGGATCACATTTTCAAGCTGGGGGATTTCTGGCTGGCCTTCCACTTAAGAAGCTGATATTATGAGTAAAAAGAAAAAAAAACACGTTTTGACTTTGGATTACTGACAGTAATATATCTAGTTTTGAGTTTAGACAGTGACCAAGGTCAAAGAGGGGTCATGAAATAGCTCAAGCATCCATTAACACTCAAGAAAACATGCATACCTGAAACAACAAGAACTGTTTGTCAAATAAGAGCCTGCTCTCTGCTGTAAAATGGACACTGTGGCCTCAAATCACTGAAGGTTATAGTGGTGGGAATCTCGTTTCAGTCACAACTCAAATGGCTATGATGAGGTTCTAAAACACACAGTTGTACATTTCTATGCATGAACTTTTTTGTCTCACTGTGTGACTACCTTCTATTTTTAAAACAGTGATATGTAGGTAAGCCTGATTAAACAGATTATTCTAATTTCATTATCTTTTGCAAGCACAATCAGCATGTTCAAAATCACTGACCATTTTGGATCAAGACAAAAAATGTTTTAAGAGAGAATCACAATACAACCAAAACTATATTTTTCTACCCCACCCCTATAATGTTACCCAGCAGTCCTTGGGCTTCATCGCTGCTCATTCTGTTGTCTTCACCCGCAACCCTGAGACCAACTACTCTGCTTTTCCAAAACTCATTTCCATGTTATTTGTCTTTTTGGATCACAAGTCAGGGGGTTTTTTATTGTAAAACTTACTTGCGGGCAAATAAATCTGCTGATTTTATTGTTTTTTTTCTATTTTGAAATATGTAAATACCATGTCGGTCACAGCATGATGCAAAATGGAAAAAAGGCTAAGACCTTCCATTCAGTCACATCTGCATGTCGTCCAAAATGATGTAAGCAAGTTCCCATCACTTTCCCTTATTAATGTCAGCTCCATGTTGGGCGCTGAGCTACATAAACACCCACACACATGTTAATAATGCACACGCAGCAAGACTCTATGTGGGCCCCATTTGACCCGCGTGTGTTAAACTGACACACATATAATACACCATCTCCCCCCCACACACACACACACACTCCCCACGCTGCTCGGTCCCGCCTGAGCCAGTTGGGGGAAATGGAAGATCCACATGGAGCTTGTGACACTGCGGCCCTCTGCTTTTCCCCAGTCACAGAGACCAGAAGAGGCCGACCGGCCCGCTGCACATTAACTGGAACAGGTGCAGTGAGTGGGGGCTTGTTTTTCTTCATTGGCTCCTCAGGAAATCATAAAGCAAATATATTGCTGGAGGACGGTTTTCGGGGTGCCCTGTGAGCAAACTGAGAGGGGAAATGGATCAACGAGCGGCCACCGGGGACAGTAAATCAACAGGCTAAAAGGAGAGCTGAATGTACTGTGGAGGCCCCGGGAGCCCAGCCCAAGGCCAGGGCCTCTGTCAGTCAGAGCCTGGTGTTAATGTCAAAGCCAGCTGGACCTGGCAGCACATGCCTATAAGGAAATGATTGAGCTGTCTGTGTCAATCGCCAGAGTACCACTAGAGGCCATCATGTCACAGGCCAGCATTTTGGGGAACTTCAAGGTTGATTTTTTTTCACCCAAATTTCTCTTTCATTTCATTTTGTAGCCTTGACATTGGGGACAGGATCCGATTTTGTTGCCTGTTCAAAGGCATCCCAGAAGTTGTTTTTTTAGTCATATTTTTACGACACCAATATAAAAATGACTCTTCTTTCAGAATAAAAAGCTTAGTCAAAGCTATGCACGTTGAGATTTATGTATTTCTGTGTCAAGAGCATTTTCCAGGAGAGCAATACTGCAGTTGAAAATGTAGGAGCCTTTCCACACACTCTTTGGAGTAATGGGTCATCACCAATCGATTTGTCCTGCCTGTTTAGGCTCTGCTGAGATCCCCCTGTCCCTCTGTCAAATTACTCGGTGCACACAAATTTCTCACTGGCTGGAAACCCTGTCTGCTACTGCACTTGATTCAATCATCGTCAATCAGGAACATATGGTGTTTCTCACTGGGCTACCCCTCCTCTGCCCACCACTGCCGCAGTATCCAGTGCCACACACACTCTCCAAGCCCTTTTCTCTCGCCTAGTTTACAAATTAGAGCAGCTGAGGTCTCCTGCTACTTCATACAAGCCAGCACTGCCACGGGAGGCCCGGACATGCTAGTGCTCCATGTGAATGGGGCATTATGAGCTGCAGACACAAGCCGGTCCAGCCCAATTTTTCTGATAGAGTGTTTCAACACATCATATAGGGAAACAGCTGTGCTACAAATTAGTATGTTTTCTGTGACATTGACAAATGTGCTGCTTGGACTCTGTAGAAGCCTGGCAGTTTCCAAAGCTCTCTGTCCTTGCCCACCTTCTCAGCACGGACACCTTAACCACACACACACATGCACGCACATGTTAAACACATGCACTTGGCAGAAGAGGCAGGGTAATAGAGGTTCAGCATGCAATCACTCCAGCAAATAATCTATCTGTCAATCTACTTACTGTTTCCAAAGTACAAATGCAGAGGGGTTGTGCAACCAAATATCTATTGTTGAAAGACAGCTGTCATGTGTCAAGTGACCAAGCATGAATCAAACTTCACTCCACATGATAGCTCATTTAAAAGTATGTTGAAAACCAGCCTTAGCTATGTTTGTGAGAGCATAAAGATAATATTTGGTTACCTTATGTGTGGGCACCCACTTTAATCAAATATCATATATGACATATTAGCTTCTTAATGGCCAGCGTCACCATGTTTTGTTTGTTGTGTTTATTAACCTTACTGAAAATAGTGCAGCTGCATGAGATGATGTGTGCTTTTTGGTGCAATGCTGACACAATGAAACGCAATCCAAGAATTTTTGTTGCGATGACAGATCTTTGAGTCTGAAGACTTATCAGACATCCAAAAACTGCAGCTTTACAACTATGGCACCAATCATCAATGACCCCTCGGTGTAATAATTACAGTGATAGGAATACGCTTTTATTTACTTTTGCTTGCAGTGTCACAAAGTTCCTATAAAATGCTGTGTGGCTACATCTAAAGGCAAAAGCCCTGGGTTAGGACAAATGCAATAATAACCAAGACATCAGGATACAGTTTTGTGTCTCCTGCAAGATTTCATACTGTGCAGCTGGCATGATTGTGGGACTGTCGCAGCTGAATTACATGAGACATGGAAGCAACGCATTACATAGGCAGAGCAAGGCAACTTTTTTTTTTTTTTCTTTTTTCTTTTCACATGACTTCGCAGCTTGTGGTTGCATGCCAGTTTCACTGTGTGCATGATGAGCTTTGCTGAGTGATAATGCATTTTTGTCATTCAGGGTTTTGGATGTGTAAGCTAGATAAACTAGTTCAGAATCAAATGAATGTCTGAAATACAGGAATATGGAAAGCTGACTGGATTTTTTCATATGAAAAATAAAAACACCCACAAGGTTGCTTTGCATTGCCTATGTTACAATAAGGGATTATTTTAGTAGTATAGCAGTATAATAGTAGTATAACGAATAGACAGCTGTACAAAAATAGAGGTAGGCAGAGTGATGCCCATGCAGATGCCTGCAGTTTTTGTGGTCAGCGTAGCAGCTTCAGTTGATTATTATGGATGTGGTCTGCTGCAGGCATGCTGCAGCACAGTACCAGGGCCTTATGGATTTGGGTCATTACAAAACATTTCAAATGTAACCCTCATCCTCCTAATTCTGGCATAAGAAAAGTGTTTTGGAAGGGGGGTTGCAAATGCTTTTAGATTATTTTAAAACCCATTTAATTTAGACAATTCTGAGGGCCCAACTTCATAATTCATGAGTCTGAGCAGCAACATCCACCATGGATGAATCAGCACCCCGTCAACAAAGGAAAACCTTGACCCTCAGGAAGTGCAGTGGAAAAACACAGCCGTAGTACCAGTAACTGCTTAGCAAAAAGGGATTTCCACTTAATGCATTAGAGATAATTGAGGATTTCCACTTTAAGTATTGCACGTACTTGTAATTATGAAGTGGAACCCTAAATAAACAGCAGCAGCTAGAGTTCTTTGCAACTGAGTAAGCCTGATCCCTCATGCCAGTGAAGTCCTGCAGTAAGAGCAACATGTGGTTTAGGAGAGAGTGATTCTACCAACGAGCTCACTAGGTATTTTGCAACTTAAACGAAAAACTTGAGCCAGAGAGAAGTGAAACTACTTTTGGGGTTGAGCTGCTGGAGCAGCTGGAAGGCACTGTGTTCCAAGATTCATGTAACAGGAAAATAAAAAACGGTACTTCCCCATTTTTACACTATATGTAATTTCAGACAATTTTTTTCAAAAATCATCTGGAGAGCTGAATGGTGTGGAGGTGAGATATATAACATGCTGAGAAGTTATTAATGATGTGTCTTAGCACGATAAAATGTTATTCTCTGCACCTTCTCTGTGTGGGTGAAAGAGACAGGAACATCCTTAAGGTCAATTGGTGACGAGTAACTCATAATTTCTAGAGAAAACTATATTGATACCACAGCATCTTTACTTCCTCATTCTGATAATGACACATTGTGACTGTTTCCTGTTTTATTATCATCAGCACTGCAGGTTGCTTAACACTGACAAAGATCAAGGTAAATAAGTCAGAAAGGTTAAGAACCATATGTCACTGATGTATTAATAATTAAAGATTATGTTGATTCGAAAGACATATATGGAAATAATTCCTCTGGTTTGATCAGCAAAAACACCCTGAAAACCAAACTAATGGTAAAATGATGCTTAAGACCACACGCTATCTTTGAAGAGGAGAGTGTTTTTGACGTTCTCAGTTTACTCTCAGCAGGTCTGTGATGTGCAGCCAGGCTGGAAACATCACCAGACTCAAGGCATTATGTTATTCTTTCTGCCCTACAGAGTGGCAGAGACAAGCTAAATATCTACCCATAAATTTGAACCAGTGTAGGTCAGGCTGCTGGCTGAGCATCAATGGGGTACACCTAGTGCGTGCCAGGACGCCCAGCCCCTTTTACCACAAAGCTGCTCATGTAACCAACTGCTCACATCATTCTGAGTCACTCTCCACATGATCACAGCACCTGATATTTGAATTACCAAGTGTATGTTAAGATTGCGGTGAAATGCTGCAAACATAACATTTCGGTGTTTAAACATGTCTGTCAAATTGAACATGATGCATTGGTGCCATTAAAGTAAACAGATACTGCTGGTGCTGCTGGATGTCAAAATGAGCACTGCATTACCCATAAGCCCAGAGTAAATTTTGCTACTTGACCCCCTTGCCCTCTTCCTTGTCTGGTTTGTGTGCCTTTTTGCCTTTTAGCTTTAGAAATAAACACATTTAAAACTAGAAGGGTACACTGGGATGATCTCCACCAAGGCCAGAAACTCGATTGCATTAGTAAAGGAAAAGTTCACCCCAAGTCAAAATTTGAATCACATATTTGCTCAGCTTGTTTCTCTTACAAAAACTCACCTCTTCAAAACTGCTTTTCATGTGTGTCCATTTTAAGTCTTGTTATATTATCAAATTCTTAAAAATGTTTAAATTGTGTATAAATTTCAAACATGACTGTTTTCAAGATGTATTATTTTACTTGTAAAGTGTCTTTGAGTATCCTGAAAAGCTCTCTATAAACAAAATGTATTGTTATTATTACATCAATTTTCTCATACCTAGTTCTGTTTATCACCTAGCCTGTTTTGGTGGAGTTTCCTGGCTTTGGAGATGGGCCATTTTCATTATGAATCTTTTGTGGAATTCAATGAAAATGCACTGTGTAAAAAAACACAGCCTAGCCTCATCTAAAACAAAAAAGCAAAGACTTGATAGTAGTTGTGGAGGTTGCTTGCAATCCCCTGTGGCTGGCTTGTCAATGGTAGTATTGCAATATTGTGGTTATCTCAACAGCCCTACTTGGCAGAGGTAATCATAGCCGTCCATCTGCAAGTTATTTGTTTGTGAGAAACTCAAAAATCTTTAGTGGACAGTGTTTTGTTAAGATTCCACACAAAATAATCATTTGTTTAATGGCATAATTATGTTAATATTGTAGAATTAATATGGTAACAACTGACAGATGTTAAAATACATTGTTGACAGCTGTGATCTGCTTGAAGTGCCACTTCAATTAATCATTAAGCTTGACATTGGATATTTTGTTTTGTTTTGACCTAATGAGTCAGTGGCAAGTGACATATCCAATCTGCCAATGTCACGTCAGTTGACATAGACATTATAAAAGCACCTGCTACTGGTAGTTATACATATGTGTATTTAAGATGTAAATGTGCCTCTGCAAACAAGTAAAATAAACAGTGCAGCCACATTTCAGTATTCACTGTAACTGCTTTTTACAAAGTTAAAATGTTACAATAATCATGATGAATTTCCATTACAAAAATGCTTTTACCCTAAAACAATAATGGTTGAAAGCCATATTCAAACTAGTCATTGCTTTGGAGACGTCGCAGTAACTTTCTGCCCGTCATCACTCAAGTTTTATTTATGTTCTGGCTTTAGTGCATATGAAATATGCTGCACTAATCAGTCAGCACATTTCTCTGGGTTGGTAACCTCCCTCAGATTTGCAGGGTTTTTTGTTGACATGACCGCCATCACCATCATGACAAGGCACATGGTGAGTGGGCTGCGTCCAATTGCTTCAGACCAAGTTGACAAACAGTCGCAGGCAAGATTATACACTTTTCAAAGGAAGCGACGGCTGGGAACTATTTTAGCCAATGCAAAACCACATATTTCATACGCATTTCTGCCAAGAGGGTAACACAATCTAACATCCCACTGGCAAAATTAATGTTTATGAGTATTTTTAATGGGCTACCTCAGACCCGAGCTTTTTAAAATTATGCCAGCACTACCAGAGCCTGTGAAATGATTTCAGAGCTATAAAGGAAGCGTTATGTTCAACCACCTTCCCTATAATTGCAAGCAGCTCCCTTCAACAAGTCATGGGACTTATGGGAATGATTGAGAGTCCTCATTATTAAACGTTTAGTAAATCAATGCTGATGTTTCTACAGTTATGATGAAAATATGGAAAGTGTGCTGATCTACATGTTCACTGAGGAGATTCAGTATGATTAATTGTGCCTGTAATGTCACAAAGTAGAATGTGGACTCATAGTAGGAATACTAAAGCAATTCGTTGAATTCTTCAAGGACAACTTTCAAACAATATTAGCTAGTTTGTTTCAGGAGTAAACTCTAACCTGCACCAAGTCTAATGTCAGTGACACGCGTAACATGGCAAATAATCTCTACAAAAGGCTTCAAAGAAAACTGAGGAAGTTTGGGCACTGCAAATCTGTATGCGTCGAACACCAATCGAGACAGAGAGCTGTTCCTCACTATAAAAGTAACTTGTTAGTGGATAGAGGGGAAGTAAAACGGGGCTTCTAGTCAAAACAGGAATCATTCATTTTAATCACCAAGTCCAAGAGACAATGGAGTTTATCTTGTTGTCATTGGTGCTGAGACATTTTGAAAATGTTCAGACTTTCACAGCCCATACTGACACAACAGAAAGAGGCTCAGTTCCTGTTCCTACTGGCCTCATGAACAGCAGCCTCTGTTTGGTTACTATGCATCCCCATAATAATAATCATTATTATTTAAATAATAACAATAATGTCTCAGTTGCTTTTAACATCGCATTTTCTCTGCTTTGTTGGTAGTGGAGTGGGCTGGGGAAATAAAGTCTAAAATCTTATACCCAAATGGTTCATAAAGAGTGCTTATAGCAAGCAATGTAATAATATGTTGAAAATCACTTAGAAGGGCCAGGAAAATACTAGAGGTGGAATGTAACTAAGTACATACATACTCAATTATGTAAGTAATATTAAGTATGTAAGTAGTATTACATACTCAAGTACTAAATTTAGGTACAATTTTGAGGTGCTTGTACTTTATTCAAGTATTCCCATTTTATGTAACTTTATATTTCTACTTCATTACATTTGAGGCAAACACAACAATCTTTTCGACCACAGCACCCCTCGTCTTCCCACGAGGAACCTGTCACTCAACAGGTGCGGCTACACTTTATCTGTTTTTAGCATGAATCCATATTTTAAACAGATGAAGCCGGGCGTGTACGCAGCATCTTATCTGAGTGTTCTTGATAGTTATTACAGTTATAGTGTTCTTCATTTATACAAAGCTGTGATTTCACTTTAAAGAAACAAAGCCAGTAGTTGGACTTTGAGATCTGCATGCAGCTTAATGTCTATTTTTCTGTATTTTACCATAAATATTGCCATTGTAATAAACTGTATTTGTCTTTCCCAGCCATGGTCCAGCTCCTCCTCATGGTCGCACAGGGCCCCTCCCTCCTCCTCCAAACGAGAGGCCGCCGTCTCTTGGAAGGAACCAGTCCACACGCACAGGTGAACATCCATGTTTCAGTATTAAACAGTGGACTAGTGCTGCATATGGAAATTATAAACAAGATGATAAAGGTTTGATATTAAAACTGTGCATCCTCTGTAACAAAAAGCCATTTCATGCTGTAAATATTAGATGCAAATTAAGATATTAATTTCCTTAATATTCAGCATTATAATCTATAAATATATCTAGATTTAATCCCCTAATAAAAGTATAATCTACCATCATCAAACAATATTTTTTCTTCCCTTCAGTTGACCTGTCCACTTTTATTTCTCCCCCTACAGGACCTCTCCCTCCCCCTCCTCCCTCAGGTCGCAGCATGGGTGGAGGCAGCGTGAGGTCATCACCAGCTCCTTCTCCTATTGGTCGGCCAGGCCCGGAGCCTCCTCGTGGGGGACCTGGCGGCAGACCTCCCCTCCCTCCGGACAGGCCAGGCATCGGAGGGGCCCCTCCTCCTCCGCCACCTCCCATGGGTAACGGCTTCCAAAACTCCCACCACAACCAGATCCAGGGTGAGTAGAGACGGATAAGGAGGTGAAAGGCACGAAAGTTCATTTACAGTACGCTTAAAAAAAAAAAAAGTAATTTCTAAATGAAGACTTTAGCTTCTGGTTGATGAGTCCAGGTGTGACTGTGGCTACTTTCCAGATAATAAACTCTCCCTGATGGAGGACTGACTGTCTCTTCAAACTCTGTACTCTCCCAGCCTCCACAAGAGAAATCTGTGTTGTTTTTACCACATGAGCTCCAATGTGTTCAGCTATGGCAGAGAAACCCACTGACCTCCCGCTTGTGTTGTTTTTATCCCATTGAGCCGAGGGAGTAAGTTGATTTGGGGGAAAAGAAGAGACAAGGGGCTCTGAAATGTCCCGCTGCAGAAAAATCTCACAGGTTTTAATCCCTGAAATCATAAAATTCTCTGACTATGGAGGGACTTTTAGACTGTAGACACAAACACTCACTTTGTTTTTAGTCCTACTCATTGGAATCTATTTAAGTAATACAGTTTTATTCCTTTTTAACATTTTGCATGTTAAAATGACCTGCAGCTTTGAGGTTTATTACACAATCCAACTTTTCTTGCAGTGAAACTTTAGAGAATAAGATAACGCTTTTCAATTTTTTACATTTGGAAGTGATCTTAAATTGGCACAAAAATAAGTATTTCAGGTTATCAGGGAAGCACGAATTTCCCAACTCTCTTTCCTTGCACCAGTTGGCTCCTGGTACTGTGCTCTAGACTCTTAACCTTTAATATCTATTTTTGCATAACATGAACAAATGTGCCGGCTGCTTGTTTCATGGCCGTTTAGTCTCTTACTTCCACTTCTCTCTCCTGACAGATGAGTGGGAGTGTCGGTTCACTTTCCATCCCGTGTCGGACTTTCCTCCACCTGAGCCCTACGTGCCCTTTCAGAAGACCTACCCCAGCAAGATCCCCAAGTCTGACGGCAGAGGTCAGTCATGCACACACACAAAACACCTTAAATATCATGCAAATTAAACATAAAAGACACAACAAAATCCGTTGCACAGTTTAATCATGACATCAACTTGATATGCAGGTTTTGGCAAGTTTGAAAGGCATGATTTCTAATTAAAAGTTACAGTAATTGCACAGTTTATTGCAGCAGAACCTCTAATAATTATTGAATATTCGCATTTCTTATGGGTCATCAACAAATGATTTGTGAACACTTACATCTGAGAAAAAGTAAATGTAAGCTTAAAATACTGAAATCCAACCAAAACCACTTAATCTCACATGCCTCATTTAAATGTTTTGCCAAACACAAAGCTCAG
Organism: Hypoplectrus providencianus; assembly: GCA_028566105.1. Lineage (NCBI taxonomy): Eukaryota > Metazoa > Chordata > Actinopteri > Perciformes > Serranidae > Hypoplectrus > Hypoplectrus providencianus. The sequence continues at coordinate 11,991,825 of JAOWBC010000383.1, read as the reverse complement.
TTACCATTAAAATATTAACTTCTGTGTTCTTCAAGTGTCAAATTCCCTGAAAGTAATTACTGGGAATTCAGGGGGTTAATTCAGACGCAGCCTCTGATTTAAATACAGCTGCAGGCCAGCTGGTTGGGATACAGAGCCACCTGGTGGGAGAAAATTAAAATTCCCTCTGAGATGTTTTGGAAAATATGAACCTCTCTCTTTGCTTTTTTCCAGGTTCTGGTAAAAAGGAGAGAGGAGCTCCTCCTCTTCCTCCTATACCCAGGTGAAGAAGAGGTGGCAGCAAACACAACCCCTGGAACTACTCTCTCTCTTTTCATCCCTGTCTGTCTGTCTTTCTGTCTTTCTCTTTGTTGTGCTTTTTCCTTGCAGCATGTGGTTGATCTGTGGACTGCAACATGTAAAATGGACCTGAAGTATGGTTGACCAAGTAGAAAGACAGACTTATAATGTGTTTACATTATGTGCCTTTGTAGCAGCAGAATGGCAGCATTCAAAGACCAAAGCCTGTTTATACTCCGGTACACTGTGTTCAGATAAAAAGATTCAGACCTGTACCTCTTTGGGCACTTGGAATAATGTGTTAAACAACCATGCTGTGGCTGGAAGAGACTTTTTGGTGGGTTTTGTTGACGGTTTCCACTTATGAACAGTATTTTCATAAACATTGATCCACTTTATTCCACAAACTAACCCTTTTTTTCCATCCTTTGCTTACAGCGGTTGACAGATTGCATAAATTGCCTGCTATGTATTATATTTTACCACTCTTTTATAAAACAATACAAACTCTTACTTGACAAATAAACCAGCATTTTGCATGTAGCATGTGTGACTTTCCCAGCCTGTTTACACACACCGCATTAGGTTAAGCTAAATCAACATGTTATGGCAATAATATTGTCAGCATAGGAGTCCCAGGGTTTCAGTGCAGGGCTTGAAATGCAACCAATCAGCCGGCTCCAGTGAGCTGACACGCTGTTTGTCTCCTTTTGTTCCAGTGTTTCCCTTGTGCCTTCTTCTATTCAGGATTGTATCTTCAAGCTGCTTACAAGAGTTAAGGGAATTACGGTAGCCTTTTGTGCCTTAAATTATGTTTGTATGTTTGTTCAGCTGGATTGGATCACCTCTGCTGATGTCAATGTAAAAACAAGCAACACAGCAGCTCCATTTTCACATCTGGGTTACTTAGTTTAGGAAAGCGTCTAAATTACAACATCAGACATGGAACCAAACTGAGAAAAAAAATGGCCACAGCCTCTTGCCACCGCTGCAGAAAACATCAGGGGAAACACAAGTGTTTAATTTGCCAAAGCCACATGTGCCTTCACAGTATGTATATTTACATCTGTGCGTTTCTGTTGGAACCACTGAACGGTACTTTTCATTTGATTGTTAAATGTGACGTGAGCATGCATTTAATGTTTATGATTGAGATGTTTTAAAGGACATTGCATGGTGTTACGGCGATATTGGTTTACAGTACAGCTGATTCTTATTTTGCTGTTTTGTTAAAAGCTTACTATGAAGGACCTGTGTATGTAGCTGTATGATTTAATCAAGAGGTATTGAAGGACTGTATTATTTTAAGTTATGTTTCAGAACTGTGCAGTATTATGTTTGCTTCACCCAGCACTGCTTTGAATGGTCTTTTGTATGCGTGATGTATTATTATTATCATGTGCTGGTAAAAGAAACATTTTTCTTACAGACAATCATAATTGAAGAAAACCTATTTACATCAATAAATAAAAATGCTTTAAGACGCTTAATGTGCTCTACCTGGGTGAAATTTGCCTTTTTTTTTGGACCATAAAGATGCATGAAAATAAAGGAGAGTTATTCTATCACATACAAAGATGGTTAAGAGTAGAGGAGTTTTTTTTTTCATAGGATTGCATTGGGATTTTACAAACTATGAAGACAATCCAAATATTTGATATTGAGATTGAGCTACATCAATATTTGGCTTTGCACCAGTTAAATATGTTATTTTGCAGTTTTTTTAGTGTAAAATTTTTTATTTTAATTAGTTACTGGTGGGACTGGTACAGGGAGTCTGGCATCTGGTATTTTATTTACCATAGACACACCTTTTTAATGTTAACATTTAGAAATGTCAAAAGCCAAAAGATTCACAGTGTTTTCTCTGTAGAACATGAATACAAATGAGTGGTTACACTGGAAAGAAAAGTGCTTCAAAAGGTTTGCGGTTCTGAATACTATTTAGGAAAGGTATTGCATGTTTCAAAATTTGGACAACTGGTTATTCCAGGATGCATTGACCAAAAATTTTGGGTAATGTGGTTCCATAGCAGGTTGCTGTGATGGCCGAGTGGTTAAGGCGTTGGATTCGAAATCCAATGGGGATTCCCCGCGCAGGTTCAAATCCTGCTCACAGCGGTATTTCCTATCTTTGGTCAAGATTAGTAGGTTAGAAGATCATCAAAAGAAGTCCGAAATACAATGCATCTTACAGGCAATGACACCCAACACTTGTCTATGACAGCAAGCGATTTAGAGAATTCAAGTGCAATGTCTTATTATACAAAGAAATCATCAAAACATTAGGTTTACGGCAGGCAGAGAATAGTATAAAACAAAATTAAAACCCTCAACCTTGTTTTGTTGCATCTTAACTGAAGGGATTTAATGACTGATTTAACCAGCGAATGACACCATCACGATGGTTCACTTTATGATGCGTGCAAATTCATTTCAGTTTTTTATATGATGGCTGTTATGCTGCTATAAAACAAACAATGAGCTCTTAGGTCCAAAGATTTATTAATTACACACATCACATGAATGCAGCATCACACTGCACGCTTTTATCCAATCAGAGCAGGAGCGTGAAGCGTATCTCGCTTCTGATTGGCCGAATCATCTGTCAGTCATTTGTTTAGGGCGTTTCCACTCTCGGAAGCTGTCAGATTCAGGAGCAGAGTGTCCCCCCCGTAAACGGCAAAAACACGGGCTTGTTCAAAAATCAAGTCTTATGAATGCCGTTAATTTCAAAGCAGGGATGGTCTTCTGAGTAACAGAGGTAAGTACGACACTTCTAAACAAGACGACTCTTATAATTTATTAATGCCAGATGTTGAGAGAAATCTTACCGCGCCCTTTGGTCTAACTGACGGTGTTTAACGGTTTCTCCCTGATGTTTTTAGCATGCACCTAGCTAGCTCTAACGGCCAGCTGGCACTGAAAATGATCCTGACATTGAAAACAGTTGGCTGTTTTAGCTTTTTGACGCGATATAACAGCAGTTCAAGTGTGCTAGATTATGGTTAGATATTAAAAATACGCTGTCATGTCATGAAAGGTGTTGTCTTTACCGTGCTAACGATATGCTGATACACAGGGGCGTAACTAGCCTGAGGTTAGGGTCACCCTGCAGTCCTGTTTATCAGCCAACAGCCTCCTTTCCCTTAAATATTAAAATATTTACGCATGCATGTTGGTCTCCCTCCAATGAAGACTTCATAAATGAAGCCTCCACCTACTGTACTCTTTATCATTACACTGTATCTTTCTATCTTATTTGTTTTTTACTCATTCCTGCTGCTGATATTATGGTTTTCCATTAATCTTTCTATCCTCCACAGTGCTGACACTCTCCATCCATCACTATACCATTCTGATCCCCAATCACACCAACGCCATGGAGAACGCCAACAGCTACGTGCTCATCCATGGGAAAAACATATCCCACAATACCCTTGCGGGTGCTGCTGTGGGTCCCCACATGTCCATCGACAAGCTTTTCCCGGCTCTCCTTGAGTGCTTCGGCATCATATTGTGTGGCTACATAGCTGGAAGGTAAGCGGTTAGTTTGCTGGATTGTTATTTTTAAAGTGTATTTCTTATAGTGTGAAAAATAAAAAGCTACTAAGTTGATGATCTGCCATTTGATTTTCAGTTCTACATGTATGCAACCATCATATTGATACTATACTGTAATTTTAGGAAAACCCAATGAAAATATGAAAGTGACAATGCTCAGCCTCTGTGGCTTTTCTTTGTGCCTTCTTCCATTCCCACCTACAGGGCAGATATCATCACAGAGAGCCAGGCGAAGGGTTTGGGGAACTTTGTGTCTAAGTTTGCTCTTCCAGCTCTGCTTTTTAAAAACATGGTCTTGTTGGATTTTGGAGACGTCATCTGGGCTTTTCTCTGGAGTGTTCTGGTCGCTAAGGTTGGTGTCTATGCATCTGTATTTGTGGTTACACTTATGCATGTGTTTCTGTTTCTGTTTCTGGGTTGTAAACAGCCTGATGCCTCCATGTTGTGTTTAGGTGACAGTGTTTGTGCTGGTTTGTGTGCTGACTCTGATGGTGGCCAGTCCAGACAGCAGATACGGCAAAGCTGGACTATATGCTATCTTCGCTACTCAAAGCAATGACTTTGCCCTAGGATACCCGATAGGTGAGGCAGACACAAAACACTAACTGATATGCTCTATACAAAACACCAGACAAAAAACAGTAGGCACCCCTTCTTGTCTTTTTTTTCTGTATTTCTAGTGGATGCTTTGTATCGGAGCACGTATCCTGAGTACCTCCAGTACATCTATCTAGTTGCCCCGGTCTCCCTAATGATCCTCAACCCTATTGGCTTTGCTCTCTGTGAGGTCCAGAGGTGGAGGCAGGCCAGTCATTCACACAGCACTTTTGGCATCCTTGGAGTTGTAATCATACAGGTATTGTGTTTATATATGTGAACATAGTGTACTAGAGAGATTACAGTAATACTTTCTTAAAGTTACACTTGAACGCCTTACGTAGTGAACCTCATTTCATCTCTCTCTTTTTCTGTCACTTCTGCAGGTATTAAAGAACCCAATAGTATTCATGGTGATAGTAGGAATCGTCTCGCACTTCGCCCTGGGCCAGCAGATCCCTGCTGTGCTATCAGAGTTCATAGATGGCTTGGCTAACTCTTTTGGAGGGGCGGCTTTGTTTTACCTCGGCCTCACCATGGTAGTGTTGTTTTGTTTGATCAATCTTTTGTACTGTACTGTTTTGAGCCTTACACTGAAAATGCACCCAGAAGCAGCACAGTGTGCCACACTGATGGATGAGTGTGTTTTATGTCTTTAACCCTCTGTTTCTCTGGCAGGTCGGTCAGCTTAGGAAGCTCACCAGAGACGCTGGAGTTGCCTTGATTCTCCTCATCACAGCCAAACTGTAGGTGCTACCGGGTTTGACACAGGATACTGTATAGAACTGTATATTTAATTTTGTGATATAAAACAGTGCTCATCTTCTGTATGGAGTTTGCAGGTTCTCCCCGTGGGTGCGTGGGTTTACTCCGGGTACTCCGGTTTCCTCCCACAGTC
>JAOWBC010000383.1:11975117-11986387 GCA_028566105.1 Hypoplectrus providencianus | reverse complement strand
ATATATAAAATGTACTGGTGCAGATATATCGGTACTTTAACTTAAGGAAGCTTTAAATGCATGCTTTTATCTTGTAGTGGAGTGTTTTCAGAGTGGTATTAATGTTTTGCCCTGACCGATAGTAAATAAACATTGTAAAAATAAAACCACGGCTTACTCAGCCAATATATTATGTCCAGCAACAACGACATAGGCTTACACTTTTAACAACTGTAAACAAAATAAACACTGAAATTATGATGGCTATATTTCGTTTCGTTAACAGAAATGTGGGCACTTAACTTACCTCACAGGAGTTAGCAAAAGATCCCCAAAGTGCGCTGGGGCTGGAACCAGCTCCTAGCAACGGCACGTTGTATCCACGGGAACGGGCTCACGTTAGCTTCAGATTAGCTTAACGTTAGTAGTGCAGCCAGTTTAGCTAGCCCTGTTGAAAATCGGCAAAAAGACAGAAGCACAATTTTTTGCCAGGGCTGTTTCTGGTGTAGCTCGGAAACTAATTTGTAATTTAAAAAAAAACTCACATTGGTCCTCCAATGCCTTCTTCATCAGCAGCACACAAACTCTCCTATTTGACGAACACCCTCCTACACACCTGTTTGTTTGTACCTCGCGGCCCGAATCCAATCAGACAGTTACATGACGTTAAAATGGCTCTCCGGAAGTGACGTAATATTTACTGGTCAATTAGTCCCGAAAAAATAGTTCTTAGGACTGAAAAGAGAAAGTAACTTGGGCTACTGCTCTTTAATTTTTCGTAAACATATTAAGAATTTACGGCATATTATGCAATTTCATCGATTTGGTTAAATGCTGAATATCTGAAAAGTTTGCCAATTAAAATAAAAATATCAAATGTTAAACCTCTCTTCCATACACTGAAGCAAAAAGAAAAAAAGCAGAACTTCACAACTTAAAGTAATACTACCTCAAGCTGCATCCTGAAAAGTTAAACCAGTGTAGAAATTGTCTAAATTAAATCATTTTGGCTCCTAATCTTTACGTTTGCAAGAAAACAATATGGCAATGGCTACAAACCAGGATGACCAAAGTGTCTGTATGTCTGTATGCATATTATGATGTAAATTACAAGGCTGCAAAAACTAGTTTTATGCCTAACTTTAGATATTGGGACTATTTCAAGACTATATCCAGGCCATTTGCTAGCTCACAGTAAAGAATAACCAAGTGTTTATAGCCTATGCTAATTTGCAATGGACTAGCAATGCATACAAGTACTAGTAAGTTGTCTACAAACACAACAAGTCATGTACTCTACACACCACTGCTGTTACAGCTGCATTGGAAGGATGGAAATTATCAAGTTGTATTGTACACTCAATAAAAAGCTATTCATAAGCATTGCAGTGTGCTCTCTATAAATAGGAAAAAATGATGACAGTGTTACCGGTGCAAATGGAAAACACAGACACATTCAATATTCAGTACTATTAAAAACTCTCCAACTGCATTTCTAATGTTTGCCAAAGGATGTTAATACGAAGACATTTTTATAAGGACACGGGATGTGTCTGGGCAGCAGTGTGTGTTTAGAAGCGTTTTCCTCCTGACCCCAGTCAGGTTGGCCGTGGCCCCGTTTCAGGGGTTAAATCCAGTTGTCGAGGAGATGAAATGTTGCGTCAATGTGAATGGATGTGTGTGTACCACTGCACCCCTGTGAGAGGATCTGGGAACCCTTTATCACCTTCCCGAGCTGTTGAGCAAAAATAATGCCCCCTCTGTTATCCTCATCAGCGGCGCAGTGAGCAAGTCTGAGGGGATATCCTGTTGGCGAAGTAAACGCATTCATCCTGCTTGCGGCGGTTTTGGTGACACAAGATTTACAAAATGTTCCACCCGCCTCCACTTACCTCTTTACAATACTCTGTATATAGAGTAATGGGCCTTAGATCCTCTGTTATTTTAGAAAACAGGGGATTCTTAAAATGGTGCCAACTTGAGCGGGGTTAACACTGAGACTAACACCAGCAGGGCTGTTCTCACTTACTTTGACAGCCAGGATTTTAAGGACACACTGCACTTTTTGTGAGGAGAGCAAAATATTCTGAGTTTAATTTAAACTTATTTATGACCCTTGTAAATGTAAATGTACACACTGAGTTTCACATTTTCATTTCAATGAAAACTAAATACCCCTTTTAAGGTAAATTTCTTTTACATCATGATCAAAAAACAGCTACAAACAAAGGCACTCTTTTTAAATGTAAGGGGGTCTTTACCTCATAAAACTAATGCTTCTTTGCCCTTAATGTTACGTCACATAAAATACACTGTAGCCTGAAAATTAAGTGAAGAACCTATGTGCCTCAGGGTGAAGGGCAGGTTTAGAAAGCAGATTACTCAACATCCAACTCAATGACTTAAGCAAAGTTTTAAAACCACTATGAAACAATTCTGTGGGCTGGGTAAGGAGGAACCATTAAGTAGCTGAAGTAATTCAAAACATCCACTAACCATAATACACCATGTGGTTTCTGATTTCTGGAAAAGTGAAGTACTTAAAAACAATCACATTTGAAAAATATCATCCTCCTCTTCATTCCTTCCCTCTCTGTGGCAACACAACTCCACCGTGGGATGCGAATACACGGCGATATTCCTCCGATTCTGGAGCTGCATCCTGCTATCACAGCTTGTCCCTTTTGTCTGACCCAAACCACGCTTTGTGGTGAAGCTCCTGTCATACCAGCAAAAGCAATGACATTAACATTAGAAACCAGAGGAAGCACGGTTGCAGGCCACCCAGGTTTTCCAGAGGTCTGGAGAGCCAGGGAAAGTATATCTTGGACAAGCCACTGGACTACCCTTGCATTTCCTATTATTAATTTTACGCCGGCGACCAACCCCGCTCTGTAAATCATACCTGTGGTTTAGGAAAGGCCGATGGGTCTCTCCCTTCCCTCTAATTCATGATGAGGTCTGCTCATTGTCTGTCTGTCTGTCTATCCGTCTAGTTATCCTTGAGATTATACTTGTCACTTACAGAACATCACACACACATGATGAAGTCCTGAAATGCAGCTCAGATTCAGGCTCATGACTTCAGGGTTCAAGTTTTAAAAGGTCTGGACAAGTTAAAAGTGGCTTTCCTTTTGTATCAACTTGTTTTTGGCAGGTTGGTTTTATTGCAGCATCAGAGCTACTTCAGAAAGGAAGCTGTGGTGAGAACTGGCAACTCACAGCAGACTGTGCCCTTCACCTTAAGCAGAGGAAGCACAGAGCGTCTACCCGCGACACTCAACATAATGCAGACTTACAGGGTTTTACAGCTGTTAGAGGCACACTCAAAGGCTCATTTAAACCCTGTGCAGTTTCCTTTAAAGTTAAGATTACATGATTATAGAGCTGACTAATGTCTTGTTTAATGCAAAACACACAAAATACCCTTTTTTTTCCCCCCAAAGACTACAAAAATACTTGGTGTAGTCAACCATTGGTTGTTTTTTTTTTTGTTTTTTTTTTTAAATCTTTTTAAAAGCAATTTTACCTTTGGAATCTTTTTTTCCAGTTAGTTTTCTTATTGACTTTCAAAGAATTGCACATCTTTTGCAACCAGTAGAGTCGCCCCCTGCTGTCCATTAGAAAGAATGCATGTTAAGGGCACTTCAGTGTTTAGTTTCACTCAACAGACCCCAAAGTTGCTTCTTTCTTCTTCTGATTCATGAAGGAGGAATTTCAAGGCTTTTTGAATTTCAGGATTATATCCAGCCACACAATATATGAGCCTGTCAATGTAAAAATAGAGCTGGTTGTGAGAGATATTTGATGCATGAATTAAAGTCCTGTGGTGAGCTATCGATATATGCACACAAAGCTGTATATTGCATGCCAGTACAAACTGTATTCCCCTCAAAATATTTCACGCACTGTGGGCACTCCTGTCTCAAAATAGACTTTTATTCTGACAACTTTAAACAGTAGCTTGGCTCACACATGATGAATCCTCCGTCAGAGCTAAATGGATCTGCGTTTAAGTCGTCTCCAAGCCGTCCACCATTTTTAGAAATATGTCGAGCAGAAACCACACAGGGACTATCAGATACATCTTTTGTTTAATACAGTAAGCCCATTCATTCCTCTTTTTGTTATTGTATGTGCCTTAATCCCATTTGCAAAAATTAGATTTTTATCTCCCTGGTGTGTTACGTCCTGCAGCACGCAGGGAGGGAGAAACTGCCTGTGAAACCTCAAGTGATTGCTGGAGTCATTCATTTTTAAGTTTCTGGCATGTTCACTGTGAGGATGTGGCAGCTCCCGCTGTGACGCATTTACTTAACTGGAGTTCATCAGAACACGGCTGTGAGGTATAATAAGTGCAGCTGATCTGGATCATAGCAGAGGTAATGGCTTGTGCAGAAAAATGAACAATCAAAAGGAGAACAACACTTAATACCAGCTGTGGAATGCAACTACAGTTTTTTTTTTTTTTTAAGAACATTTACCTAAATATTGTACTTGCACTGCACTTGAGTATTTCAACTGATGCCACTTTATAAGTTTGCTTACAAAACATGATAACTGTCTGAACAATACACGATTGTAGTTGAGTTTTTAAAGAAACTATACTGAGTTTTTAACCGGGTTATGAAAAAGGAAAATCAGCAAAAATATTGTATATTTATATGTAGTTATTCTTAACACTGTCTCTGGTTTCGATTTTCCACAAAATCAGATGATTTTGCAGTCCAGAAAAGCCTGTTTACATTTTCCCAGGCATACTTTGGCACTTGGTTATATGTTAGTCAGTTTAAAGGAAGCAGGCGTTTCTTCTTTAGAGAATTTCATTTTTGACGTTTCATTTTGTGGTTATGGCCGACGCTGTGGCAAGGAAATCAGGAAAGAGAAAAAAAGCACATGGAGAGAATTGCAGGATTTGAAAGGATAAAAAACTGATGACTGACTGAAACGTCCCTCTTCCACCTTATGTGTATTTTATTTATGAAGTGCATTACGAGATATGTTTAGACAAGTAATTTTTCCTTCTTTCTCTCGCTTTGAAAACAAATGCATGCACCTGCACGATCAATATCTTCAAAACCTGACATGATGGTGCTCATGTAGCAACACTTCCACTTTTGTCCATAGGGGGCGCCAAAATCAACACATAATTAACGTTTCTTAATAAAGTTCCTTAAATACTTTTTCAATAAATAACATTTCATGCGTTTTTAATTTTAGTTTCTCCAATTATAACAGAGATTGTTACCAGCACATGTTATGTATGAAAAACATGAAAAAATATATCCTTATTAAGGCAAATAAGAAGGCTTCAATTGTTTTTTGTTGTCTTTTTTGCATTAGCATCACTTATCTAATAATATACAAGTATAACACCATCTTTCTGCACTTGGTACTTTAACTTTAAAAAAATGTAGCAAATTTTGTAAATAATCCTTGCAACATATATGTTCAGTATACTTAGTTATAAGTAAAGGGTCAACTCCAGCTGAATGCTCAAACAATGAAAATTCCTTCTCCTAAACTCAACATAATTCAAATCGACTGCTTATGTTTGGATGCTGTGCAGTGAGAAAGTTCAGCTGAGAGACAGCTGGACTCATAAAGATGGCCCTAGCTGGAATGTGGCAGTAAAGCCGAGCAGCGGAGAGTCTCTGTGTGAATGTGTTTAGATTCAGTGTCATCTGAGTGCATTAGGTAGAATGTAAACACACGCTGCAGACATTTACTGAAACCAGTCTGCATACTAACACGTGGAGTGAGAGGGCGGCCATCGCAGCCGCGTGCAGGCCCCGAATCTGAGCAGCCGTATTGATTTAAACGCCATAAAGCTCATGTGTTGAAGGGGGTGAATGGAGCGACTGTAGTGCTCCGAGTCATCATCTCTTCGAGGCTCCAGACAGATAGCTCGAGGAATTTTTAAACAAAGTCGGAGAAATCCATCAAATCAAAACCGTTTTAGGTTTTATTCGGGCCTCTGGTATCTCTCATCTCTTTTGGAACATGACAGTAATTACAGCCATCAAGGTGCTCGTCTGGAGCCGTCAGCCAAGAGTGTGGAGACTGCTTCTCCTCAGCCGCGCCGACACGGACTTCTGACATCACCGCTCCGTTTGTGTTAACACAGCCTGAAGTATGTAATGGCGATAATCGCAGACAGGCCAGATTTATTCCGACTTGTCGCCCTGGTCTAATTCATACATTAAGTTAACTGTTACTGGGAGGATAATCTTATAAACAAGCTGAAGATTTAGCCATAGGAAGGAATGTGTGGATAAACCTGGGTCTGCTGCTCCGTTTGGAATCAGATAAGACATACGTGGAATCGTTTTTCATCATCAACGCAACCTGTGAAAACAGTTTGATGATATCTTCTCTGACTCAGAGTCACTCTGACTCTGACTTCTGAGTTTCCCAAATATAAAATAAAAAAAAACGTATGGTGTCATCAGGATTAAAGATTAAAAGCTATAAGTCACTTGTTTCAAATCACTATCTATCAGGGTTTTATTTAGTACATCATGATGGGCTATTGGCTGTGTGGCGTTGCATTATGGGAAATTTAAGATCCAGCTATTTTGGGCCAGTACTAGGGACTAAAAATCCAGATATCTTGGTGTCTGCAGCTTTGCTTTTGACCATTCTTTTCTCTTTTTTTCTTGTCACTCTGTCTATCTTTATTTTATTACTAATGTTGAAACCAAAAGATGTTAGAAGTTTTGCTAGATTAGAGGTTGATTTCCCTCCTCTATTTACAACTGTCCACTGAGCAGCTCTGCCAGCCTGTTGGAGGTTAAGTACCTTGCTCAAGGGCACCCTGATGGTAGCACCGCAGGCGGGACAAAGCATTAGTCATTCGCTCCCTCTGCCAGATTTCTGTGAGCCGGTCCAGAGCCTTGAACTGGCAACTGTCCAGCTCCATCCGCACTGATGTACAGTAGTATGGACAGAATTTATGGTTATTTTGCTTTATGGTTTGATTCATGGGGATCAGATTACATCCATAGGCTGCATTTTACAACCAAGCCGCACAGAATTGCAAACACAAATTTTCTTATGTGGATGCAGAAAGGCAGGTTAAATTCAATCATTATTGATGCTTGTCAGCTTCATGTTTTTATTAAATATCAGCCTCTTCATTGCATCAAAACGAAGAGATGAGACAGAATTTTAATGCTATTGACTTGGAAACTTTAAGTCTAATAAATGATAGCAGAACAAAATGAGTTTAGTTTTTTGCAGGAATAACTCCAGGTGATAAATGCTGCCTTGTTGGTTACAGTAGGACAGAAAAACACAGAGCAGCAGGACTTGGCAGTCTTTCTCCACAATGTTCCCTGAGTGCTGAACTGCGCTCCAGTTTCATGCTTGTTTGACAATGTTGTCACCCTTTTTCCTCTTAAATATGAAACACTAAACACATGTGTAAAAATTATAGCATTTTAACAGCTATTAAATGAAAAGACAAATTATTTTTCGGCATAAAAAGAGTTGACTGATTTGCAGCGCTCGTTACGTAGGTGTTACTCTATTAGGTTTCACGGTGTTATATCTAATGATGTCAACTTTTCCCTCATGTGGACGTGCTCCACCACATATCCATTCAAAGGGAAATGGCACAGCTAAATCAAGTATAAACTCTTTATAATGCCCCAATAAAACACAAGGCCCGGATAGAAAAAAGTCGCCGCTGGAGAGAGAAATGTGCATAACATCAACAATCTGCTGCAAAATGTGAAATGAAGAAAGTGACCTCTAGTCCCACTGCTCTCGCCTGACTCCCATTCATCAGCTGCTAGTCTCCACTAAAAGCAGGCTTTACAGCCGGTTGGCGCTCGCACTTTAAAATATGTCCTACTGGATGGACACAAGTGTCGATGAGGTGGTATTTCTCAGGCCCCTTGTCTTTCCGTTATCGCAGGATGTGGAGCCGAGGAGAGTGAGGGAGCAGAGTGGGGAGGACTGGAGCCCTAAAGCATGATTTACTTGACCTTGCAGTGCTGGAACTCGCGGCCAGAACCTCATTAATTCCCAGGGTCATTCCGTTCGGACATAAATTGGTTAAAATCGGAGCGCGTGGACGACTTCCAGACATACACAAAGAATTATGAAATCTCCGGCCTCACCCCGCCCCTCCCGGGCTCTCCCTGTACCCACTCCAAAAACCAAAGCATTTCCAAATCGCCGGGCATTAATCACGCAGGTCTGCCCGGAGGAGTCGCCTCATCCTGATCGCAGGGAGGAGGCCCATGGAACGTTTTGTGCTTATTAGGCAGCAAATATGGCGTTGTTTTATGTGATTATCAACTGTGAATGATTTTTCACTCCCATCCATTCTGGAGTCTTGGCCTGTCTTTTGTTTGGGAAAAAAAAAGGAGCTGGAGGAACAGCAGGGCTTAGAGGGAAGCCCAATAAATTACACTAATGCACACATTTAAAGGGGCTCATATTCCCTCTGGCCTGTTATCAAGACTACTCCAGTGAGAATGTAAACTACCTCTTTCTGTCCCCCTCCCCAGCCCCAATATTTAATGTTATCATCCTTTAAAACAACTCCTCTGTTTATGTTATCACAAATAAAGGGCAGATTATTTCAACTTTTTCTCACTATTTCATAGTGGCTCCAGATTAGTCAGGCAAATAGTTGTCTAATGGTGCTGCTGGGCTCATTAATTCAAGAAGATAGACCCAGAATTGTATAAACAGAGTGAAGTCAGGGCTGGTGAATCACACCTTCAGTTTATAGAGCTCGACAGAGGGGGAGGATGCTCTATATGAGCCCACACAAGGAAAGCCATGGAAAGGAAAACAAGCGTAATCCTGCTGATAAAAGCAGGATTGTTTCAAAGTTTATTTGGACACGCAGTGCCTGGCTGAGGGTGGACCCTAATGAGACAGCAGCCTGTCCAGAGTGGATTCATCACCGATGGATCGGGGTTATCACCCTCCGCCGTGCTCCACTACTTTTAATCAGGCTCCTCTCTGGTCACTCCCTATCAGCAGCAGTCCATCTCTGCAGCCGTCAGCATCCATCAGGAGCTGCAGACAGGCCCGGGGAGCGCCGCTGAGGAGTGCATTAGTAAATTATTGCCTTGTGGTTTAGCTTTAGTGCCTGTCATGTCGCAGAGTGAACACACACACGCACACAAGTACGAGCCTGCACTTATATACTTGAGACATTTATTTATGGGAGAACTGAGAGGATGAGAGGAGACACTGTGTTAAGCAGCAGTCTGATATGTGCTGGAGAAGCTCAGTCAAAAGAGGAATAAAGAAGAAAATAAAGTAAAGAAACACCTGTAGAATATAATGCACTCCATAATAAAATCTGTGCATGCAGCAATTTCCTACTGTTACAATTACTTCATGAGAAATGTTTCTTTTAACATAAATGCTAGAAGTTCTATCGGCTAAGCTAGCTAGCTAGCTAACATAAAGTATTGTCAATATGTCATAAAGATAGGTAAGATATATTATATATATTTTGTTAAATATTTTTAATCATATTTTGCCTTGCAAATGCAATCAGAAATTGTGGAAATAGGAGGAATGCCAGTAAGGGGTTCCTGCCATATCTGTCCTAGCACGCTTCGTTTGCTAACTTTGTTATATGCAGAGAAATCATGCCAGTTGATGAGGCAGAACTTTGAATTACACAATAGAAAATAAGATCATAATGGCAAATAGAAACGGTCTGTAATTAAAAAAGCTTATCATGTTACATTTCTGAATAAATACACATAATACTATCACCTTGAATCTGGGCCTCTTACACCCACACCAAAATGCTCAGACGAACTTATCTCCTGCACCCACACAGAAACATAAGGTATGTCTGTGTGTGTGTGCCGCGTCTGATTAGTTTAACTTTAAAGGTGATTTAGTGCTGTTAGTGTTACTCACTACCATGACACGACCTGCTCCCACCTCATCAACGCGCCCCCACAGCCCCAAGCATGCACATTAAAGTCACAACAGCTCTCCGTCTTGCTCCGCAGAGATGACACGGCGTGATTGTGCGGCTCACGACCTGCATCTTTGTCTTGAAAGCATAAATAAAGATTTTTTTTTTCTTTGTCTACCTCCGGTTTAGTAAAATACACAAATCTCTGACGCTGAGGCCTTAAATCACTCATTGTTGATGTTTAGACCAGTTAAGTCAATAATCTCCTTCTTGCCTCGGTGATAAGTGATATTGCAGGGAGACTCTTTACCATTACTTCTCTCTGGAAGTTTTTCTTATAGTAAAAACATCAGTCAGACCATGTGTTCTGAGTAATTGACCCAGAGGGAGAAATACCCCTGGAAGTAAAAGAACAATGTGGCAAATTGCATTTCATGGCCACAGAAGACAATGTCAGTGTAGCAGAGTGGTTACAGAGATGTCTGCAAAAGATGACCGTACAGTGTGTGGTGCAAGAGGAGAGCCTCAGGAGCGTGAGAAACCTAATGAGCGCTATGGTTACAGAGAGCGCCGACACTTTGGTCAGCTACACAATAGTGGTTAAAAAGCAGTAAAAGGAAGTCTTTCTCCACTCTACAAATACACTGCACTGTCTGGCCACAAGAGCAATGTGATGAGAGTAGATAAAGATGTATACAGTACTGCTTTTTCTTAAAGGTTATACATTTAAATCAAATGCTCTTTATATATATACATGAATATGGAAATAGCTCTTCACTGTGTGCAAAGAGATAAAAACGTCTTATAAAGATGGCTTTGAACTTTTTCTTGGAAGTATTTTTGAATCTGTGAAAACATGTTTGAATAAAATACATTAAATTATGAAACCTTTTGACTATATCATAAACCAGAGATCATTTAAACAAAGGTCAAATTCAGGGTTGTGGCCATGATTCCTAAATACTGAGGTCAAAGGTCAACAGTGCCACAGTGTAACCCACCCTCATTATATGGTAACAGATATATGTACTCAGGGATCTATTGTCTTATTTGAATAATTTTCTGTTCCAGTGTGTAATAAAGTTTTTCTCACTTTGTCTTCTGGCCAAAGTATATTTATGCAGCTTTTTTTATTTGCTCTTAACCAGTTAATGGAAGCATCCCTAATTTGCATTTTCTTTTCAAAATTAAAATTAAAATATTTAAACTCCATTTAAACAGGCTGGTGATGAAAACAATTTTTAGCTGTGGTCAGATACACAAAGCCGCGTTTCATTGCGAGCAGATCAAGTCTTCCCCCACTTGGACGGGTCGAGATAAATTGCGCAGTCAAGCTCTTTTAAAAAATGGAAAATCCACAATAAACCTGTTTCAGCTTTAGATGACA
>JAOWBC010000383.1:11893065-11907883 GCA_028566105.1 Hypoplectrus providencianus | reverse complement strand
GATAGTGTTGAATCATCCCAAAGTGATAATTTGCAGTTTTCAGTTGCTAAAAGTCAAACACACACACTTTTGTTGGGCATGAAGGCTTCACTGAGCTACGTTTGACTTCTTTTCATTCTAAAACCAGAGTACATTAAAACAGTTTTGTTTTCTTTCTGAAGGGTGACACAGCACAGTAACCAAAGACCATAAACATCACTAGCCATTACTTTTTAATGCCGCAATGATAGCCGGTAGGTTTACTAGCGAGCTGGTCTAAATGTCTCTTTGTTCGAGCACCAAAGAAGGAGTTTAAAAGCTCCCTGCTTTGTGTTTAGACCGCTCCAAACAGGGAGGTGCTGCCTCATTAGTGCAGAGTAGTAAAACAAATATAACTCAGAGGCTTTATCAATTGATATTTGACCAAAATTGGAAAGAAGAAAAGTATCTTGTGACTCCATAAATCTCTATTCTTAGTCCATTGAGTAATGTGCAGCTTACAGGAACAGACGTGGTGAATCGACGCTGGGCTGAGATGAGTCGACTCTTTGTACCAGACGGCACATTCTTCAGTTTAATGATGGGAATGAAATCATCATTAACCCACTAACACAAATAAGAATGGGCCCTCACTGTTGTTTTTGTTCTTTCCCCATCACAAGATAGGAACTCTGGACGATTCTGCAAGAGCCTGGATTATGTTCAGAAACATTTGTGAATCAAGTGTTAAGTTTAGGTTAATTAACCAAGGGATTGAGAAGTGTCCATAAAGTTTCCATAAAGGGGTTCAGAATCGCCAGAGTAATGTGGACACAAAGCTTAAAGGAAGCAAAAGTTGTGCAGTTTTAAAATGAAAACACATTCGTGCTGATGCAGCCTGAGAGTCAAACTCTTGAATTGAATTCAAAAGAATTTGAAAAAAATCTCTTTTACGTCAGTGCTGAACAATGCTGGCAGCAAACACTTGTGTGTTGCAGAAATGACGCTGAAACACTGACGTCTTTTTCTTGTAATACTGAGCTAAATCTTTCTGAAATATTTCCTCTATTATGGTTCACATAAAATCTACATCACATCAATGGAAGTCAATGGGGTTCCCAACATATCCTTCTAGACATATATATGAATTATGAACCATCATTGACCTGAATGTACAGTAGCTTTTTGTACATATTATACTATTGCTATTATTCCTGTCTGCCCAGGAAAATCTTGGATAGGAGCTCATTTACATGTGTTATGCTGATTTATGTTTATCATACCTTTTTTAAATAATTAAATAGATGACCACAAGAAAACCAGCTCACTGCTTGGTAGCAGCCAGTGTCCTTATTGGCCAGAAACGTTGCCTGAATGCATCTTTGACCAGTCACATTGCTTCTGCAGCTCCCCACGAGTGCAAATTGCCATGAACAATAAATACTCCAGCGCTGCTTTCCACCAGCACACAACCAGCATGTGAATGAGCAGCCCCACCATCACTGCTGACAGCTGTGATATTAGGATTATTCCACAGAAAATAGGTTAGCAGCCTGTTGTTTTAGCCCAAGGATGTCACAGGGCGCTTGTGATTTTTTTTCTTCTTCGTATGGATATTAAATGTGTACTCATAAGCTCGCACTCTGATCGCAGCCTTCGGGGGTAAACACAACTCACCTATCACTGTTATTGTTATTATCATTAGGCCTCTGTGTGTGACAGTCCACTTCATCCAGGTTGGCTCGTTGAGAGATTAAGCAGATGCTGGAAACAAATTGGAAAACGAATTCCCCTGGGAGACAGTATATATGCCAGGAGAGTGAGAGTGGCTTGGCGCCGTCCGCCCGAATCATTCCAGCGCTCTGAGCCAGTTGGAGTAAAGTTAATATAAGGCCCCGGTCACCAAAGCATTCGACACGAGGAGAAGGTTGGAGCCGTCAGGAGCCGGTGACTTGTGAGAAAATCACCGCGGGTTGTTATGATAAGGGCGGCAATGAAAGCTCTCCGTTTTGTCTGTGAACCATAAACATACAGTATGAGCTCCTCACCTCTCACCTCAGTGTTTAGAAGCTTTCCACGCTGCCACGCTCGATGTGGAGACATTTTTTTTCTGGCACGTGGATGAACCGAGGCAGAAACGGCGACTGAGGCTCCTCCACCGTCTCTGGGCGCTGGGGGAGACAGCTCAGTGCTTTGGGCATATAATCAACACGCAGCCGGCTGGTATAAACCGCCCCTCTGCCTGCAGTCGGAGAGGAAAGTGTGCGAGAGCTGTTTCATGACATTGTGAGCTCCTCGGGGAGAGTTTCTCTGGTGTGGTCTTGTGGCGAGCTGTGTGTCGGCTTTTTATAGCAGCAGTGTCTTGTTATGATTTTATTTTTTTTGTTACCTCCCAATGCCACTTCAACTGGTGGAATTTTGATTAAATTTGTCATTTAAAGCAGCTATTCGGTGATCATTCTTCGGAAATTTGTTGTAAGTAAGTTGCTGCTGGTGCACCGAGCTGCAGGATTTCATACATCATTACTGAGGCTTTATACGTTGGCTCCAATGATTATCGAACAGGGTGAAAAGAGTTCAAACGCATAGGATACAGATACACACCACATGCATACCAATGTACACATAATGAGCTCCTCACTGCAAATTTCCCATCAGCACTCAGGCATTTCTCAAAGAAATAAACGCAGACAATTTGCAGCTCCGTGTGAGTTTTAACGTCCTCTCTCTTAAGCATCATTGAGAAAAACGTCTTGATGCTTTTGTTGGGGCCTTCTGCAACATTTCTGCATAATTTGCCAAACACAATGCACATCCTTTGAGCCACTTCATAGAAAATGGCTTGTATGGGTTTTCAAGATGAATGCTTTCATAGAATGTGAACTGCAGCAGCGAGGAAAACAAATGCATTTAATTTCTGAGAGACTAAACCGCTGGAGAGGCGTGTTGTTGAATGTCGTAAGTGTGAGTGTAATGAGTGACCTGCGGGCAGTGTTGCCGGA
Source organism: Hypoplectrus providencianus (assembly GCA_028566105.1). Lineage (NCBI taxonomy): Eukaryota > Metazoa > Chordata > Actinopteri > Perciformes > Serranidae > Hypoplectrus > Hypoplectrus providencianus. The sequence goes on along the minus strand of JAOWBC010000383.1, from coordinate 11,904,923 downwards.
TTTAACTGACACAAAACAGCCCAATCAGCCTCAAACACGCCCGACTGTCGTCAAATTAAATGGGCGGCTATATTAACGTTTGTTGTTAGCTTCCACACAGCAAGGTGGATGGCTCTGACTCCCACATATATACACACTTGGAAATTGGGTAAGATACTGGTCCCCAAATTCCGCATGGTGGCACCATTTAAGTTATCCTTGACCAAAGGTGTGTGACTGTGTGTGTGAATGAGCGCCATCTCTTAAATAATGTGCTTTGAGTTGTTGCACAAACTAGAATAAGTGCATTTATTTATGCATTTACATTAACAACTGGGAAACCAACAGTGTACGACCACTTTTAAGGGTTTGGTGGCCCAATTAGCTTCTATCACTGCATTTTGGTGATAAACTTCCAATCTGGGATCACTAACTGTAGAAAGGTTTACATAACTCCTAAACTGTGCTTGGTACTCCACTACAAAGTCAAAGAGCCTCACCAGCCACAGCCTTATTTCCATCATTGTTCCTGGAAACACATCCCAGCTGAGCTGTCAGCACACCAAACAAGTTTCCAATACCTTTCCTTTTCAGGTCAGGAGAAGAGGAACACAGTGACAAAGCTGCACAGACAGCCCGATGACACTTTAACAGCACTCACTCGACTGTGCACAGAGGTGCACGTTACATATTTCATTTTACTTCGAGTCAGTCAGCGCACACTGACTGCCTTAGTCGGAGAAATGGCTTAGATTGAGCTCACTGTTTTTTAAATTAAATATCAAGCACACAAATGTAGACTATGGAAAAACTGACGCCGTCCCAGCAGTAAACATTATTATATTATTCCATATTAAAGTATAAGTGGTGAAAAAACACATCCAACAGTGATTTGATCTCCCTAACAAGTGTAACCAGAGCTTGTTACATCTTTTCCTGAGCCGTATACTTCCACGGTCGTCCAAACACTTAAAACACACGTGACATTTTCCTATAAACATCTGCACTGTACTTTATTTAGAATATATCCTACATGCACTGTCCTGCTTCTGTAAATACTCACTAGAGCACATGTGTTAATCCCCTGCTGAAAATAGTCCCCAACAAAACCCCAGTTCAGACACAAAGGCTCAGCAACTGTGTCAAACAGCTGAGTGCTATAGATTTAATTAAATTAATACAAAAACTTTAGTGCTCAGCTGTTTGGCGCAATAGCTGATCTTTTCAGAGAGCAAAACAATATATTTGTGAATTATTTTTTTGAAAATGTATGTCAACAAACAGGTAAGTTGTTTTGCTCTTTTATACAATAAAACCTTGGCTGTTAGATATTGTTTTTTTTTTTTTGTTTTTTGTTTTTTTAAGAAAATCCAAAACATGAATATGAAAACGCATGCAATGCAAACCTACTTTTTCCTCATAAATTGAATCAGTATATCTTCTGGAGTGTTGATGGAGTTGTAACATATTTAGTGTCTGGAGTGTTCAGATATCCATTCATCTCAAATTTCCACCCAGAAAAAAATGGACATTACTGGAGCGTCTGAGTCCAGTCCACACTAAAAGCTCTGTGTTATGAAGAGCCACATAATTAAATATTCCAGGACATGAGATTATTTCTTCCATTCACAGGAAAAAAGGAGTTCCCATTTCTGGTCAAATAAACCTCCCAGGAATCAGTTTGCCACAGTATATTAGAGACTTCACGCGCCACGCAGTGTATATTTATTCTCTGGAAGCGAATCAGTAGGAAACTTCAAGTGAGAGAGATTCAGATCTCACTACTGTGTACTATTTTATTTGGTTAAACTCCAGCCAGCCCCCGCCGGATTATGAAGTCTAATAAATACAAAGTCATGTTTTGTTTAGTGAGTCAGGCAAGCACTCAACTTTCCATTGAGGCAGCGGAGCATAAAGCAGACGTACAATAGGTAAACACAGGCTGGTCATGTGAACGGAGCAGCAGCAGCAATGAGAGTCACTTCTGTCAACTTTCTCAGACGCTACTCCTTCAGATCCAGAACAGCAACAAGCGCTCTCAGCCAATAATAGCTGTGTATGTTTCCCTCTCCGCGCTCAGTTTGTACCCACAGCTCAGGGTAACCGAGGCCTTTCATGCTACAATCTAAGCATTATTGTTGAGGCGCTTTTAATTAAAGAGGTGTTGCAAGTGCCGAATATAACAGGAGAAATCCATTAAACGCTTTGACACACAGGGATTTGTTTGCTTTGTGTGTAATGATTTATACTTCTGTTGATTTATGGAGGTGTCGGCGTGTTTTACTTTCCCTGCTGGCTCTGTAATATTTAGCCTATTCAATAACTTCAGGATAATAATTACAATTTTGAAACAAAGATCCCATTAACATCCACTTTAGTGGAGCGCTGCCGTCTTCATTAAAGTTTGTTGCTCATTCAGGTCCACTTAGTAAACTCAGAAACTTTTACCAAACAGATCAACAATGTCTCTCCATGAGATCTTCACAGAACCAGTTTCTTACTGTAGTTTGAAGCTCAAAACTGTTTCCGTGGGAGTTTATGCTACAAGTCACAGATTCACAAGGTGATCACAACTAAACATATAAATAATAAGCAATACATACAATTAAATAAAATTAAAACCATTGGTTTCCAGGTGAGGTCACTGAGCCCAACATTATATTTATAAAACCCCATCCACACCTACAAGAGCAATTCAGATTTACTTACTGGTGCACAGACTGGTGTCAAGAAGAAGAGACTACGTTTAAACCTTTAATGTCTGCGTAAAGCTAAAATGCATACGTGATTTAAGTTTCATAAGAAATTACATCTCACACATGGATGATATATGTATAAGTAGATCAAATGAATCATTTCATATAAAAACGCTGGTAAAATAAATGTATCAATACAAATACTGTTATAATACACGTGGTATAAAAGAATCCAAGTGGATACATTTTGCTTTATGAGCACTTTTACGTTTGATACTATAAATATCATTCAATTAATTCATGTATTTTTTCAGTGTAGGACTGTAGTGGAGTAATTTCACACTTTTGCATTACTACCTTTACTTAAATAAGGGATCTGCATACTTTTTCAGTGAATGCCAACATTTTTCTAATATTTTGTCCAATCAGTAACTTTAACAGACTGACAGAAACCAAATCTATTTTGTGCCTCTGCTGGTTATAAAACAGAGTCTTATGTATCACAGATGATAATCATTCACCACAGTGTGAAGATTTAGTTATTGCTTTCACAATGATTTATGTTCTCCTGAGAACAAACCATCAGTCTTCATCATTAATCCTTCAGAAAACCACAGTTGCACATTTACCAGCAAACACTGATTATTATTGATTTCCATTTCAATTGTCAGTTATAAACCAGTGAGTCTTTGAACTGCTACATGGTGTCATTTCTCACTTTTTGCCCATTATAACAGAACATATTGTTTTTGTGTTAGCAGACAAACAGTGACATTAACATAATATGTATCTGTGTTTATTAGAGTCATTCATCCACACACATTTTCTTCCTACACGGACTATATCACTCTTTATACTACTTTGCTTGACCTTCTCCTTTGAGGCAGCCCTGCATGTCCTGGCTCATGGGTTACTTTGGTTAAGTACAAATAATAGTGCATTAATTTAAGTAAAAACTGTGAATGAAAACAGTGATTCGGGTTACAAGTTTGAGTTAAAAAAAAATCACTAACCCTAATTCTAAGTAAGTTATATAATCTAGTTTTTCCTGCTCTTGGTGCCCACATCTCATAATAAGTATATGATCTTTAATGAGGAGTCATGAACAAAAGGTCCTAAACAGCAGAGAGCAGCTGACGTATTGACACATCTTTGATCCTCTATTATGTGCATACTGTGTGCAGTGACATTTACAGCACTGTCATTACTGTACATTTCAGATTTTCTGAATTAACCAGGCCGGCACGCATGTCAACTTGCTCAGAGTTGTTTTAAATTACTGCTTAAGGGAATGGATGCGTCTCTCTCCGACCTCTTCTCGTATACCAGCGTGTCTGACTCAGCTGCACATATATGGCTGTCTGTGTTTTGAAGTTTGTGATCTTCTTAGTGACACCGAAGGGGACAAATCATACAAAAGAGAGCCAAGAAAACATGAGTCAGCTCTCTAAGTCCTGGGGCAGCACTGACTCAAAGCCTGTCCACTGTCCAGAACTCTTTCTTAATTAATCTTTGGCTAACATGTGCATGTATTGTATGCCATAGATACTTTGGCCTTTGACCTTTGAGGACCTTTACTCCTGTTAAGAAATCTGCTGTGTAATTTCAGACATCACAAATAGAGCTGTGTATCGTTCCTTTCGTGAAAAATTAATTTTTTTGTCACATTGCATCTCAGCATGTCTGCATGATGGGTGAGGAGGGCTGACACGACTCTCTGCAGAGCACACTGGGTTATGCAAGGTAATTTTGGGGCCCTTTTATGCAAGCACCAGGGAAGAGCTACAGTTACCTTATCTCCCAAATCAGTTAAAACAGCAGCAGCTCCGCAGCAGAGCGGGGATCAATTCCTCCCCAATTCAATTATACTGTAAACTGAAACGGCGCTGGTTGATTATAAACCATGAACGCTCAATTGATTCATTACAGATAGGCTGCATAAAAGCCTTTAAAAAAATTGCAATTTTCCCGCAATTTAATTTTAAGTTCAGAGTTTGGAGAAAGGTCACTGCAAGAGCGATGCTAATAGTAAAGACGTTCCATGAAAGAAAATACAATCAATAATCTCTGAAGTATTTCTTGGCAGGTTCAAATGAACATAATGAGGAGCAGAGCTCTGGTTTTCATCACGCAGCAACACAACAAACTGCTTAACAGGACAAGAGTCTAAAGTTGTGTTAGCAGCTCTGTGTGCTGTATTTAGGCACATTAGTGCTGTGAGCTACTTAGTAACTCTGGCATGGAAACATCTTCACAATGACAACACTGACATGCTGATGATCAGCAGGTATAATACTGAGCATGTTTATAATCTTTGTTATTAGCCATAATATTAGGACAAACACTTAAGTGCAACTGAAAATGTCATTCGTTTTGCAGGTATTTGGTCATAAATTAAAGTGTTACACAAACTTCTAATGGCTTAAAATTAAGTTAAATGGTTGGTATAACCATTGATACTGATGGACTGAATTTAAATTCCAGAAAAACTGATCCAGTTATAGAGATATTTAACTCTGAACCAGAGATGTTAAGCTCATGATAAGCTAGGGGGATGCAAGGAGAACTCCTGTCAGGAAATCTCAATATCTGCAAGAAAAAAGTCTTCTAACCCATCTATAAACAGACTGATGAAAAAGTCTAATACTGTGTCCAAGCAAACACAATTTTGTATTATTTGCATGAGATGCATAGTTGTACACACCAAGTTTTCTTACCGCCTTTTCTTGGCCAAAAAAAACTCTATTTGTTTAGAATCAAAAGAAAGCTCTTCATTCAACTTGATATGAATGTGCTTGATGAAAGCTAAACTGTAACCAAAGCACGAAAAGCACTTTCACCTGCCGATGGCGACATATCACCAGGTGACTGTGGGTAATGCAGCTGTAAGTTTATTTGAATTGTCACAGTGCCACCAGCTCTGCTCTGAGAAGTGCTGAAGTATCTATCTCCCTCTGTCTGTCTGCTGATAATAGGACGAGCCCCAAGAGTTATATTCTCTGTGCACTCAGCCACTTACTGCACTCACCTCTTAAGCTGACTGAATAATAATGATGATACTAATGTAAGTAATTACCATTAATAATTCAGGATCTGACCTCTAATTATGCAACAGCTGAAAATGGATTCACGCCTGGTGCCAAATCAAAGTCAACGTGAGTGATAAAATTAGAAAAAAATTATCTGATATTTTATTCATTGTGAGTCCTCATATGGAAACATTAGACGCACTGACCCAGAGAGGATTTGCTGCTCTTTTTCTCAGCGACAGCCTGCTTCACATTCACACAATAATGTGCTTCCACACTTGGTAGCCTCCCAGTTCATCAACAACCGATGCTCTGCTGGTGATGGAGCAGCTAAACCAGAGCTGGAGGGGCTTCAGCTCTCTGATCCAAGCCACTTTTAATGTGATGGAGGAGTGTTGCCTGCAAACCAACCGGCAGATTTTCCTCACAGACTCTGAGGCTTTACCCTGACTGGATGCTATCTTTCGGGATTATAGCGACTCGTGCAGACTGCATGCCCCGAACGCATTTGTATTCACTTCCTCTCTACAATTATGGAGTCACAGACTACAAACGATGAGCTCTCCTGCTCAAACACTGAGCTCATGTCGGTCGATCTGAAACAGGCAAACAGCTAAAATGATGTGTGAACAAAAACTATTTAACAAGAGGTGATTCACAATAATAAAAATCCAGGAAGGAATGTTTTTCTAACTGCAACCATATGGACACTTTAAAGGATCCTGTCTTAAAAGAAACATTTTGTTTATGGGCCTAACAGGAAGGTTTATGACTTCAGAGATGAGATATTAGACAAATTAAGTCAGAATGTATTCTTTTCCAAGATTCATTCTCCAAAACTTTAAATAACTACGTCATTCGTAGTTAAAGAGTCAGTTTGGCTCAATCACAGAAACACATATTGTCTCATTTACTTCTGGTGATATCACACAGTGTTTTATTTATTTATTTTTTTATCTGCTCAGGTTTTGTGATTTGTGAAATAGACGACAAATAGCCCCCAGTACATTTCCGGTAAGTCGGACTACTGTTTAAACATTCAACTTACTGTGATCAAAAACATTTCAAACATTATGAAATGCTGTATAGGTAAGAACAGTTAAAACTACGGTAGTTCTTTTCCTATTAGCCATGGCTCCATTCAAACAACACTGAGTTTAAATAATCTAATAAGATTGTAAGGTTGAGTAACCATGTTAACTGGTGACTTTAAATGCATCCGTGGTTGCTTAATTAATGGTGACAAACACAAAGTCTTATAATTTTAAATCTGTTAAAGTCAAATTAAAGGCTTAAATTAGGACACTTACATGTTCTTCTTGTGTTTTTAACAGCTTCCTTTACTACTAGCAGCCATGAAGCATTTAGCTGCGTCACTAGTTAACAAGGTCGCTCGTCACACCGTGACACCAGTCAACAGGAGGAAGTTATGGGAGACAAACACTACTCGACACAGGAACAAACTACGAGATAACACTGGCATGTTGGGTGTTGTAAGTCATAGCTGTTTTTTTTTAGCAGTTAACAACACTCATGTTCGCGTTTGTAAGTTGCAAAAAGAAGCGTTCAGTTCAACATTCACCAAAAACATTCAAGAAAACACGACACATCAACTGAATTCAGGGTGGTAAATAAAATGTCATATTAGATTTCTCAAAACCTTCTGCATGACTTGATGCTACCATAAATAAATGATCAAATACGTTGTGTAATTTGATTTACCGCAGCTTGTGTAAGCATACTGTGATATCATATTGTGCGTTACACAATGACCACTTTATGTCAACAAGTGCCACAAAAACCCACAGGCCAGCTGCTGAAGAAGAACAAAACAAAATGTCCCTGCCTTTATCAGATGTCATGCAGCACATCAGATAGTTTTCATGCATTTGTCCTCTACGTGTTCCCGATGACCTTGAACTGCAGCCTGAGCGGCGGTGACGGCTGTGGTCACTGACACGACGATGACTAGATGTGCCCCCCTGGAGGTGGATGACTGTTTTTCTCGATCCCCCCGAGCCCCACGCTTTTATCCACTCGCTTCATCTTGAGCCTTCTTTCTCACTCGAAGCTTATTTATTTTCCCCTTGTGATGTTTCTCACATCGCCTCAACCTTTTCCCCCCGCACTTTGTGAGTAAATGGACACCCTGCCCTCCGCCTCCCCTTTCCACTGTGGAAAGTGATGACTGATTACTGATTGCAGCTTCTCCTCCCTTCTTCACTTATGTTAAATTATTAGTAGAGCATGCTGGGGCCAGATGTTATCATGTGTTAGCTGGTCTCAACCGGCTTGAAGTATAGAAATGTAAATTCAGTACATGTTTAAACGTCCCAGTCTGGGGTGTCCTGTGTTGGATCTGAATGTCCTGAGGCCTCGTTTCTGACTTAATGACTAATTTCAAAGAATATGACAGGAAATGGGAGGTTCACATCTATTCTTACACTCTGATTAGTGACACAAATAGTTTTAGCCTCTTTAATCCCAGATCATTTTAAATAAATCACATCTTTAGCTCCAAATAAAACAAATAAAATGTTTCATCCTTGCGTTTTTGCTCACGTTTTGACTTCACTGTGCGTCATGGCGGCAGGATATTGTGTGTGCCGTACAGTATCTGCAGTGTTAATGTTGTGTGCCAGGAGGCCAGCGGAACAGCGAGGGTCTGATGTTGTCATTAATACTTAATGGCAGGCTGAAACGCCAATCACTGTGTTTGTAGCAGCCTCGGGGCTCACAATTACAGAATGTGGTTACAGACACCCGGGGTTGGGTTAGTGTGCAATTAGTCGCCTACATCTGATAGGGTTACAAGTCACAGGTCACTACTGACAACGGCCCCGGTCACTAAACACAGCAGGAAGCCTCCGATAGGAGCTGGTGATAAGGACAGCCTCTTACGAGATGAAAAGAAGATGTTGGCGCGAATAGAAAACACAATCTTCCCTTTGTAAAGAAACACTGAATTTAAAATCAACACAACTATCCTAAACTGAAAACACTAGACTACATGCCACTGCAGCCAGTCTTGAATGATCTTTAGCGAGTCTTTAAATGTGAGCTAATGCTAACAAACACATAATGTTCATGTTATGGTTGTGTTCTACTTGGCACACTATGTTTAGGCAACTGAATTAATGTACTATGTGTAATTTTCAGAAAATCCTTGTTTATTTTTGACACCAATTGTCTTTGAGTGAAGTGTAGTCAGCATCCTGTTGCTGCTGCCCACACTCTGTTAGCGTTAGCAAACATCAGCTAAACTGTGATGTGACGTATGTCTAATCCTAACCTTCACCCTGTTCTTCTTTCCTAAACATAGGATAATGGGTTTGCCGCTAAACCTTATAAAATGGTTAAATGTAACCTCAGCATTACAATTGCAAAGTTCAAAATAGCAATTGTGATGTGTAGTAAAAACCGCGGTCACCACTTGTCAACAACATGAAAATATGTTTTTTTTTTTCTAAAGTTAATCCTGTTCTGTTTTCCTCACCTTAACAAAGTAGTTGTGGTGGCTAAACTTATCCATCAGGCTGTTTGGCAAACAAAAAAGTCTGGAAAAGTCTATTTTTTTTAATACAATCTGGTCACGGATACAAAGCAATTAATGCGCGTATATTTTTATATACATACACACTGTGCCATTATTAGGAGAAAGGCTAAATCTGTGCCTGAAATAAGTATTATTGCTTTAGAGATACAACCTCAAAAGGGGCAAATTATAAAACAAAGTTAAACAATGCATTGGTTCCTTTTTACGCTTTCATTCTCCAATATTTCACTTGTCTGACCGTGTTAGGCTTTGTGTTGTAGCTACAAGCAGAGTGTTATGCAAAGAGCTGAGTGAAGTTAAAATTAAATAACAAACAGGCTCATTTCGAAAAGGCTGTGTGATAAAGTGAGTAAAGAGCCCGGAGCCTTGGTGTGTCGCAGGGCCTTTTGGAGCAGGAATAATGAGCAAGAGCATGAGAGAAAAAGCAAATGAATGTCTCATAACTCAAGTTTCCTGGAGCATCTTGTCTAAAAACAACCTTCAGTTATGAGCTGCAGAATATCACATTTGCACAGAAGCTTGTCCTTAATAGTCCTTCACTTGGCGGCTGCTGGTTTGACTTTGACGCAACTCTTTTTTAAAGCTGCAATTCAATAAAATGCTCAAGTTTAAAAGGCTCTAATGACAACCTGTTTGTCTGGGTGCTCCTCTCTGTGCCGTGTTCACACTAATCAGGCTTCCAGCTGCCACCAACACCTCGTGCTGATATGAAAAACTTGTGTAAGCGATGTTTAATATTCAGACTTGTGGTATTTTTAACCTTGGTTGCTGTCACAATAATAATCATACAATCATCCTGCAAATCGAGGTTCAGCAAGATGATATCAAACTTTATGATGTGATGTTTTATAATATGAACATCACATTGTTCAAATAAGCTGTGGGGGATTTATGGTACACCTGCTGTGCTTAATTCTGACTTTATAATTCATTAACTTCTGATGGTATTTCCAGCGTCAGTGGTATCATCATATAATACTGACTTATGTGCCTTTGAGCGTGTTTACTAGTTCTCCAGCTACTGTACTGCGGGAAATATTTGATGTACTTACACTTTGAGTATTTCTACATTAAATTAATCTATTCGTCTTCTTCACCACATTTCTTCGGGAAATATTATTTGTTATCTGACAGCTACAGGTGGCATTTCTCTGAAAAGAAATGCTACATGGCCACAAAGACTGCAGTAACAAAAACAACCAAAAAAGATGAAAAACTACTATAAAGAGGCACAAAGCAGCCACAATCTACCCTAACGAGACACAAAATGACTGCAGAAAGATACGTTACCGAAAAGGCAAAAAAATACTATGAAGAGACACACAATGATGCCAAAAAAGACACAAATAGCGAAAAAGACACCAAATTACAATAAACAGACACAAAAGAGTGTGTATCGCTATATGTATTTCTAGCATATAAAATATTTCTGTTTAATACCTACATAAATAAAGTACCTCAAAATTTTACTGAAGCTGGGACACAACAACTACCACTATGTTTTTTCTTGCTTTACAATGAATGCAGTTGAGTAAAAGTGAGATACCTGCAACCTAGAGTTGAGTTGAAGCATTAAGTGCCATAAAATGTCAAACAGCCTGCTTATTAAGTCCACAAAATTTACTTAAGATGAGACACTAAAGCCACAAACAAGGATTTTTCATGCTCTGGACATTTTTAGCTTTACAAAATCAGTGCAGTGAAGATAACAGTGAGATATCTGCATCATATATTAGAGTATAAGTAACATAACATGAGTATGAAGTTCACTTCAAGTAACTTCAAAAAAGTATTTAAGATGAGACACTAAAGGAAACAACATAGATTTTGCAGGCACTGGACATTTTCTTGTTTTAAAATAAATATAGTTGAGGTAAAAGTGATATATACATCCTGACTGTAGTGGAGTTGAAGCATAAAGTATCATAAAATGGCAGTAATGCAGCATAAAAACCTCAGGATTGTAATAAATGTACTTTGCAGCCCTGCATACGGACCAACAGTCCTGGATGTTTGCTCATATTAACCCCACACGGACGTCATATCAACTTTTTTCTCCGCAGTAAAAAATAAAAGCCAAAGTTGGGACGTGCCCTGCTGTCTTACCTATGGTGGTGATCACAGTGATGGCGAAGTAAAACGAGCCGGCGAATTTCCACTGCACCCCGGCTTTGTGCGGCTTCAGCTGCAGCACCACCCTCTCCAGCTCGTCGAAGTCCTCCTCGGTCAGGTTGAAGGTCTTGAGCAGGTCCTTTTTCCTCAGGTGCAGCTTACTCATCTCGCGCGTCTCTTTCCGGGACTCCAGCGCGTCGAAGATCGCGGCGCCCACGATCAGGTAGGTGAAGGTGCAGATGATGAGCGCGAGGGTCCGCACGTTCTGCCTCTTCATGGTGGCGCGGCGCGTGTCAGGGGGACGGGCGGAGAGTCAGCGCGGGTCTGGAGGACGGGGAGCTCGGCTGGCTCATGGCTGTGCGGCTCTGACGGAGTAGAGGAGCTCTCTGATTACTTTATGAGCGGAGGAGCTGTTCATTCAGCACCTCCCTCCCCTCACACTGGAGGAATCCTCCCCCTCTCCACCCCAACACCCCCCCCCCCCCC
>JAOWBC010000383.1:11780559-11793232 GCA_028566105.1 Hypoplectrus providencianus | reverse complement strand
ATGTAATACAATATTAACTGGTTTTTCTGTGTATAATTTGATGAATTTCCCATTTTAATAATTTTTAAACAGTTCTCATACTATTCCTATACTATTTTTTGGCTATTAAGTATGGGCAGCATGGCAAGACCTCCACTCACCTCGCCCTCCTCTATCTGTGTTTCAACATCTTTGCCAGATTTTGCAGGAATGAACAGTGGGGTTGCCGGTTTGTCCAGGAAAGCGTCAGTCTGGCACTCGATATCTGTAGCCACTATGGCATCGCTTAATTCTTCGAGATAAGGCTCTGAAGGTCAGGGTCACAAAACAGCTTTGGTTTCCAACAGCACTTTTGAAAAACTCACAACAGACTGAATACAGTACAGGTCTTCTGAAGCACTACCTGTCTGTATGTCTATGTGCTTCCTGCCCTGCAGGGCCTCAGGAGTCTGCAGTCTGAACTGCTCCCTGGCTCTTTTCCGAGCAATGGCTCTCTTCCTGAGATCCTGCTGTCTTTGTATTTCATCAGGATCTGGCAGAGCAGTCTGTTAAAAGCAACAACAAATACACTTCAGAGATAAAACAGGAAAAAAAACAGTAGTACAGTGAACAAGATGATTCATACTTACAGTGGGTATGATGTGTTGGGCGTAAGTGTTTCCTCTCACAACACGACGGTCATACATTATGTTTCCATAATTTCTGTTTGTCCTACATCGTCATGGAAAACACAGTCCAGTCATGCAGCCAGCTCATCAGTAGTTGAACTTGAATCTATTTACATCAGAGGTCCTATGCTGATGATTCATGTTTAGATGGTATTTGACGATTGAATAATGTGTGATTAGAAATATTTATTCTGGCACTGTGGTGGAAAAAAAATAAGAAAGAGTGATGCTACGTACTAAATTTGACTAAATACTCTGTGTTGTACTGTTTATTGTCCAATAATAAGTAAATAATAAATAATTTATATTGCCTTTATGTCGCTGTATCTTGTTGAGGTCAAGCCCAATTGGTTTATTTTATTGGTTTTTATATATATTATATCCTTTAACAATTGGGATTTATATTCTCAAATACATTCTCATTTGAACTGCTATGTAGTTAAATAAACAACAACAACAACAACAACAACAAAAATTATACATGTGTCGCTGGTGGCTAATTGTGTTGGAGTTTCAAGTACAATGTTTGTTTTAAAATGTAGTACACTCTGATCAGGTAAAGTAGGCTACAAGCACAGTTTTTTGAGTAAATGGACATTTAAAGACAGTATCAATAAAGGTAATCAGTTTAAATCTTAATTTCAACCGTCAGTCGTCTATGACGTTGTTTAACAGGATAACTAATGTTATTTGGATGCAGTGTAGCAACGTTAGCACCTGTTAGCAAACATTAGACAAACGTACTGTTCAGCCGGAGCCTCTCTGTACTTGGAGCGGTTCTCAACCGGTCTGGGGCGACTCGAGAAGGTGTAGGTTCCGTTTGCATCTCTCTGGCTGTGTGAAACAAATGCCATTTTAATATCAGAAACTATCCAAAGACCACCAGGTACCGTGTCGAGTTATAGTTTACAAACGTTTATGTTTGCTAGCGGGAAGGCTACCAACACAACCGACAGGAGGTTAGTTAAGGTACAGCTGTAGCAACCGTTGCCAGGAGGCGTAATCTAACGGCTGCTGCGTCACGTCCGCTATAAACAGACTTTAAAAATGCTTACATTTTATCTAATGTTAAAAATTAAAAATGTAATATTGATATTATATTATTCGTATTTTGACTCTTGTATAATTTATATTTTGTCAGCCAAAAAATATTTTGTAATTTTTTATTTTTTTAATTATTGATTATTTGGACAGATTTTTTTTTTTTTTTTTAATGACCAGTTTACATGGCAGTGAGTACAGAATAACAGTTAAGGATCAAACAGTAAAAACCCATTGAAAGTCTTGCCTTTACATTGAGTGTTTATAGACTAGAATATCACTAAGTAGCCATGCATTTCTTCAGTTAAAGTTTGTGTATTAGTTGTTTGTATAACCAAAAGCTCTATAAACCTAAACAAGCTTTGTTATCTACCTTCCAAGGGTAAGAATAAAACATGAAACTGGAGTTAAAGAATTGCTGCCACCTCACCTCGTGGCTTCTGTAGTTCTGTTTCAACACATTACAGTTCTGAGTATGACACATTGTGCTTGGACCACTCCCTGTGCATAGAAGTCAAAAGGTAAAAAACAAAGAAAATGTTATATATCAGCCATTTGCCAAGAGCTAAAACATTTTTTGTTTGTTTTCAAAACCAGTGTTCATTTCCTGTTGACAGTGGAGAGCACACAGTTAGTATTAAAAACATCTTATTGTTTATTTTTGCAGTGCAGGGTTGCCATCTGTTGGCACTGCTACACATTTATTTGTGTACTTACACATTTCACAAGCACAAGGCTGTGCACCTGAAAACAGATTTGTTTTGCTCACAGGCGGCACTGAATGTGGGCGTCGAGAGGCTTTTAGTGGAAGAAAGCAGCGACTTGACTCATTATGATGCTAACCACAGAGAGCATTTACAACTCTACAACAATTCTGAGGTGTCAGAGAAAAACAGGGCACACAGTCAGTCTGAACTGTATCACGGAGTATAAAGGTGAGAGCTTCGTGGTCACGATGACATGTATTTTACTGTTGTTTTCCATGTCAGAGACTACATGACAAAGATAAGATTAACACATTTACATAAAACTGTATTTATATCCCAAACAGGCTACAAGTATACTCACTATTAATAACTCTACTATTGCTGTTACTTCTACTACTTTTTGTTTATTGGTTATATTTAATGTATTCTCACACAGGCACAACATGGTTGAACTAGTAAAAGCTAGCTAACTAGCTAACTAGTGAAGGAAGGGCTGACTTGTTCAGTCCAATACGTCCATTTGTTACATTAATTGGGACCAGTTAGCTGGTCGAAAAAAGTTTGAGCAGTTAGTATGATCAAAACAACATTCGTACCCTCAATAGTTAACTAGTTGACGTGTCTTTTATTTTTTTGGTTGCGTAATTTTACACATTTTATTCAACAAGCTGTGTAACAAGTGAACATTTTAGCTTCCAACAGCTCAGCTACTTAACATTTTAAGGCTTATTAGGTAACATATTTATGAAGATTTGTGTGAGTAGTTAACAAGATAAGTCAAAAGATTTAAAAAAAAAAAAAAAAAATGTATAGTGTTGAGAAAAGAAGTGCGATGATTCAACACATCTCTCCAATAACTGAAATAGTAAAGATTTTTGTTTACATGAGTTAACTTAATTGTTATCAATAAATGAATGCTCCAGTACTTTTCTACATAGCACATTATGATCACTGTGAGTACAATTACTACTGCTAATACAGATACAACAACATCGTGGCTGCGGTGCATACAGCACCAGGCAGCTCTTTAAATAACCAAACAAAACATTGTTATGTAACTTTTTCCATGAAAATAAAGCTGTACACAACACAAACAGCCACATATAGCTGCTGCTGGAGGGGAACAGCGTGTCGGAGCTGGGCCGTGTGTTTATGGTCATTTTTCAAAAGGAATAATGAATGTCTGTTCATCGCCATGGTTTACGTGCCGTTAAGGGCTTGGATTTGCTCTCCGCGCTTCATGTGGTATTGTTTAGGCTTCAGCTGTCACAAATCATTAGCCTTTATTAGTAAAAGGTTCGGCCCGCCACTGCGTAAGCCTCTTCTCATTAGCGCTGAGTTCAAGCCACAAGATTACATAATCACACAGGGCCCTCATCCGTCTCTCTGTTAGTCATCAGTTTTAAGAATAAAATGAAGTGTCTAAAAACTTTCCACATCATGTGTGTCTCTAACTCAAAAACACTAGGTGTTCACTCAAATAATCAGGAAAGTTATCAGCACCTGGAGTTAATAGTGATGGAAGGAAGTAATTGAAGCTGTAATTACTGAAGACAAATAGCAGCATACATGCAGCAAAAATTAATTTTTATTGTTGATTTTTCCATGAAGCTTTTTTCAGTGTTTTACTCTGCAGATAATTCAGCTCCTGGTAGAAATTTTTTATTACTGTTGCTGCAAATTACCACTTAAATGTCACAAATGCCGTTCTGTTCAATGTCAGTTGTGCATAAACAAAGAACGCATAATCAAAGCTGTACAATATGTTCAATGAAAACAGTTCCTACATGAAGCTGGTCACAGATTTTATAAATGTATGCCTTGGTAACTTGAGATCCACATGCAAAGTGGCATGGAGTTCTTTTATGTTCCAGAGACAGAAAGAAGCCATTTCTATGGACAAAACACATAATTTCTTCTTCAATTATATGTCTTATCCCTATTCATATATTATATTCACTTGGACCCTTCCAATAAATGAAAAAATATCCATCACACATTTGTCTTTTACCATCACTATCCACTCTTCTTTTGTTGCAGAGGTCCCTGTCTCGCCTTTCTTGGTTTGGTACGAATACAACTCTTACAAGGAACTTGTTATAAACATTAAACTCAATTGGTATGTTCCCAAAATGACAAACATCTCAAAACCTATATATTGTTTGAATTGCTTGAGCTATATTTAAAAGCTTTTTTTTTGTTTGTGGTGGCATTGTACTGCATGATGTTATAAGATCTTCCTGTTTGTCATAATAAATACATAGTTTTAAAAAGGCCTCTTTGATTCAGGTTGAATAAACACTGTGCAGCTCATGTAGTCATTGCTGCAAAGGATTTCTAAATGTCTTCAATGTTTTTTTTTTTGCAATTCAACCGATTATATAAGAGGAGCATTATCAGAAATAGTTTATCTCACAGGTCACCGCAGAATGTTGCTAAATGCTCTGTTCCAATCTTGTTTAGATGAATTAAATAGACTTGTAGAGGAAGGAAACAATGTGCTAACCCTAGAGAGGAAGGAAGAGAGGTGGCATCAGCTCATCGTGCAGTCAGACAAGAGCAGCAATTCAGAGAAAAACCAAATCCGCTGCACCATGTGACCGAGTTTGGTTTCCTTCTGTTAGAGCATCTGCGCCAGAACATGTTGTTCTCTTAATGAGGCCTGTTAGCTTCAGTTATGCAACACATCCAGAGAAGAAAAAGTTGAGCCAAACAAGTCGCTCTTTTCTGCCTCTGATGATTGGATAAAGGAGCGCTGCGGGATCACAGTATCCATTTATTAAAATACCTTTGTGACAGGACAGGAAAAATAGAGAGAGAAGAATAGATTTTTTCATTTTCTTTTATTGAATTTTATTTGTCCATTTAATCTAAAACCATTCAAGTTGGAAGATCATGTACCTGGAAGCTCCACTGACAAAGATTACACATCTATATTATTATCTTTATTTACAACGTAGCATACAAATAAACAAAGCATAGTCTATCACAAGAAAAGTGCTTTAGTGTAGTGGAAGGAAAAGACCCTGGAAGGTGAAGAGAAAGCAAAGAAAAAAACTCCTGCTCAGTGTGCTACACTGTACACATCACATACCTCAATAAAAACACAAAACATAGAAATTCAACACTCATAGCATATTTTATCCACAGTGAACTGTGTTTCATAGCTTCATTGTGATAGACTATCTATCATAACATCTTTTAATGGTGTACTCTAAACAGTACTACTGAGGAAGTGCAGTCGTAGAGGCAGCACAGCCGACATTCATTCAAAGTGAAACAGTGAAAAATGAACTGATTGGATTTTTTAAGGACATACAAGCGTTTCTGTGACACGGAGCTGTTCAGTGGGCACAGACATCCGTCAAACCAAGCAACGAAGAGAGAAAAGGGAAGTCTGGGAGGAAGTAGCTGCTATTGTGATGTCACATGTTCTTGCCTTAAAGAAAACATAAAGCTGAGCCGTTAAAGTACATGAATGCTGTGAATCTGAATGAGTGAAAGATGCTGCAGGGTTGCATTTTGAAAACGGCTTCTTCTTCGGCTTTGCCCACAACTCTGACAAAAGTTTGTACATCTCAAAAATCCAATCTGTGAAACAGCTCCAAAGTCATTCACACATAAGACTCCTTGGCGTAAGAAAACTCCTCAAACACCGGCTGGCTGCACCTCCGGGACACGACCTCGTGGCGCCCAGCGGACACAGACTCCGACATGGCCCTCTGGCGGAACGGCTGCCGCAGCGGGACGACGCCGGCTCCGGCCTGTGCCGCCTGAGCAAAACAGTCTGCGTACTGGTTGACAGAGCAGGTAGCTGGGAAGTCATAGTTCACAGAGGAGGGACGGGACCTCCTCTCCAGCTGGATGGCGTCATGTACAGTCATTGCTCCGTACTGTGGAGGAGGGCCCGCGCACTGCACCGCCTGCTCGTATGACGGAGGCCTGCAGGGCAGCTTGCTGTCCACCTGCTTAAACACCTCGATGGCGGACAGAGGGCGCGGCCTGTGCAGGGGCTCTGCTGGTGGGTCTGCTTCACTCTGAGAGTCCTCCTGGAGAGTTTCACAAGGGAAGGAGTTCTCCTTCTGAGAGTCTTTCTTCACGCTGCTCCTGCTGAAGGCTCCTAAGCTCCTGGTCCTCAACAGGACTTTACTGGCCACCCTCATGGACTGTGAACGCCTCTTCTCATCTGGGATTGGTCTTGCGGTGTCCTTGGGAGCCTTTTCAGGCTGGTTGTTTGTTCTCCGGGAGCAGGGAGGCGACCCCACAGGGGAGCTGGTGAAAACAGAGCCTTCGGACTGATTGGAGGCGGCGCTCTCCAGTGAAGAGCACGAGCAGTTGCCCGACATGTACGGCTGCGGTTCCATGTTGGAGCTGCTGCTCAGTTTTGGAAAAGGCAGCACCGGCCGTGCTCCACCTCGCCCTCTGAGCAGGAAGGAGTCATCGGAGATCTGCTTTTTCAGAGGCTGCTCCTCAAAGTGGCTCCTCTCCACCGAGCAGTCGTCGTGGCTCCTGGAGTGGCTGCTCAGGCTCTCCAGGTCAGCCGAGGGGAGGATGATCGGCTCGGAGCAGCGGCGGCTGAATGGCGGCTTTGTGTTAAAGAGGGTGTCAGCTGGCCACGAGGAGGTGGCGAAGCTGGGGCCAAGAGAGGAGGACGACCCGGTCTCTCCATGCGCCGAGCCGCCGCTCTCTCCCGCCTCTCCATCTCCGTCTGGGTCGGTGCTGTCGTACGCAGAGTCGTGATGCTGAGAGGACAGGGAGTCTGCAGGGGGAAGGAGACAGACGGGATCAGAAACGTCCACACCGTACAGTGATTATTCTCAATTATACAATGCATACGTTTTCCACCCCAATAATTTGTGTACAGTCTCTAAAGGAACAGATTTTAATGATGTTTAATGTACCATCATCATTGTCCAGCAGAGTTGGGATATTCTCTCCAAGTATCTCGCAGCGCTCAATCAGGAACTGAGTTAGCTCTGTGACCTGAAACAGACCAGATAAAACAAAAACAATAAGTCAAATTTACAACTGAAACTCAGATGGACGGATTAGACGGATGCTCAGAGGAGACACGGGCGAGACATTCAAGATAAAGTTCTTTCTATCCGCGCTCAACGAAACAAAAAGCTAACAAAAGTCTGCGTAGCTTTACTTTTGAAACCATTTTTGAGGTTTTCTGCACCGAGAAACCACAAAGCTTCAAAGCACCAGAAGTGAGAAAGTGTATTCATAACACGTCTCCCTACCTTCTTCATCTTCTCCTTCTGCTCAGCCAGCGGCGTGACGTCCAGCTGCAGCAGCGTGGGGGCGATGCACACCGCCAGGTTGTAGGCGTCCATCTTGTTGGTGTCGGCGTTTTCGAGGATGTGATGGAGGACGCAGACGAGGTGCTGCAAGAGGAGCTTGTTGGGCCCCGGGAGGTCGTCTACCACCCTGATGGCAAAAAGGGGAAGGAAGGAGGGAACAGAGACAGAACAGGAAGAAGACATTAGCTTGGCGCTCTTTTTTTTCATGTCAAGTTTCTTCCTTTTTTCAAACGGATGATAGAATAAAAAGAGAAGTGGTTTATATTCAGGCCAAAGAGTTTTCTTTTGTGCAAACTCCATTCAAAATGTTTACATCTGCCCACAGAAGCAGCCATGAAAATACCAAACAGATTTCCTCTAACATATAAATGTCATGTCTGCACACAGTGCGGATTAATGGCACCGTCTCGTCTTGGCTCATTAGCAGGTATTGATTCTTACTTTCTGATTTCCAGAGCTCTCTGCTGGGCGTCTTCATTGTCCAACGCCGTCATCCACACATCATAAAGTTCAGACACCAGCAGGCTGCCAGGAAGTTCCTTCAGAAAACTCTGCAACACAAAGAGGGAGGCGCTGGTGAGACACACCGGACCAATAACTAGAAATAAACTGCTCACTCACACCTCACTGCTGGTTCATTCTGCGTTGTGTTATTGCATTGTTTTGTGTCTATTTGTGCCTCTTAATAGTTTTGTTTCTATTAATAGTCAGCTTGTGTCATTTTGTCCATACTAGTAGTCAACTTCTGGTAGTTTTAAGGTCATTTTCTATCTTTTTTTCATGATCTTATGTCTTAATTTGTTTGCTGTGTGTGGATTTATAGTCATATCGTGTTTTTTTTATTGTTTTGTATGTATTCACTGTCAGTCTGTAAGAATTTTATATAATTTTGTGTCTTGTATCTTTTTATATAAATTTAGAATAAAGTTTCTGTCTTTTTTTGGATGTTTTTTCTGTATTTATTGTCATTTTATGGTGTGTTTTGTTTTCCTTTGTTGTCTGTTTGCCTCTTTTTGCGTCATTATGTGATTCTTTCATCATGTTGTGTCCTTATTTGGTCGTTTTGTGTGTATTTATAGTCATATTGTGTCTTTTTCAGCCATTTTGAGGTCTTGTGGCATCAGTCTGTCTTTAGGGTCATTATGTGTCTGATACTGTTTTGTTTTATAACTTTTCTTTGTCTTTGTTTGTCATTTTGTGTCCTTTTGTCACCTGTTAGCGTCTTTTTGAGTCATTCTGTTTCTTGTTGCGTCTTGTAAGTGCTGCACAAATATATCTTCATACTTCATGTAGGTAAACCAGAGACTCCCTCCACCACTGTAGCAGTAGTGGTGGTGGTGTAGTAGCTGTATCAGTTGCAGCAGCCGTGTGGCAGTAGTAGTTGTGGTTGTGGTCATGTTGTAATTGGTCACAAACCAACACACACTCGAGTAAATGGTATAACATGTTGGGAACGTACTTTGAGCAGCCCGACCAGCAGGACCACCGGCTGGCCCTCGAGGTCCACCTCCAGGCCGCTGTTGAGCTGCTCTCTGATGTCCCGCATGTTCTTGCTGTTGCACGGTTTCCGAAACACCCCCTCCGTGGACGGGCCTCGCTTCCTCAGCAGCACCAGCACCTCCTGGAGAAGAGACGGGGAGGTTATCACATGTTCACATGTAGAGTGCACTTTTGGGTTGAGACCTATCAGGGTGCAGATCTCAGTGTTTGTGGTTTCCTGTCCTCGTTATTAAATTCTAAGAAACTGTCAAAGGTTGCATTAGGTTGTTTGCTGTCATAATTCAAAGGTTGTCGTGGATACAGTCTGAAGTGGCTGGATTCCCTAAAATAATATCCAAAGGTGTTATGAAAGGTGATATTTCAATGCATCAAAGGAAGTTTAGTTTATTTCTTCATCTTCAGGCTGCAGGAGAAACTTGACTGGCAAGAGGAAGTGACAAATCTGACATTTAAGGCAGAAAGTCAACTTACTGTGACTGGTTTGGGAAGTGAGCTTTCATCTGGGCAGACTCTGCAGAGGGGCTGTCCAAACAGCTGCGTCTTGGTGTCGGTATCAGATCGTCTTGCTTTGCTGATGAAACTGGAGCCCTTTGTAAGCCTCCTCCTCACTTCGTTCCACTTGTTTTCTGATAAGAGCAGAAAAAGGTCTGGTTCAACATTATGCGTAGCCTAACAGTTGTTTATAACGGTGCCAAAGCTCTTATCAGACGTTAGATTCCCCTTTTCTGCGTCTGTGGTATTATTCTGCGGTCTCATCTCTGCACATGGCCCCGTTAATGAGCCCCACCCTGCCAACAAAACTGCCACTTTCAAACTCACCAATGGGATGCCTGTCCTCCTGGTTATGCAACTGCTTTGACAGCGCGGGTATCTTCACATCGCCCTGGCAACAAAATAAAGAAATAATATGGTGATGAATATGTAAGAGGAACATGCAAGAGGAAGGAAGGCCAAGGGTGTGTATGTGTTTTTTTTTTTTTTTTTTTCAACCACTCAGCGACACACACACTCGTCGAGCATGCCGACTGACACGTGAATGAGACGGAGTGAAAAACTACAACACAAGCAAACAACCAGCCAGAAATGTCATTAATTATCATTTTCATGTGTCTTATTGTTTGCATTTACTCTTAAATTGGTATTAATCTTTTTTTTTTTCTGCAGCTTCAATATACATCTGATTAATCTGTTTTATGCAATTGCACTTCAGCACGATTAGAAAGGTGCAGAGTTTTTATCACATGATTATGTTTAATCGTAATAAATTAGAGAAATAGGGATTTTTTTTTTCACTTACATCAAGTGGAATCTCAATAAGTTGTTCCATGCCACCTCCTGTTAGAGTTTTAGTCTAAAAGATAGAGGAAGAAAAGAGAGACCAGGTTAGAGGAGGACATTTTTAATGAAATATCCTGATTCCTGTTGGCAGAGCAGAGTGGGACACTTACTGTGATGTTGTTACTCAAAACCTTCATGAGGACGTCTGGAGGGGAAGAAGCATAACCAGCTCTCGCTTTTGCGTCCTTAATTTTTCTGTGATGAGGGAAAAAAATACTCTCATTTGACACGGAACTCTTTGCAAATTGGATCGTAAAGTAAAAAAAACCAAACAAACTCTCACTGTTGTTCCGTCACAGCTCGGATGAAAAAAGAAATTTCAGCAGTCCTTTGGCAAAACCTTCATCTTTTTCCAAAACTAAATTAAATTAAATATATTCTGTGTGTTGATGAAATGCTTCTTTTGAAAATGTGTCTCATCAATTGAATTTCCATGTGAGCGAAATTCCATAAACACACCGGAAAATCAGCCAAATATAAACCCATCTGTCATGTTTCCAAGTTAAAATCCTCCATGGAAACTTGAAAAAATATTGCATAAACTCCAAAGAAACTCATGAAATGAATTTGACATATAAATCATTTATTCTCCCTGCTATTTATATTATTCCTCTTCCTTTTTGCGACATATTTAATTTATTCTCTTCACAACCTCAAGCTTACAAGCCCATGTAATTGTTGCTAGAATAGGAAACCTGCTAAGTAAATTGAAGTATATTACAACCCAACACTGGATCAATGTGCTATTATGTACGTCTTTATTTATTTATTATAGTACAAGGGACAAAAAGAACACTAATTCATGATTTTAATAGGTAATTTGCTGTACTCTAAACCAAGTTATATGAAATGTGTGTGTATTTGGATAAAGAATTCAATATTCTTCAGTAGAAAATGTCTAATACTGATAGTTATTTTGATTTAGCTGATAATATTGTCATCCAAATGGTTCATGATGAACCTCAAACAGAGATATTTTGTTGTACTATGAGAGTAATAGTTGTTTCCTACCTGTGCAGAGTATCTAACCAGCGTTCTTTCACCTCAGGCGAGCTGTTGGCAAAATAACAGCATGGTTTGAGTTACTAATCCACAGAGAGAAGGAGCGATCAGCAGATACAGTGGGAGGAATGAGACCAAGTGCGCCCCACGGCCTCTTTTTATCAACTCTGGTTAACAACTGGTGGAAACTGTAACTCAGTCATGGGAACAGGAAGCAGCGTCACGGCGGCCCCCAACCAGACACCTTCCACTTCCTCAAAGACGAGGTGAGCTGCGGCTCGACGTCCACCAGTGGAAACATGACGACGAAACGGATACGTGTGCCCACACCTGAACGGCTTCACCTTTATAAGACCTGTGATTAGTCTGTGGCCCCGTTAGCGCCGTTAGCATCATACGGCACAGTGTCAACACACGTACAAGCACATGGTTTCTCATCCACCAGCGTGTGATGTGAGTGAAACTTTCACACACTGAATCATTACCAGAGACAAAACCATCATATTGAGATAATAAAACGCCGTCTCGTTTTTTTAAAGGCAACAACTGAAATCCCATCAGGGGATTGATCGGCTTCTTGGAATAGAAAGCGAGTCAAAAACAAAAAATTTTATGGTTTGGTGACTTTATGAGAAATGTGGGAGTTGGTGAATAACACAAATGACTTGATTTATATGCACTGGTGCCATTTAGTGCCTTTGGTGCCATAGATGACTTGCAATTAACTGTTGAGAAACTTCTGTCTCGGTCTAGACAAACAGCATGAGACTTGTTCTTCATGGTTATCGTAAAGGCCGGTGTTTCAGGATAAAGTCAGCTGATGTTATTCCCCTGGTATGGAGGCTGGTTTTTTGGACGTCCAGCTCTGCACTTCCTATTTTGAAACCTCTGGTCTTGTGATGCAGCAGGGAGGACTTTCTTTTTGATACTTCTCTGTTTGCATGAAGGTCATATGACCATTTACTACAAGTGTGAATATTCCACGAACGGCCTCAGATTGCATTAATCTAATATAGGTCAAGTGACAATGACACTGTAAGATGCTCTGTCACATGAAAAATACCAGTTAGACCTAAAGATGGTTAAGAAACAGTTCAATATTTGGGAAATAGAAAAGTGTTTGTTGATTTTA
>JAOWBC010000383.1:11757910-11774951 GCA_028566105.1 Hypoplectrus providencianus | reverse complement strand
TTAGCATGAAGGCTTAAACAGTGGCCAACATTCACCAGCTAATCAATATCAGTGATCCCTTCCCAAATATCACCGAAAGGCTGAAAATGTCTTTTAATATGGAGGAAAATGCCGGATCAGTGTGACAGCGTTGCCTATCTTAACAGATCAATATGCTCACCGGCCACTTCATTAGCTAGCAAAGTGTACCTGATACCTGATAGGTCGGCATCAAGTTTGGACGTGTTGTGTTTTCAGAGATTATCTTCCATAAATTTTAGTTGTAACGAGAGGCTAACATCTCCTCTCATCTCTGGTATCAGCAAGAAAATTAATGTTGAGCTTTGTTTAAGTAGTGGGACTCAGTGAACTAAATGTCTTGAACTATGTTAATGTGGAATTTTAACGATGAGTTTAACATATTGGGCAAAAAAATATTCATTGGCTTTTTGCACAGAGTTAGCTTAGACTGTTAGCTTTGCTTAGCATGATTAAAGCAGTAGAAAACAGCTAGCCTTGCTTCTGACAACAGAAATAGTAATTTGAGATGTCAAGCTAATTTTCTTTATACTAAAATTAAGAGGTTGTAGTTCTACCGGAGATGGTTACAGAGCAAACCGGTGCCCCTTTTCGAGGCGGCAGATTGAGATTGATGACTCAATTGGAGAAATGAAAGGCTGATATCATCTCCATAGCTATGGGTCATAAGTGGCCTGTTCACCAAACATCTGTAAACAAGTAGCTTGAAGGGGGACCTGAGGTAACCCACCATGTTTTCTGAAACATATACAGTCACCAGCTAATCAATATTCAGTGATCCGTTCGCAAATATCACAGAAAGGCTGAAAATATTGTTTGATATGAAGGAAAATGCCAGATCAGTGTGACGGCATTTCTCATCTCAAAAGATCAATATGCTCACCAGACACTTTATTAGCTGGAAGAGACTTACATGATAAGTTGGCGTTGTGGTCTTCTGCTGCAAACGTTTTGCAGTAAGTTTCGGATGTGTGGTGCATTCAGGGATAATGAGTTGTAACGAGAGGCTGTCATTACAAACCCGCCGGGCCATTCTCCTTTGACCTCTGGCATGAATAAGGAAATTTGGCTCACTGGATATTTTTTGCATTATGAAATATCCAATGAGCCAAAATGACTTGTTGATGCCAAAGATGGATGGCTGTCAGATCAGCAAGGTGCGAAATACTCAGACCAACAACCATGCCACGTTCAAAGTCTCTTAAATCACCTTTCTTCCTCATTCTGATTCTCAGTTTGACCTTCAGCAGCTCGTCTTCACCACGTCTACCTGCCTAAATGCATTGAGTTGCTGCCATCAGCATTGATTGGTTGATTAGATATTTGCGTTAATGAGCAGATGAACAGGTGTACCTAATAAAGTGGCTGGTGAGTGAATAATGTCAGTAATCTGGTATTATTTTTTATAGGCAGAGAGAAATACATTTTAATAAACTTTAACCAACTAAAATAATGGGGGGATTACATCTCATCTCACATGATATTTCAGTCTATTCACTTAATACTTTGACAACAATAAATTCATTTCAATTGAAAATAAATCTATATATTTATAACTGCAGCCCAGCACATTTAATCATCACACAAGTCAGGGTGTACACTAGAAGTAAAAGTTGTTTGCTCTAAAGCATTATGAAACCGACTTTGGTCATCACTCTTCCCACTGACTCTGGTTCAGAGCAGGTATTCAAATAGTTGCAGCAGAGGTACTTTCCCCGTTAACCTTTGGGCCCACTGAAGATGACACATTAAATACCGGCAAATAAAACAGTGGGAGATCTGGTGGTTATCATTGTGTGTCAATGCAAACAACAACTGAAATATCAAGTTAAAGTAGACAAACAGCCCCAAAAAAACAATAAGTAAACAAAGCTACAGCTCCACTATCACCCGCCAAAGTTATGATTTCACATATTTCAACATCACCGTTAGCTTAATTTACCAGCTAGCTTTGTGAATTCAAACAGAACGTAACCAAAGTGTAAAAAGGGTTCATGTGTTGGAGCCCATTTTCAAACTGCTGCTGCGCCTCAGTTTTTTTGTTGGCATTTCTGAAGTCTAGCTGTAAAACTTTTATTAACATTTTATTTTACCTTTTGTCATGGACAGCAAAGCTAAGCTAACATCTCCTGCTTGTAAAATGTCTATTCAACTGACATATAGGAGAGCTGGAGCTAAACTGTGAATCTCACAGCTTAATTAAATTTTGGCAAAATGTTCCTTTAATGTAACTTATAGTTAGATTCTAATTACTAAGATATATTCATTTTATATTCATGTCGAGCTGTTAGAGTTCAGTTGGCTCCAGTCTAATCAGTCAGTAATCAGTGAATATAAAAGGCTGTAATGAGATGATTGCACTGCATGCAGCCATTCATAATGACATTATGCTTGTTTCTATTGCTAGTCATGTTGTATTATTGAGGGTTTTGGTACTTCTATGCATAACACATTTCAGTCTATTCTGATGTTTAATCAAATAGAATAAAAACCTAATATTCGCTGTTTGCATTTAAAATACATGCAGCTGATTATCTTCAGCAGGGTTTTTCTTCACTGTCTACGTCAGTGGCAATCCCACCACAGTGAAACTGGCGCCCACGCAGGCCCCCGCCTCCAGGTGATGCACAGTATGTGTGTCTGAGCGCTGAATGGGTGGAGAGAGAGTGGGCTGTGTCTGACATTTCTCTTATTTGCTTTTGACGGAGTCGCCCACTGGATGCTCAGGGGTCTTTGGCTGATTACAGCAGTGACAGCATGAAAAGGTTAAAGAGTTAAACATCAGTTAGAGAGGAGGAGGTGATGAAAAGCCCCCACATAAAGAATCTGAGCTGTCCAGACATTTAAATGACTGGAGGTGTGTTATGACGCAGGTTTGACTGGCAGCGTGGTCCTCAGAGCAGGTACTGGTCTTTCAGTCATACAGTGTTTACTCATAATGATCCTCCTAGACCAGCGGTGGGCAACAGTGGGTTTAAAATTTGACAGAGGGGCCATAACAGGAGCAGATTGATGTAGCGTTTGTGTGAAGTAAGGCCATTGCATAAAAGGTTTTGGCCTTTAATAGGAAGTAAAGCATGGACATGAAAGGCTTTTTTTTTTTTTAAAGTAAAATATAAGTAAATACCTCACAATATGATTCTAAGAAAGATTGCAACAGGCTGGGACTTCCCATGAATACCAAACTAAACACACAGGGTCACAAGATGATTAAAAAACAACATTTGAACAACACATTCTTTATATTTTCACAGCTTTTTTTTCTTCTTTAATGCCAGAAACCTTCATGTCTTCAGTTTTGTAAAAAAACCTCTGAATTTCATAGAAGTCGATCAGTAACCTGCAGCTGGTCTTCAGAGTGGTTTCAGGTGAGGTTAAAGAGGTTTGAGCAGTGTGATCACCTGCACTGCACTCTGTAAATCCCCCGCAGGGACAGCTGTGTCTGTGGCCTGAGCAGAGGAGGCTCTGTGGACACGTCGTCTGAGCCTGATGAGGAGTGAATGACGACAGCAGAGCTGAGCTTGTGTCCCCATGTGCTGCCCCCTGTAGGTGCTCTTTTGTCTGTGTGGAAACCTCTTTTGTACTACTTTACCAAAATATTAGAGTATGCTTAATACATCATTCTCAATATGTGTTAAATATGTACAACCTTGATTCCAAAACACACGAGAAATAACATTAAATGTAAATAAAACAATGTTCTGGAGTCATCTTTACATGTTTTGTTTTGGTTTTTTTTTTTTTTTTTGTAGCTAAGAGTGTCTTTAATTTGACTGTCTATCAATGGTACGATATCCCTGTCATCATTACTTCATGTCAATATGGGAAGCAGCAAACATAACTGACAGTATTAATATGATATTTCAATATAGATCCATCTCAAAGAATTGCTTCTTTACCAAGCTAATGTATTCAGGAACTTCATGAAGTTACACCAGACAATTCAGTGGCTTTGCAC
Organism: Hypoplectrus providencianus; assembly: GCA_028566105.1. Classification (NCBI taxonomy): domain Eukaryota; kingdom Metazoa; phylum Chordata; class Actinopteri; order Perciformes; family Serranidae; genus Hypoplectrus; species Hypoplectrus providencianus. The sequence goes on along the minus strand of JAOWBC010000383.1, from coordinate 11,770,975 downwards.
TGTCAAGGAGAAAATCCCTCCAAAATAAAATGATCATTTATGTAATGTTTGATGCGTAAAGCGGTGATGTCCTCACCTGATGGGAGACCACGGCATCCCCAGCGCCTTCCCAAAGACCAGAGACGGAGCCGAGCGTCGTCTCTGAGCCAAGTGTCTGAGGTGCTGGAAGACACAGAGGGCTGGTCACAATTAACAGACAGTTTCTTTCTTCTTTACAAGGTATTTTTTTTATTCATGATATAAATGTGACTTTCATGCACAACTTTCATCAACACCACTTGAAGTCGTTGTTCGGCAGCAGCAGTGAAGTCTTTTTTATACAGGCCGTTATCTCATGTGGATGTTTTTACAGTTAAAGTGAAACGTTTGGCGCCATATTGTATGATTGAGAAAAATACTTTTTTGATTGTTTCATTTCATTTTCATTTTCAATAAAATATAGAAAATATTCTCAAAAACTGTAGATTCTTACTGTCTCAAACCAAACTGAAAGTAGAATTTAATTAAATTGTCCAAACAAGCAGCAACCTATTATTGCATCTCATTTGAAATAACAAGATAAATGGAGGATATTTTGTTTCATCAGTTCATCAGTTTTTGTCTGGATATCTTGTTTGTCTCTGCCTGTACTGGACTTTTCTGTTTAGTCCACCATGGTACCCAAAAACCAACAGAAAACCTACTTAAACAAGCAAAACAATGTTGAAACACATGATTAATAAGTATGTTTAAACTCCCAAATGCTGCCTGAGTTAAGAAATCACTCTAATCTAACTGGACTTGGTTTGTCTTTGCACTGTAGACCAACACTCATGAGTGTTCCCTAATTTTCCGTCAACATCACTTATATATTGTGTTTGATTGTCAGGTAATTGAAATAAAAAGAGTGAAAGTGAATGTGTCACATCACGGATGTTACCTTTATAAGCAAATGAATCTATTCATATGAGTGACTGCTGCACCAGGCTCAGTTATTTATTCTGCTGTGACCATGAAATCAACAATGGGAGCAGAAAATAATGAAATTCATCCGTGAAATAACCACAAGGTATGACATGGTTTACCAACAGTGGACAAAGCTGACAGAAAAATGAAACTACTTTATAAACATTGCTTTTCAAGTAGCCTCCTTTTTAGTGGATGAATATTGACACAGTATCCTCAGAGGTTATATATATATATATATATATATATATATATCTTTAGCTCAAGAAAAGAGGAATCTCAGGAAATTATTTCTCTCCTTTCATTCACTTCTTTTGTGAAGTGTGTTTCATTAATTTAATTCAAATCATTTGTATAGCACATTCTCACAACAAGCCATCTCAAGGCATTTTCCATGAAGTAGTTTAAACCAAAGCCTCTAAACAAAGCCGTGTGCAGCGCCGCGGAGTGAAGACCCCGTCTGTGTCTGTGGTGGAGGGTACTTGAGCCTCGACTAAAGAAAATAACATTTTAGAGGCCAGCATTCAAGAAACCAGGGCGTCACCCCAAAACTGATTGCTCCAGGACACATAACTGTGTGGTCTGACATCCATCACAGGGAAATGTTTCAAATCCAGACACACTGATGTATGTTTGCAGCAGGACAGGGTTTTGATTGCCTGAATGTTTGTGCCGGTTGTTGCTTATGTTAAACTGAGAGCTCATTAAGTGCTTTCAAGCAAAAACAAGACCTTCACACTGCAGTTAGAACTTCAGGCTCTGGTTTGGTTTGGACCCAGACGCAGAGACTGACACAGGTTTGTGTATTCAAAAAGAGATGCAAAAACAAAAAACAAAGGAGCAGGCTCTGGAGGACAGGAGGGGGAGGGGGAACAAAGAAGAAACACAAAAACATACAAACAAAACCGAAACAACAGAACAAGGACAAAGAAGAGCAAATCATTCATGAAGCAAGTGTTAATGTTAAAAAAAAAAAAAAAAAAAAAGTAAGACGGATTATCTTTAACTTTCTGTGCGCCTTTTTAAAAAGAATTATGCTGGTAAAAGACTCGATTGTATTAAAATGTATGACAGGTAGCAATGAGGAAAACAGGCTGATGTTTTTGAGAGATAAAGGCTGGACATTCATTTGCTTTTTTTTCTCTAAAAAATGTGATTATTTGCTTAATTGCTGTCAATTGTAATGGGACTGAACATTTCCATTATCTTGGTTATATCCCGTAATGAGTCACTGGATATTGTGTGTTGTTTGTTATTTGTGACCATGTTGGAAACTGCAATAAAATATGATTCCAAAAAGTTTAAAAGAAGGAAACTTTGTGAACACCGATTTTTAAACACATTAATGAGTAGATAGTTCACTTCATACAAAAACTTTAACTTTTTTTCCAAAGCTGATTTCACGCTGAAATGATAGCGCCACCACATGGAAGTCATTTCAGTTACAAATGACAGAAACGCTTTAAGGAAAAAGTGTTTACAGGAAACACACATCCGAGTTTGTCAAGAGGCAAAGACGGGACAGAGTTTAACAGAAGCCTCCTCTTGTTATTCTCAGCAGAAAAAAAAAAATCCTGGATGCAGCCCAAGCCCAGAGAGCACCACTGCCTGCCAGGAACAGTGCCCCACTTGGGCCACCGTCCCAAAAGGGCCTGAACGCGCCGCTGCTAACCTTTATGCCATGACTTCATTTTCCCAGCAGCGCCAGTCGTTCAGACACACACCGGCTCTTTTTCTATCGGGGTGAGGGAAAAACAAACAACCTTTCCCTGTTGTTGTGGCTCCTCTTGTGCTCTAATTGCTGAATAAACAGAGAAATTGCGGCTAACTGGAACTAAAGACGAAAAGAAAAACAGCACAACAAAACAAACAAAAGCAGGAATATGTGATGAAGCCTCTCTCTGTTTCCATCCGCTGGAACATTACTGTCTACAAAATGTCCACTTTTTTATGTTCAATCATTTTTCACTTCGATATGAACATAACACATGAGCAGATAAGAAAGTGCTTCATGTGCCCATCAACTAGAATCCCTGAAGTGATAATGAGGATGACGGTGTACGTTCAATGGATTTCTCATTCTGCTCTCCAAACTATTTGATTTGAAAAAAAAATCATCGCTTTTAGAAATTATTGTTTGTATTTTGAATACAGACCTCTACCCTTTCTTTTAATTTTTTAACACTAATATTTAAAAGTTCTATGTTACTCTATACTTCTACTTCACTACATTTTAGAGGCAAATATTATAGTTTTTAATCCATTTCATTTAGACATTCAGCTGGCAGCTTTTGTTACTTTTCACGAAAAGGCGTAAAATGATTATGTATTTATATAAATGACACCACGTGACTGTATATTAACTGGTTAAAATTAGCCATACATGGACATGGACAACATTAATGCATAATAATAATCTAATCTAATCACAGTGCAAACAGCTGCTGGGAATAATATGATTTAATTTAAAGATTTTGCACCGTGTGTGCTGACAGGAACTTCGTGGTGCATTCAGGTGCACCTCTTAACAAATGAGACTTCCCATTTGAAAACAACACAGAATACTTGAGAGCTTTACAGCATGAGAATGTATTTACATTACATATTTTACACTTTCACCTGTGCTTTCCTTCTTCTGATGCTGCACTGATGCTCTGTTTTGTCTTGTTTATATATAAATTGACCAGAATAATTGTGAAAATTATGTTTCCCATAATCGTGTAGCCTTAAACAGTCATATTAAAGCAATACTGATTACAGCTATTTTAATACATGCTGTTTAATGCCTTAAAAGTCTCTTTACCCATTCACAAAAATTATTATTTCATTTCGAAAACCCCTTATCTTCCAGGAAATCATGCACATTTGAGCCATTTTGGTTTTGCTGTAAACAACCACTGGCCTAATTTCCTGGTCTCCATTTACAAACCAGGAAATTAAAACATACAGTACATTTTTCTACATGTGCAGAAAAATGATACATAAATACAATTATTGACTCCAGTTTGCAGAGGCTCTGTGTGCATTTTTCTGTCATGCATGACAACAATCATTGAAAGCTGAGGGCTGAAAGCTCAACAACAATTTAAAGACGTCTATTCAAGAACTTCCTTCACCTGTAACCTCTCCTGGATTCACATAAAAGAACGTTGTTCGTGATGTATCTGTACTATGAAGCAGACGTTTTCCCCGGCACGTCTTACACAGCCTTCCAACGTCTCCTTCACACACAAGAGAGGTCATCCATTAAACAGGAGGTCGTGGGTTTGATCCCTGACCGTAGCAGCCTACATGGTGAAGAGTCCTTGGGCAAGATACTGAACCCACAATTGCTCCTGATGCTGCGTTTATCGGTGTGTGAATGTGTTCCTGATGGTGGCTGTGTAGAGTGGCCTCAGCCACCAGTACAGACATGTGATTGAATGCATAATCAAGCACCATCTGTAGTGTAAAAGCACTCACACAGACTTGAAAAACTATATAAGTGCAGTCCATTTAACCATGATTCATAGCGTGCTGTTGATGTCATATCCATGAGGCTGTAATGATTTAAAAAAAAAAGCAGCATCTGGAGTCACACTCAGCGGATCGATACTTACAGGACGTAGAGAAGCTGCAGCGTCGTCGTAGCTTCCTCTCCTCATCGCTGCAGCTCCATAACCTGGAGAGTCCATGCTGGTTCCTCGGCCGCCTGCTGCCCTGTGCTTGTTGAGCTGCACGTCTGCAGGAAGAGGAGAAGCAGTTTGAGGGCTCTGCTGCAGAGTGTCGCCTCCTGTCCTGCACAACAGCTTCTTCTAACTGCTGCTAATGAGGGCTTCAACAATGGAGGCCTAGCTGGCACACAAAACAGGGCGAGAGGGGGGTTTTGTGCCTGACCTGGACCCACTGTGCCACTCTGATCCCCAAGCCCCCCCCCCAACCCCTAAAACTGTACCCATCGCTCCCTCCCGCTCCATAATAATGATAATAATGAGATCACCGTGCGTCCCACAGGGGCCTGCCTCCTCGTCCCCATTTCCAGGCTAACGAGGGTGAGATGCCGTGACTGCCAGTGCCCCTGGAAAACAGGGTCCCACAAACCCCCCCCCCAACCAGATCCACCCCACCCCAACCAGCACCACCCCCAGTACGGACGTGAATAGCTGCAAACACACACACACAGATGTACTTTTAAAGATGAAGGCTACTTTCATGTTCAAGTGAGACAAAAAAAAGACTGTCAGAGAGAAAATGTTTGAAATGTATTTTTTTTAGCTTTCTCTTTTCAACAGCTAAGTTTTGTGATCTTGGAACGGCATTTTAAGTCTGATCAGAATGAAATGGCATCGGTGAAACAGAAGATGTCTGGACGGAGCCAGGCGGATGAAGCTTGTCTAAAACATTAAAGTGGCCCACTGCAATGACAGAGCAGCTCTGATTCCTCGACCCAGCAGGACCAATCAGAGCCGGCTATGACGCACGCCTCCTCATCCGCTTCTCACACTGTGAAAACATGCAGGACAAAGGGTTTTGTTAATTGAGATGCCGAGAATAAGTTTGTTGCCATTAGGAAGCATAAATTAAGGATAATATGGATTACAAAAAATAAAATTTCTGTAAAATGGTTTGTTAATATGAATAAAAGGTAACATTATAGCTATAAAAGAAACAAATATCTAGCATTATACCTTTACCATTATACCCTTATATTACATTTTATGAGGCTAGTTGGGATCTAGAGGCAAAGAGAATCGTTGCTTTTCAGGAAGAATATTAACTAACTTCCATCAATCAATAAAAATACTTAACGTGTTTGATTCAAAATAAATCATTTAAGTTAATCTTCCTTCCACGTTACCCCTTTCCATGATTTTTTATTTGATAACATCATATATTATATATATTTAGATTTTTAAAAATCTGTGTTCCCGTGCAGCATTTAGAATTCTTTGATGCATGACTTTGTTTTGACAAAAAACAGCAACCAGACTTTCCAAACCTGATTTTATGGGGACAGAGTTTATTTATTGGGTCCAGAATGTTGATTCAGGAAGTCAAATTGAAAAAAATTATTATCAGGTCGTATAGGTGAGTTTGAGATGGAAATAATGATTTTGAAATAGCATGGTAGACATATCTATAAGTGGTAATATACAGGCAGAATGAGAAGGATTCAAAAACAGACAAAAGACCCCGAGATTCAGGAGGGTCAAGTAACTACCGGCCGCTCGCTGCAGCTGATGAACAAGTAGCTACATCTGTCTGTTCCTGCTGACCTGCAGCTCTCTGGACCAAACATCCAGTCCCCACAGATAACGTGTCAGCAGGGGGACATTAAAACAAACAAACAGCACTTTTTGTGCTTTTGTTATTAGTGTTTTGAGTTGGCTGTGGTCCTGGAGGACTCCATTTAGTGCTGTTTAGAGAAGTCAATGGTTTCCATCCAGTTGTCAAAGGCTCAGCGTGGAGCCCGTTCAGAGCCGGCCGCTTGTTTCCGTGATTGGTTTGAACTCGGCTGTCAATGGGAGACTTTTCATTCAACTGCAATTTATGATTTCAATTTTCATTTAATAGATCTACTTTCCAAATAGGTTCCCATTTTGGAGGTATGAGTGTGTTCGACTGGCAGAGAAAAGCAATTAAGACGCCAGACGCCTGCAAGACGCAGCATTTACCGTCTCATGTTGAATGTTTGAACACATTTAACATGCTGATAGCGTCATAATATTCTCTCTTTGCTTTTTACCCCTTGTTTTTTTACAGTCCTAGAGGGAAAATGCAATTATGTATTGCAGCCAGTTCAGACAATGGCGAAAACACTCATTAAAGCAGCCTTTTGTCAAGAGGTTACATAATCTGTCGCACAAAGCCAGGCTAAACATCCCCCTGCTCATTCACACTGTTAATGGCTCAGTCTGGCACTGTACCCCGCATCTTCATGTTTTGGTCTCTGGAAAACTGACATGTTTGTAAAGCTTATTGATTTGGTTTGTCTGTGTGTGTCCATATGGTACGATAAATGCATCTATAGTACCTTGCATTCAAATACAAATGCAACCCAAAGTGCACACAAACAAACTGACGAACAATAAAACCGAGCGGGTGAAAGCAAACAGAGCAAGAACAATATCCAGAGAAAGACAGAGAATAGAGAAGAGAATAGAGAATAGAGACAAAGAATAAAAACAATTAAAAACTAGCAATTTAAAACAATGATAAAATGATGGTTCTTGGCTAAAACTACCACATGGTTGTCTAATATAAGCCCTTAGAAATGTCTTAAAGGCCTGAAAACATGTTCAAATGATCCCCAGGGACATGGTAATGAACCTCTCTGTTATTGGGTCATGTCTGACAGAAAGCATAGCTCACTGTTAGGATGAGCTGCTGATGACCGTGACCACCTTTCACTCACACCTTAATACTGTTGAGGCTACCCTGCACAGCACCACCCTCCACCTGGAATACATCCAGGAGCATTTTTGGGTTTATTATCGCGCCCTCCGACATGTAGACTGCCATGGTCAGGGATTCAACCATTGACCTTTCAATCGATGGGCCATCTCTCCAGCCGCACAGAAAGAGCAGGGCTCGAGCGAGTTAGACAGTTAAAGCTGCAGTCTGCAGTCCCGATTTTTGCATTTTAGGGGTTGTACATGATCTATCAGAACGCTTGAAGTTGAAAACGGTTACCTTTGAAGTCGCAAAATGCAAGAAATGCGCATTTTTTAACTGAAAAATAAAAAATTATTCAACTTCCTGTCCCGCCTACGAGAACTCGTGCACGATGTCTGTGCACGCCAAATGCGCGTACACGACTCCTCGCACCTGTCAGTTGCGAATCGCGCGAACATGGAAGATACAGTAAGTAGTTGAGAAGTCGTTGAGAAGTTGACACGCAGCAGAGCCCAACTCGCAACCTGATTGGTTACCTTTTACTGGACCGCTCTGCAACTTTGGAGGGACTTGGCGGGACATATAGGTGACCTAGAGAACTCGTTTTTTTTTCGTAATGGGGTATTTAATATACTACTTTCAGAATCCCTGGACAGTTCCAGGCATTATGCTTTAAAAAAATCCTGCAGACTGCAGCTTTAATGAAGAGAGGGAACAAAATAGCAAGTGAATCAGAGGATCCAGATTCTGCTGCAAACTCTTAGTCGGCCATCGATGATTGAGAGGGGTCCTTTTTGAAAGACTTCATACATTTCTTTTAAGGAATATTCTGTGCATTATGACTTCTACATAATGCTAGGGGGGGAGGAAAAACCAGGAATGGAGTAAAACCCAAAACAATGATCTTGAAAATAATCTAAAGCTCTGTCTGTGGTTGACTGTGTTAGTTCATTGCTAAAGTTGGTACATTACATTCAGTTCCATCCACATTAGAAAAATATTGATACAGCAGCTTCAAATGAACTAAACCATCAAGAAAACAGGACGATTACAATAATTCAGATCGCTGTTTAAACCTGATCTCAGCACATAACATGTATATGCGCACTCTGTTAAAAGCTAATCGCCACCTCAACGGACTGCGAGGAGCTGATTAAACAGTGAGAGCGCCAGACAAAGGAGGGACTCTCATTAACATGCATGAAGCTGTTAAATCACTCCAGTTGAGCATTAAGCAATAAGACAGGAGGACTTCTGGTGTGAGGGAATTTTATTTCTTCCTATTAAAGCAGCTGTTGAACCGGCAGGGAATGAGACTTTGCACTGAATACTAATCTGACAATATTTACGCATGTTCAACATCAAATATCGACAATCAGTGACGAGCGGCTTTCAAGATTTGTGAGATTTGAACTGTTTCTTATTCTCAGATGAAGCTCAGAGTGCACTGCAGTGTTGTTTTTACTTTATATACACATCTTATTTTTAGGATATTCAATTAATGTACATGACTGAAACACATTTTTGATGTTATTTTAATGTCACAAGAGACATCTTTGATACAAGTATAAAGTATTATGTGCGACAGAGAATATAAACATTTAAAGAACAGATTTATAGCTCGACTATTTGTAATTATTTGAGCGCTGAAAGCAGACAGATATTCAAAATCCTGCATAATTCGTGTGAGTCACAGGAACATCAGAGATTAGACCACCAGACGGTCAAATGTACTTTAATGGCAAAGAAACACAACTAAGGTACAAGGCCATTTGGATATCATCTAGACATGTTCATGTTTAAACGGAAACATCAGAGAGAACATTATGTCTTTGCCTGCTGATCCAAACTTGGGCATTGGATTATAAATTGGTTTTATATTATATGTTATAACCGGTTGGTGTGGTCTTCAGACACACTCTTTCTCCATCACCTGGTGAAACATTTCAGCTACAACCAATTACAAATATGTTTGTGTGTGTTTGGTTCCATGTGGAACAAGGAGTGTAAAGGAGGAAAAGACACAGGGTCGAATTAAATGATGTTGAAGTACAACACATGCAGTTTGACCGGAGCTGCAATGTTGGAGGGTTACAGTAGGTGGCGCCAAAAAAAGAGAGAGATGGTTTCTTCCATAGTGTGACAGCTGTAAAGCCTTAAGGTAGATACAGGACAAATTTCACTGAGTTTTACACATTGTGTACACCTATTTTTGGACCACAAAACTGGTATCTGTGTCCGTCAGAACCTGCTCTGCTTACTGCACTTTCTCCTCTACGACCACTCCCCCAATCATCAAGTTCATCCAGTTTGGACCAATCAGAGCAAAGCTGAAGAAACCTGCCAGAACTGTCTGACACATTGGCAACAGAGCATTTCTCCTTTCAAAGTTGGAAAAACAAGGTTACGCAGGCTTGTAAGAGATGGTTTAGCCCATGTCAAGCTTTATTCACTAAATTGTCTTCTTTGGCTTTAAGTCCAACTTGCTTTTCTCTGTGATGAACATTAAAAATGAGAGAGAGAAAAAGACTTGTCTGAGCAGAGAGTGGTGACGAGTAGTGCGCCTCTATTTCTATGAAATAATACATTACAATACAATTAAATAGGCTGCTTTGCCTCAAACAAAAGGCATAGGCGTGTTACTTGAAGAGCGGCAATTTTGTGTAGAAAAAACCCACATCCACCCCTTTTCCGTTGAAGTTTGATCTTAACAATTAAAGTAATTTCATCAGTCTGTGACATATTGTAGATACAGTCTACACTAAATTATTTTTTTGGGGGGAGACCCCAAAAAACCTGATGGTTGCCCATAAGTTGGTAATATGTAGTAAATGGTGGGTGCCAATACAAATATTGGATTCTTAAGATTGTCCAAACCCAGAACCGGACCATGGTCATGTTGATTTAACCTGTACCGAGAGATAAAGGCTAACTGTATGTGTTTATTTGAGGGTTTGTCAGATGTGCAGTCAGCAGGGGGAACAGACATCTTGGAAAAAATACATTTTAGTCAGAAGTTTTTATTTGGCTTTTCATCCTTGTAACTTTAAGGACACAATGACATCAAAGAAACAAAGCAGCAAACAGACTGCAAAGAGTTGCAAAACAACATCGAAGAGACACAATCTCTACAAACTCTCCCGTGCAGGAGAAGACGTGGGGCCTGTTGCATGTCTGTGCAACTATCCACCAATGTTTGCACTGCCTGTACAGTGGCGGGACCATGCATATAAATGACAGTATCATCAGCATAGAGGTGTAGTTTTGACTGCCTTTACCTAAATCATCATTAAAATGGACAACAAAATGAGCCCTAAACTAGATCCCAGTGTCACATTTCTCGTTGCTTCATGTAACGAGTCATTTTGGGCCACTAAATAATCTATTCACATTTAATACATTGTTTTATATCCAAGGCACAAATAAGATAATTGGTAACAACCAGTGCACTGGTGCTGTGGTTCAGCTTTTTTAAACCAGGTTTAAAGCTGAGAGTTTGGAAATGGGACAGTAGCAGTCCAGCCCTGAGAGGTCTCCTTCTTTAAGTTAAAGGAGAATCATTTAGGGATTTATTCATTTATTTTTTATTATAAGCCACAAATTTCACTTATGGAGTTACTTCCTGAGCCCTTAGGTCTTCTGGTGCTGGTTTTCTGGATAATAATAATAACTTAAGTTTATATAGCGCCCTTCAAGGATGCTAAACTAACGCCAAAACTCCGCCGCAAAAAAAAAACTTTGAGGTGTAGCTGGTTTTAACATTTTTGGACTTGCCTTTTTGAGTGCCAGCTCGTACGCTAAACAATCCAGAATGATTTGTGTTACAGATCTGCATCGTCTGTAACGCTTAGCACTTTTCACAGCAGCTACAAGTATTTTTTTTTTTTAACTTCATGCCTGTTGAAGAAAGGCAGGAGAGTCGGCACTGCTAACTCCTGGTATTGGTTCTTCTGTCCTTCTGCCCTGGAGAACAGCATGGGCCTCCAGCATCACCGTGTCAGCACCGGCTCCCAGAAAGTTCAGACAGTTTCAAAACTGGTGTTATGTTAATTAGCCTGTACCAAAGTGTCAGATTCACACAGCATGACTAATAACACACTGTAACACCATTTAGCTGTATCTCAGCAGTAATGCAGCATGCTGAATAGCAGAGCCATGCAATGAGTTTGCCTTAATAATCCCATTTTTTTTAATCAACATTACCACCCTCTGTGTTTGGCTAACACCAACTGAGAGAAATCGTTTATATGTGCAAGTCGACTTTTAAGTCTTAAAGCAAAGATAATATTTGCATCTACCTAGTGACTACACTGAGCCCTGTTTGTTTGCATGTCACAAGTGAGCGCACCGTCGTGTCTGTTTGCATGTTTAACACTGCATACAACAGTGAAATGACAGTTTGAACTTAAGCTTTGACAACAAACAGTAAGATTTGCTACTACTCTTTAGTCAAGAAGAGCGATGGTCTAAGGATTTAAAAGGCTTTTCAGCAGACGAAAACACTTTTTAAAAGCACATTTCTTTAACAACAAGGTCTTTCAGTGATAAAGACTTTTTGGTTGTTTGCTGTTCACATTACTGCCTTTAAATAATTCAGTCCCTCTTTGTCTTTGTCTCCACCGACTGTTCATATAGAGACGGGGATGGAGCCTTTGGCGATTTCTTTCTCTAAGTTTTCGGGGGTATGCATTGACGTGGAGCCCCAGCAGGTGGACACCAGCCTGCCAGGGTGGCGATTGCTGCTGATGTGTGTTGGTTTGCTCTTGCTCTTGCTGTGAGTTCGATCCCTGGACAAAACAAAGCTGTTCTTTTGCACACAGCCTCTCTCCTGGAGCTGAATGTGGACCGGGTGCTGGGGGCCCACCTCCGTTTGGACGCCCACTCGGTTCCCTCCCAGTCTGGGCCAGATGGAGTGGAGAAGGCAGCGAAGCTCCTGCTGGAAAGTCTTGTTGAAGTAGAAGTAGATGAAAGGGTTGTAGATGTGGGAGCTTTTGGCGAAGAGGGCGGGGAACACGAAGCCCTCTGGAGCCATGTACTGGCTGTCTTTGTGAAAAATAAAGAGGAAGGACACAATGGCGTATGGTGCCCAGGCAATTACAAACCCCATGCTGATGCAGCAGAACATCTGGAAGAGGAAATAACACATTGCAGAAGGTTACTTCAATGGAAATACATCATTGCTCTCAAAAATAGAAACTGCATGATTCATTTCTTGTGATGCAGACCAGCAGGGTGGCAGAATTTGTTTCCTTAGAAACTGTAGAAAAACACTTGCAACTGTAATCTTTCCTCTCCATTGCTCACATGTTCAAGTGACTTGAAATGTTCATTTCTGGTAGAAAATGGGGAAAGTTATTTTTTGATAACTTTGAATATAGTCAGAAGCAGATACATGTGAAAATGAGTCACCACAGCCTGCGATGCATATTCAGTCTCTTATTAACCTTAACTGCGTTGTTGTTGTTTTTTCCTTTATTAGAAATGATTTTTTTTCACAGCCTGCTAAAAAACTTTCCTCTCCCTTCAAAGTACTGAATAATGTGAACTCTCATCAAAACACATAGAAAGTATTAAAATCACTGACTTAAGTCAAAGTACGAATACCTCACTGTTATTCCACTAAGTTCTGCATTCAAAACTTTATCCAGTAATAGTACAAAAGCATCAGCATCAAAATTCATATAGCAGTACTCATGATGCAGAATGGCCCCACACAGATTTGTTTTGTATATTCTAAATGTATTA
>JAOWBC010000383.1:11700354-11719763 GCA_028566105.1 Hypoplectrus providencianus | reverse complement strand
GTCTGACTTGCAGATGCTTTTCCCAACGTGAAGCTATTTTTGCCTTTCAGATACAGATGCACAAATTCCTCAGTGTGCTTTGCAAGGAGGGGAAATATTTCCATAAGAACTATAAAGCCATGTACAAAAATAAAGAAACCACTTGAGACATCGTATAGAAAACTCAAATTAATCAAGCTGCATAAGATCTACATGGATTTTATTTCAGGCAGTAAGTGGTCATGTTAATCTGAAGGACACAATGAGAGTTCTTCACTCCCACATGAAGTGTTTTTTTTCTTGGTATCACAATGCGGCTGACATTAAGTATTCTCCCCTTACTGCATTTTTCCTACTGCTGCATCTTATCCACAGCTTCAGGAATCTCTTAAACAATTATCTGGATGCAATAACATGCAATTTCATAACCACAAGAGTAAGTAAGTGGCTGGGTTAAAGGAGAGACAATTACAGCACAGGATCTGTAATTATTCCTTAAGTGTGTTAAAGTAAATAAGACAAAGGGTCTTAATTGTGTCTTTTGTATCCTTTGATTATAAATGCTTTTACTGATCGAGGCTCTGTAACCAGGGGAGCCTTAAATTACAGGTTTAAGCATTCATTACTGACCTTTTGAATATCCCAAAGATGAAAACATGACCAGAAAGGCACACAAAAAACATAATTTCTCCCACAAACAGCAATAAATCATATGGATTAACTGCTGCAGTTTTTTCGAATCAGTAAACTCCATCCATCCAAAACAGAATTTACAGGGATGTTAATGTTTCCTGCACAATGTTATGAGTCGTCATCACCCACTGACTTCAACCATGTTACTGTTGGTGGAATGAGATCCCAGAAGAATCACACACAACATTTACTAAGTCCTAAAATAGGCTGCAGCTTTTTCTGTTGTTGTGTGAAAAAATGTGGATACATAAAAAGAAACAAAGCAGCTCATTGGCTCTGTATTTAGCAACACCACACTCACAAATGTCGACTGTGGCCATGTAGAAGCCAAATGTTGCTCAAGCTATTCAGTCATGATTGTTAATTTCTGGATCCTTTTTTCCATGTTGGTAATATTTTTTAGTCTATTGAAAAATGTTGAATACCAGATTGGTGTGGAACTATAAGACTAAATATTCTGAAGTATTGTAATTGTAGAACAAAGTTTGTTTGAAAGATTTCACACTGCCTTTTGCTGCTGTGTTCTAACATCAAACCCTTTAAATATGAATGAATCTTTTAGCAAAAGAAGTTACACTTTCTCATTATTGGCAGTTTTGTTATTTTTTTTTTTTCATTAATGAAATCCATTGTGCTTTTTATATTTTAGCCTACCAATGACCTTCATAAAGATATTGAGTTTTGCCTGAATGGGTGGCTTATCAGAAACATACATTGTATCACACCCAAGATGAGATTTGGTTACAAAACAGGAAGTAGGATCTCAGCTCTACAACCACAGCACTGCAGAGAAACATTAGAAAAAATGTTGCATAGGTTTTTTTTTTTGTAAATCAGCCACATAAAGACACACAAATCACTTATTAAAAAGGCCACCATAAGTATACAGAGTGATTTTCTATCAGGAATATGTGATGCTTAAAACATTGACTATGCTGCTCTCTTCTATATGTACCAGTGCTGTAACATTTACACATTTGTACCAAATTGCATCATCATTGTTTAAATACTCGTTGCATTTAAACAAAATGTGACGCCGCAAATAAGAGAGATGCAGTCTGAAGATAACTGCAGTTACGCAACTTTTTTTCCATTTAAGCCTCCCATGTTTAAACAGTGATGGACGCGTGTTGTGCCCTGGATGAAAAGTGTTCTGCTGCAGCAGAGGGCAACAGTCATGGAAAACAGAAACATAGGGTGCCATTTGTGGTGATTATGCACTTTTTCCCCAAACACAAGCAGGCAAGGATAAAGAGCTATGATAATTTGACATTGTGCAGCTAGAGTGAAGTGTCTGACCTCTATTTGCATTTTGATTGCCACTTTTAAGTAGCAACAGCACTCTGCATTTCTTTTCAATTCAAAATGTAGTGAAACAGAGGGACTACTGTCTGAATGTTAACAGTCTTCTAACTATGAGGGTATGCATCAATGTCAGTGTTAATGTTTCATTGTTACAGTGGTTCATCTAACTGTTGCAGCAGCGTCTTTTGCCCTATAGAGAATTTGTAGTATGAACACTGCAAAATAATCACCACGATGGTAGAAAGACTGGCTGCTTGATATATTCACAGTTAACAATAGAGCATTAGAATACCCCAGACATTTTAAGCTCTCTACGTCAAGACTGCTTTACACTTATACCTGCTCTTTTGGTTCCCATCAACATTTCATAGAACTACAGCCAAGCAGAAAGAGACCAAAACAAACTGAGGGACTGTATGCAGGTCAGGTGACCTCTGTAGGATGACAAAACAGCACTGCACAGTCTTTGTCATTGAGGACTGTGCAATCATGGGTTTCATTAAATGTGTCACTGTTTTTCAGCATTGAATAAGTACACCAAGATGACCTCTGCAGGCTTACCTAGATATAAGTTCATGATTAACAAATGCTAGTGTGTTGAGAAGGGTGGACACACCTCTTCTCGTCTGAAAATAGCTTCTTTATATAATAGCCTGTTAAACATTTGCCCAAAAAATCACAGCCACAAAAAATCTAAACCAATTAAATGTTATGAAGGGTTATAGTCAAGACGGAGACATTTGTTACAGTCTGCCAATCTAGCAAAAGAGACATTTTTACTGCATGCATCCTAAGAGCAAGTTCTGCCTGAGAGGCACAACCCAGAAAAACACAAGTCCCCTAACTGCATTTTTAGCAAGTGTAGTGCTAACAATATTTAGTTCTCATTCATATTTTACTATTTGGGGCGTTTTACTAGGACTTAAGAGTGCTTTTCAAACTATCTTTCCATTACGATAGTTTTTGCATTTCCAAAGATGGAAACTCAAGAGAATGTAAAGGCTTTTGCCCAAAGTCATTATCTTTCATGTACAATATTGGATAATAGGGTTTTATATTTTGCCATAACACCAGGACCACCATCTTAAAATTAACAGAGATTTCAGTAAAAGCTTGTGTATTAAGCATTTTCTAAACTGGTTGGACAAACATATAGTCTTTACCTAGACAGAAAAAAAAGAAAAAAAAGAATGAGAATGAAAACATCTAAATTATCACATTGAAGACCATGTATATTCACCAACGTTCAGAATCTGACTAAATTGAGTGACAGTCTTTTGACGGTTTTGACAATTAATTCATGGTAGCAGTGATGCCATGTAGGTCAGACTGCAGCTGCTGAACTGGTCGGGTAAGATGGAATCACATGCACAATTTGATTCGACTTGTCTCATTTGTTTAGAGTGCACATTTAAATAATGCTGGCACAATATTTCACAACAGCAACCAAAAGACAGCTGAAAGACTGGAGGCAGGATTGAGCCCGAGAATGTATAAATGTCTCATCAGCTCCTTTATCCCTGTATACTATTGCTCCACAAGACACAGTTCTTCATTTAAAGTCAATTTTATCAATATAGACACACTGAATTCAAACAGAGGTACAACACGGTACAGTGCTATATTTATTATCCCTTTACTTAGGGAACAAATGCATGGCAATCAATAAAGATCCAACGAGACATTTATACGAAGCAATAAAAAAGTAAAAGCACAGCAGTTCTGCAATGATTTCAAGCCTTTGCCTGCCATTCCACTTAACAATCTCTTTGTTAGCTTTCATAGTTTTGGTATTTGGGTGTGTTTA
This sequence comes from Hypoplectrus providencianus, assembly GCA_028566105.1. Taxonomy (NCBI): domain Eukaryota; kingdom Metazoa; phylum Chordata; class Actinopteri; order Perciformes; family Serranidae; genus Hypoplectrus; species Hypoplectrus providencianus. Next base: position 11,715,979 of record JAOWBC010000383.1, on the reverse strand, counting down.
ATGTTGTGTGGGAGTGTGTTTATAAGAGAGCATAGGGTCAACACAGGTAGTGTTAGCCTGTCATAAAACATTTTTTAAGCATTATCATTTACTTGGATTCATGTCTGAACACAATATGATCATATTGTAATGACAGAATTTCACAGCCAATTCACCAATTAATGAACACATGCACTGGGTACAACGTCAGTACAGTTAATCAATTGTAACCCATCAACTAGATAAGCAACTGGGCAAAAATAACATTTTCTAACAATCTCAGTCATGTTGTGCTGTTACAACAGCCAAGTTAACTTCAACAGCGCCCAAAACTTAGCCATAATTATTTTGATGCACAAGTCCTTTAAGTCCTAATCATTCTTTGGATGCACCAGCCAAGTCATTCTTGGCACCACATAAAATCAAGGTGGAGAGCTTAAAAACTAACATTTTATTTTTTCAAGATCCAATGGCTGCAGCTGGTCTGAGTAGACTTATTTGAAGTCTTTAAACCGATGTATTAATAATATTGGTACAAAATAATGGCAATCTGCATGTTTTTTTTTATTTTAAGTAAATATTATTGGCATCAGAAGCTTTTTATTTATGGTCATATGATTATTTGTGAGAATTTCTGTAGGAAAAAAAAGAGAGTGTAGAGAGTTGAGGAAAAATAACTATACCACCAGCAACAGAGAATAGTTTAAAAACTGTGAAAGAGTGGAGGGTGGGGGAGTTACAGCGTAGGGTGGCAGACTTTTGCCACCACGTGATGTGCCCCTGGCTTTGGTTTTAAATCATGAGGCCACCCTGAAACAAGTTAGATGATTGCAGGAGTGGTAAACTACAAACATATGCACTCAAAGAACACCGTACAAAACATTACAAAAGCAGCTATTAAGGCTGTACACTTAATGCTGCTGTTAGCCAATCAGCCACCAGCAAAATGATAATAAGTAACAGCTGTAGCTAATAGGTTTGTTTACCCAACTGGGGGCTTCAGTAGTTCACCAGACATTATTCAGAGGGTCTTTAACATTATGTTTAACAAGACAGAGGGACAACTGATTTGCAAGACTTCAATTCAGACTGGTCAGAGAGCATAGAATGTTATTATTATCTGTTATTGGGGTGTGTTTTATCAATTGTTGACTTCTAGTCTAAACCAGTGAAAACATTATATTATCCATAAGTTTCTAAAGTCCAATCAACACTAAAAGCCTATTTTAAGATTTACACAAAAACCACATTACAAAAAAAGAAGGCTAGCACTCTTTTTTCTGTCCAAGGATGATGAAAGCATCAAAGGGAAACGAATCGTTTGAAAAATCTTTAGTCCCCAATCAGACAGAGCACTTTTTTTGGTTGCAAAATGCAAGAAACGCCTAACTGCCATTATTTGTTGAAGATTACAATTGACAAAAAGAGCAGCTTGCAGAATCTTTTTTTTCAAACTGTACCGCCACAGAAGGTCACCTTTCAATTCATCCACTTGGAAAATGGAAAAGAAAAAAAGCTAATTTGACAGGTGCTTTGCTCTTCTTAATTAAAGGTTTTGCAATTCAAGGACACTTTTGCGAAAACACAAGGCATGTAGAAAACAATTGCAAAAAAGCTTCACTCTTATATAAAACTGTGAAAGGCTCCACTTTCAAGGAAAAAACAACCGCAAAAAGTCAACCCAGGCTGCAAAAATGCTTGCCATCTTACAGGGTCCTTACAGATTTAGTTCTATTTTTCGACTATCAGGTCTTGCTATGTACAATAATCCAGCCTGTTGCAGAGAAAAGTCCTAGTGCAGTTTTACTCACATTACCTCTGTGGGTTACTCTGACACCTGATCATGTGTTACTGTTGCTAAGAAAGATGAACGTCAGATGATCTGGCTGAAGAAGGTCAGGGCTGTGCATGGGAAAAAGGGCGACAAAACTGGAAGCCGGATGCCCTGCACATTCCTGTTTGTGCCACGGATAGTAGATTTCAACACCTCAAGGGCTGCTTTCACGTCACTGACTCGTCAATCTCAAATGGTCCCATACCTACCAAACCTATTTATATCTTGACTTCTATTTTATTTTACTTTTCTACTTTTTAATTATCTGTAACTCCCTTTGCTGTTGTTTAACTGTCTGTTTGCAGCCCTTGTGTTATGTTATAGGACCTTTCATCAAGAGCTGTAAATAACTACAGTTTGCTCTAATTGTTTTGTAGATGAAATTGGTCAAGAAAATAAGTGGCAGAGTAACTGAATGAAACTTATCATTTGCAGCCCTGGTAAATTAAAATATGATAAATGGAAAATATACAATATTTTACAGATCATTTACTTTGGTACAGTGCAGATCCTAACTGTCCTGTCACATACAATTCAATATCAGGTTAACTTGCCGCATGTTAGCAAGTGAGCATTCAGCTCCAGTTTTAAAGCTGTAAAACATATTTGCAAACTAATAAAAGACTGTTAAAGAGATGAGGACAGGCAGGAAACATTTCTGCATATATAATGAATGTTTGAAATGTGTCTTGCTGCTGCAGCTTTAGCTGTGGTGGGGAAATTAAAACCACAACTGAGACATTCTTGCCTGAGTCACTAATTAGTCACTGAAGAAAAACCAGTGATGAGGGATGATGACACATGCCATAACTGTGCATCTATGTCAAGACATAGTTTCCATCATAACTGTTGGGAGAGATGGCTTTGAGGGGAGATGCCTTTACTAGCTTATTTGTTGTACCGACATGTCAGTCCAGACTTAAATAGGAATATTTTTTAAATGTTAATAAAACCCAAAAGATTTGGGAAACCAACCCAGCATCCTATTTAATATGAAAAATTGTCACAATCTTGCCTTTAGTTATGGCATTGAATAGCCAAAAAGGCATTTTGCCTACAATTATGCTGCAACTGGTTGCCATTTGAAAGTTTGGGTATAAAATTTCTTCTCTTCATCATTTTTTATCCAATTAGATAATGTGTGAAAAGACAGCTTTACCTCAGGTCCTTGATCTTTGGACTTTCATACCAAATCTTACAAGCTCATCCTTGAAGCAAAGTGGGTGCTTGTCCCAAATTTAAAGACATTACAACCAGGCATTCTCAAGATATTGCATCAATAAGAGGAAAGGACAGATGGACAAATGGACAGCACTGCCTTCCACCACGGCTGTCGCCAACCCAGAGACATACAATCCAGAAGTAAACAGTAAACATGCACACACAAACTCATGCACTATAATGATATGCATTATGTAATACCACCCAGCCAGAATTGCAGCTGGTCATTATGAGAACACAGCTTCACACAACCTACATCTTCAGCCAGCAGAATGCCAGCACAAAAGAAACTGAGGTTGCAGTTTTATACAAAATAGTGGGAACTTTCCCAATCCTGCCAGAGGCCACGGTTATGACACAGGCAGCAACAGACATAAGAACACAAACGTCATCACAGAGCATTACAAAACCTTTGTCCCATTATTTCCTGGAAAATATCTATCGATTTGCCATCTGCTGGCGAACTTGATGGAAACAGACAGTGTGGCACACACTTGTTGATCAATACACAAATCGAGTGAACAAGTTTTCCATACACAGTCAACGATGAACAATTTCTAAAAGTTCATGTAATAAAAACTGGCTGAGTTACAATTAATAACTTGATTCAGTTTTGATTAATCATGTGAGTTACAAAATGTCAGAAGAAAAAAAGTGACTGATCATCTCAATTTCAAGGAGTCCAGTGAGACACTTTCAAATATTTTGCTTGGGCAATGCCTTTGTGCCGACCAGTAGTAGTCCAGTACAGCAACAAATATCCCACTGAAGCATACTCCCATTTGCCCAACAAGCCTTGATCCACATAAGAAAACCCCACTCATCACTAAAATGAAATAGCTACACTGGGGACTAAAATGATCACCCATGAATGCAATTCACATTGAATCCAAAGTCTCAGATTACCAGACACCTCAATTTATACAATTCCAAGACTCTTTAGAGACCCAATATGCAGCAATATTCACACACAATAGGCTTTAATAACACTTTTGTACCAATTCCTAAGATCTTCTAGTGTCATGGTACCAGTATTTTATCTAAAGCTTAACAGAGCCTACTGAAAGAAAGAAGGTCAAAGCTATAAAGAAATCCAATACTAGCCTAATAGCGGTTTTGAGACGAAGACTTTGACTAGTGGCGAGTGCCAAATGAGCTTGTCCTTCGAGGAGAACACCAACTGTAAATTTATCTGTTGGAACAAGTTATGGAAATAAAAGCTTTTCATGGATACTGCAGCTGTATTTATTGACAAAAACCACCACACAACCCAAACGTGAGCTAAAGTCTAGTTAGAAATAATGGCTCAGCTCAAAAATCCACTGCAGTGACAGAAATATCAACCCTAAATGAGGCAGTCTGTATTTGGAAAGTAAAACATTTCCCTGGCTTGCTCTCAAGGCTTCTGGCTGCCATGGCAACAATGTTGGTCTCAGAGTGACTCATCTTTTCAGTGTCTATCACACAACAGGAGCTATGAGCACTCCAACCTCTCCACTGCAGGAGGGAAGAAGCATCTTTGCAATTTATTATCTTTTAGGACCTGATACCTTTCTTTCATATGCTTACTCTGGAGCAGCTGCAGAACCTCATTTTTTTAGTTTCCAAGCACCCACAGAACTACAACTACTGCAAACTTTCTCAATTTGAAATTTTTGCATTGCCAGCATGTGACAACGCTAGTATGTATAGACAGCTATGCCTAAGCATGTAGCCTATTTGTAGTCACAGCCTCATACACTGAATATGAGTCATGAATCATAAAATGTGTGCGCTACAAGGCAACAGATGGTGAATCGATGAATTGGATTCGAACTGTGGCTGGTTTTGCAAACAACCTCAAGGTAAGTCACAAATGGGAAACAGGATTTTTTTTATAAATTGATTCCTACTTATGAATATGGAAATACACTGTTGTGTGTACACACTGTAAAAAAACACCACCTTAGACATGGTCTAGATGTCCTAAGTGCTAATTGCTAATTGCAATATATATCACATTTCTTTCTTGAGCCTTTGTGGTTTCCCTAAATTTGCACACCCTATAACCAAAAAAGGACAACAAAAATAGCTAAAATTAACATTTCCTTATGTCTATACCAGCAGTAGTTACCATGACATGGCATAAATCACCCTCAAGCTTTGAGTGTAAGAAAGTCAGATAATTTAGCTGTCACTTTCACACTTGTCAACAAAGCAGTTGCTGCCATGCTGGTTCAAATCAATTTTGGGTGTTGCCGTTTTGCAGTGCTCTAGTCTGTGAAAATCATACAAAGTGTTTCAAATTTTTGTGCTTCTTCATACTTTCTGCCCTCTGTATTCATCATACAATATTCAAAATAACATATTGAATACTACAATTTCTAAAAAATAATAAAAAAACAACAACTTTACAACAGCAGTCATTGATAAATACCAACTATTTTGTGACACATTTGGTTTTCATGTTTGAAGAAGTTTCATGATGGTAAAAAGTTCCAACTACTTGACCAGGCAAGTCTTACTCCAACTGTGCTCCTTCCTCCAGTACCATAAACATGGATGATAAGATGTTGAGGCTTGTCTGTATAAAAGTGTGAGCTAATTACTCAATAAATTTTATGACATTTGGATTTTCCTTCTTTTTTTTTTCATACAGAGCTTTTATGAATAAAAGCAAGTGTCAAGACCTCAAATTCATTTTTGTGTGGATCACATATGATTTAATATAAGTAAGTGTGATATATATTGGCTATAAGTTATGTTATATTTTTTATGCATGCCTTAAGGTATTGTACACTAGTGGACAAAGTTCAACCAATGTTCAATATTAACATTGCTCTGTATTGATCTGTTGTGACATAAACAATGCAAGATTCTTGCTCTACTACAGTGAATTAACTTGTGAAAACATGTTTAACTACCCACTAGGTGTGAATGGAACTTAAATACACATGTTTGTCAGCAGGTTTATATGTCAGATTTTACAACAGGCTGCAGAAAGATAACCGACAGGTATTACGTAAGGTGCATGCTTAGATTTGTCATGTCAAGACAAATATGACTAACTGAAGAGGTGAGATTGTTTTATTCATCACATGTTTTATAGCGCAATGTTTCAGCCAGGTAGGTCCAATTTGGTTTTGGATCATGATAGATGAATAAGGCTGCCAGATATAGCTATGCAGCATGAAACAGAAACTTAACTCAACAGGACAGGTCCTTGTGTCAATGCTGAAATAACCTGCATCAGGGAGCAGATTAAACTGACTCTGGTTCAACATCTATGTAATAAACCTAAGAGTTCTGCGCTGGAGAAACAAAGTGACAAACTGCTTTGCAAGGGCTACGAGTAATGCAACATATTCCACTGTTATTTTTTCTTCTTTTGCACAACACAAAATGAAGAAAACACAGCTTTTGGTGATTTGGAAATGGGCTTAGCTCAGAAGCTAGCAAAAACTTCAACAACTAGCCGGTGATTTGGGTAGTTTGCCAGCGTTATACAATGGAATTGTCCAAACAAAAATGTTTTAAAATTGAACCATGATTTGATTATTTGGCAGAAAATGTATCACTTGGTTTCATAGGCAGAGTGCAGACATCTTGAACCAGCCATATGCTAAGTCTTACCAGACCTCCACCTACAACAAACCACTGCATCAACTGACAGACTCTCTGGTTACCTGTATTACCCCAGACATTGACACATTTAACTGCATTTTTGCTGTTTGTGCTCTCTGCTGCACTACGTAAGGCTTTGTGCCTGTCAAAGACATCCATTCATTTTGTGATTACGTAAACACACACAGTTCAGGGTTCTAGATGTCAACAAGTAGTATTTCTAAATCTCTAAGATGCAGCAGTGCATTAAAACAGATACCTTTCCGTCTTGTTAAGTGCTGTTATACAAATGTAGTATTGTCAGTGAGCTTCAGTATCAGGCTTGGATCAAGTGTCTAGTGACACAAAGGCTACAAGTTGAAATTCTTACACGTGCTAGGATGTTTGGATTGTGCCTGGAAATGAATGGGAAAGAGCAAGCTACATGCTTCTTTGTTGAGGCATTCCAAACGATTCTGTCTCTGGCACAGCACTTGAGTTATAATTCAGCATGTTTGCACTTCTAATGGCTTTGTAACATCACAAAATATAAACTTGTCAGGCCATGGAGTACTGAACCTTCCTTCAACTGTTGTCTACACTATCAACAAACTCTACCAGCATCAACACACAGGAGGAAAACACAACTTGTTCTGGCCAATCACAGACCTTTTCATGCACATTATTTCTCCCTAGCTCTGCAACTGTAGTCATTTCCGTGGCCTCTGCAACGCCTTGATGCAAAAACATGAATCCCTGTTCTTCAACATCACTCTAAATATGCCTCTGCATGTCAATTCAAGCAGATACAGTAAAGCTACTCCTCATTGTCTCTGAAGGAAAATCTTGTAGCTTGGAAGCAAGTAGAAATACAAGTGTGATGCCAGGGAAGTAAACAAAACTGATTATAAAATCCAGTATCTCACACCAAAAAACTGATGTAGTGCACTTTGGCAGACCGCCTTTTGAGTTGTGCCCCGAGGTGAAATTTTACATCAAATACCAGACAGGGAAATAATTGTGTGTGAGCACAACTTTGACCATTGTGATCCCCTGGCCAGAATGTAAACACAGTGACTTTTGCACAGTAAGGTGTGTAAACCGTAAAATATTTGCACATAATTCTTTCCAGGCGGCAATTCTGACATATGCTGAATTTTATTATTGCAGATCCAGCAGCACACATAACACATTGGTCATGAGTGGCAGCCTATTTTAAGATGCAGACCCCTTCATCCTCTTACCGTACCTTTGAGCTGCGGCAGCGGCGAAAGCTCCACCGGAGCGCTCTGTGTGCGGTACTGAGAAGAGCCTTGGGATTTTCTCTGTTTCTGGGCCTTCCTCATGGACTTTCTCGTAAACCCGTCCACTTTCTCTGATGCTGAGATGGACGACATTTTGATGCAGAAACTGACAAAGACTTTAGGCAAGCTAATGTATCCTCCTGGACAAATGAAAGGTTTCCTCTTCTGTTCGCATCAGCACAAAAAAACACGGAGCCAACTCGCACGACTTGACGCCCGTCTCCTGCCCAAGTCTGGTGTTATTCTGTGTGATCCAACATGGTCGCTCGGTATTCGGGTTAGACGGTGTCCATAGGCTGCATAATTCGGGTTACTTGTTTTCTAAAACACTGGTCTTTAAAACCAAAAAGCCAAACTAAAACTCATGGCATTGCTCCCAGCATAAACTGGAGTTACAAACACAAGAAATGTATCGCTCAAATTAAAAAAAAAATCCGGACGTTTCTAATGCTTCGTTGTGTTTGCAATAGGTCTACCTGTTGCAAAACGTTTGAAAGACATTGTCATAAAAAGTTGGTTGAATTAGACCTGACAGTAGCAAACTACTGTACAGCTATAGCGCCTGCTAATGTAGCTAGCTAGCTTGCTAAAGTTAGCCGACGTTAATGTACGCCACTACGACGACAGTTTGACAGAAAAGTTGCAAAAGATAGTTGCCCCGTTTACGTCGTGTAGTTCACTGTAAAACACCGAGTCCGGGTCTTCCATGCAGTGCTTTTAATCCGAGTTAGACTTCCGTTAAGTGTATTTTCAGAACTATCCGCGATCGATGAAGTTGAATTTCGCTCGACGACTGGGTCTCATTTAGCCGTTAAAAGTTAGCCGTGCCCACATTCAGTCGACTTTACATTCCACGCTCAATAAAGAGCCGTAGTTTCGTTTTCCCTGCTTCTCAAAACACTGAATATTCTCAAATACAACAAATTACTGGATGTCGTGCTGAGTAGGCAGCCATAAAACACTCCCAGCGTAGCTGTTCATCGTTGTCCGTCTGCCCTCACCGTTCGGTAGACTGCAGAGCCCTGACAGGTGTACGTCATTGACTGACGTGTTCAGCGGCCAATCCAAGGCAATGAATTATGGACCTGTAAACTTTTAAACCAATCAGGTCGCGCAGAACGCGGGCTCTGAACATGTGACATGTGAAAACAAATACGTGACGTTGTACAGTTGAACGAGGAGTGGCAGCTGTAGTAGATATTAATGATAAAAAAATATATTTAAATTTCAAAATTGCATAATTTGTTGCACTTTATCATGGAAAAATGATTGACCATGTTTATTCTTACCTAGATTGCATAGAGAGAGAGCAAAAATATTTAAGGGGAAACACTTTTTTTTTTAATCAACGATCAATTGAGGAATACAGTTGAAACAATATTTTTGATTCAAATAGGTTCAAAATCAGATGGGCTGCAAAACGAACAGCCTACAAAAAACAGAGACAGCCCATTTCATTTGCAGACTTATTTTTTGCTTTGTCTGTATTAGTAGCAGTTGTTGTATTAGTACTTTAACTCTCTTAAATAAAAGTCACAGAAGAAAATGTGTGAAGACTTTGTAACCACCACAGTAAATGATTAAAGTAATGACCTTACTGTCACTTGTGTCTCACCACCAAAGAACTGTTTATGACATGAACACATGGATCATACAGTTAATATTCAACCAAAACGTATCACACACTTTAAACGTTTTTACGATTTAATAAAATCTGACCACAGCAAATTTGCGTGAATTAAATACAAATGAACCAAGCAACAATCATTGGCTATTTTGTACATATAAACAATTTAAGCACACTGGAGAAAAATCATATTTTGCAGAAATGTATGTGTAACATTAAAGAAAAAAGCTGAACATGAGAAACCCCACAAAGATGAAATGATACATAAACTTAGTAAAGTTCATAAAACTGCTCAAAGATGTGGGTTAATTTAATTGTATTTTTAAAAAATCCACAAATATTTATCTGCACTGAAGGATCAAAACCTCCCAAACAGGTTAGCAAATGTGCATTTTTGTACTAAACACAAGCATCTCCTGAAGTTGTCAAGCCTGAGTAAAATGAACGGTTTACTCAACAACATGCAACTTGATTTTTTCAACCAGAGATTCTGCTCAGCACCAGAAAATAGTGTGGGAGGCAACTGCAAAACCCATGGCCCAATTATAATAAAAAAGCAACCTCTTGGGATGTAAAACTGCAGCGTCAAATATTCAGAGTGACTGTTTCGTCAATCAGGCAGCCCAGGTTCATGTCCTCATGTAATCTGGTCATAGATCAGTGTTCTCAGAGGCTTATCATCTGTCAGTTCAGGTTAAAAATACTCTAAATAAAAATATAGAATTTTAGACACACGCACAAAACATCTGACTTGCAGGGGAAGTCACTCCAGAGGCCTTCTTGTGAAATACATGGAAATTTTCTTCATGCTTTGTGGTGAGCGGATGGTCTGCAAGACGAGAGACAAAAAAAAAGGTCAACACCAATATTAATCTCGATAGAAAAGAGGATTCCACATGCATATAAACATTAACGCTAATAGGAAAGGACAGAGCTCAATTATTAAACAATTATTCCACAAGCCTGTGTGTAATCTAGTTATTCTTTTCCAGTGACTTTCAATAGATAAACAAGAACTCTAGTTTCTTGACTGGCAACATTCCAAGTAAGTCAAAGTGAATAGAGGTGTTAATATAAGTGCATAGCTAAAAAAATGTTTTTGTGTCCTTACAGTGATTCTACATGAGTCACCAAGGTTAAATAAGTGCAGTGAAGTCATAGAACCACATTATTTTTTACTGAATGTTAGAAGCTAAATACTTAGTAACCGCCAGCAGCCAAGTCCAACTTAATGTAATGTGTAATGCATATAACATGTTAATCAGTAAACTTCAGAGGTGCTAGCTGGCAGAAACCGCTGGACAAAGCTAAGGCTGTTACGACACCAGTACCAATTCCAGGACTCTTGGCTGCTCACAAAACCACACAGTGTTATATTTTTTAAGGTTCTAGGTAGATTCTATACCTTATTTCACTGGAAAGGTTTTGATACCATTTGTTAATGGGACATTTTAGTAAATACCTTAAAAATACCATTACCCAGGGCCAGACCAATCCAGGCTAAGCTAGGCTCTGTTTCCCTTTATCCAGTTTTTGTGCCATGTTAAAATAACTGGCTTGTTTGGGCTTTATCAGAGAAAATTGTAATCATACTGTGAAAATCCCATACCATTGCAACTCCCGTGGGCAGTATAGAGGTGGCAAAGGAAACGTGAGAATAATCAAACATGACAAAAAAAAATGTGCCTGTCTGAAAAATTGACCTCTTTTACCCTATAGATATAAGATTTTTATCTACCTTTATATAACTCTTTCAGCAAGTGCCACTCCAAAATGAATTTCAGAATTTCAATCTTCCATATTCTAAGAACTGGATCAAGGCATTTTTATGCTGACAAGGACAAATCCTCCAAGAAGGAACATCACACATGAGTTCATAATAGAGTAACACTAATACCACTGAGAAAAGCTAAAACTGATTAACTTCTGTGGCAGGGATTTTGTGCTTACCGGTGAAGCTGGTGTCTTGCCTTCTTGTCTCTTTGAGGTGCTGGGGCTTCTGGGAGCAGTCGGGCTTCCTTGACCTTTCCTCATCTTCTGGCCCATTGCGGACAGCCAATCCTTGGGTCCAGGAGAGCAGTTCTCTTTGCCAGTCTGTCTTGATGAGACCTGCTCCTCTGAGTGAGAGTCTGTTTGTAGCTGGCTCTCTGGAGCCGGGCAGCAGATTCCAGACAGCGCCCGGCTTTTCTTGGCCGCCGGGTAGAGTTCAGTAACACAGTCACACTGTTCTGCACCCCCACAGCCTGCAGATGCATCGTCACCAGTCTCCAGCCTGCGTTTGGCCCGGCGCTCTGTGGGAGAGGCGCTGCTCGCCGGGCTCTGTGGACAGGGGCTCAGCACCCTGCGTAGTGGAGGGGTGACCTGACCGGGAGATCCATGGCTCGGGGATAACCACTGTTTGATAGAAGAGGGTGTTCTCGGGCGAGCAGCAGCAGCAGCCTTGGCTCCCTGAGAAGGGATGGGTGACGTGGTGCTGGAGGGCAGAGGCAGAGCGGCTCCACAGGGGGCACAGGCAGCTAGCTGGGGTGACGCCAGGCCTCCGAGACTCTCTGTCCTCTGGTTCTTGGCAGGGGTAGTTTCAGCTGTGACTGAAGGCCCTTAACAAAAAGCAGAAGTCCTTGTTAGTTCACCATGAATACACCGAATGACACATTTTGCATTCAAGGGAAGGACAGCAGTGATTTATAACAAAGCAGCTCGACAGTTCTTAAACTAAAGGAAGGAAACAGAATGAAGAACAGACTTCTGCTGCCTTCCAAATTGCTCACTTTCTCCTTTAGCACACACTGCAGCTGCATACACACAGTTTAACAGAGAATGCATACAATTTGGACAAACTGCTTCACCGTAAGATGGCGCCATGAACTCTGACCCTCTTGATCATACCTGCAGTGAAAAGGACTGTGGGCTGGAAAAACTAGAAAAACATACTAGTTTGCATACTGCTGAGTGGAACAAACTGGTATTTACTGCATTTGACATACTATGTCTTATGCCACATTGAAGATTTTTCTCGTCCACTGAATACAGGCTACTCACACCCTCTCCAAAGTCAATTCAAACACATTTCAAGCATTTCCAAGATTTTTTTGCACCAAAAAACCATGGGTTATAACATATGTATATACAGTACACACATCATATATAGTAAACTGATTATTTGACTTTTTATCATAGTGAATGAGATTAGATTGCAAGCATTCTAAAGAAGGGTAATACATTTAAACAGTTTCATCTTTCAAAATGTGTCACTTGCCTGTAAATAGATCTGGCATCTTTTATAATCTCAATGTCAAGTACTTTCAAGCACTTCATCCAAAATCCAATCAAACTTTGAAAACACCACATTCAAATTCAAGCCTTTCAAAGGATTTCCAAAACTCATCAGAAGTCTGTGAATGCTATGGCAGCATGGTTACTCCAGTGCACCACCTATATTTTGTTATAAGGCTGCTCCATGTAGTTGTGGTGCTTACTTGATGGGGATTTGGGACGTGCCCAGCCCACGAGGTTGGCTTCTCCCACTGAAGACTGGGCTCCATCCATCTCCCGGTGGAGCCTCCAGATCCGGACAGTGTGATCATCAGAACAGGAAGCAATCTGCAAACAGAGCAGTAGGGATTACACAGCGCCTAAATCCATCTTCTGAGCCTATTCAGACAGCCCAGATTCACAGCAGGGACCCAAAAAACCTCTGAAGCATGCGAAAAGAGTCTTTGAAAAACTCTTTACCGAAAGTTTGTAGCCTCACCTTCGTAAAATCTGTCGGGCACCAGGCAACAGACGTCACTTCCTCGCTGTGGCCTTGGAGCATCATGGGAGGTTGTTTAGGATCAGAGATCTGAGATGTGAAGTTAGATAGAAAACATTAAAACACACCATCACAATCGCAGCAAAACAATACAAACACAACTTAACTTTCCATTTCAACACATGAGAATAAAATGGAGACAGTACCTTCCAGATGTACGCGTTATTGTCACTCGAGCCACTGGCGAGGAACTGGTCATCTGGGCTGATGGTGGATTTTACATAAAATGAGGAGTTCTGGTGGCCACTGAAAACTGCCACTATGAAGAAAAACAAGCAGAGACATAACAAACACTTTATAAGTAATACATTCTGGAAACAACCAAGCATGAAGAAAAATGACATGAACTTAACACAAGGGAGTTGTTACAGTACTCAACCATTTAACTAGAGCTGTTCTATACTCTGTTCATGGTAATTTTAATTTGGTTTGATAACAAACAGATTTGACAGCAACACAACCGCAGCTCCTGTGTTCTATGAAGTAAAATTAATGTTTTCATCAATACAGTCTGCTGGCTTTCAGGAGAGCATAAATAAATCTTATCCATTTATTTTCCCACCAAAAAGCCTCATCTGACAGCAAACTTAAAGCATTTAAAATATTCTTGATACAGAGTACACCATAAAGGTTTTCTATGCAGGAACTGTCTCTTCATAAAGCATTCACACCAGCCCCCTCCTCCCTAGCTCCACTAAGTGAAAACCAATATCAGATACATTCTCATTTTAGACAGAGCTCTGTCCGCTTGGCATTTCTCTCACGATTTTGGAACATCCTACGTAATACATTTAGAAACTGAATTTTTTGTTTATTTTTGTTTATGTGGCTGAAATGCATGTTGCTGCTGTCCATGTCTACATGAATTTGCTCTGCTGGAGCATGCTGACCACCAACTACTGCAGGTTCCACACTGACTACAGATTAGTAGACTGCATTTCAATTCATGTACATGCAATGTGTGATAATTCCTCAGCTGAGTCTGTGCTGCAGAATGATTCAAGTTTTCACATATTTGAAACACAGACTTAAAGTTACCAGAATATGCAACGAGTCCCTGCATCTCTGCATTTCCTCTATCAAACAGTGCCCTCTTGCTTTACTTTCTGCTCCCAGTGAGGGTTCAAACACAGGACATTAGTTTGCAGCCCCATCTAGTGATGTGCAAGGGCAATAAGTTAATATAGGGTTAAGTGGGACATACTACTTTGGCACGGATGCGCCATATGTGCAGCAGGAGTTTACCTGGAGATGTTTTTATCCCGCTGACATTGAACATGTAGATGTTATCATCGGTGCAGTTGCACATGACATTGGATCTTGTGGAGTCAAGAACGAGTCCCGAATAACCTGCAACACATGCAACACGGCATTAAGCTCATTCTGGCTGTTTGCATAGTGGAGGTAGACTTGATGCATTCCATTGTACAAAACTCACCCAGTCGCATGCGCATGCAGGATCCCGGGTACAGGTACGTCTGCAGGGAAACAGGATCTTGACGGTGTGCTGTGTAGTTCTTCCTTAGATCCCACATCTTGATCACACTATTCGGGAAAGAGAAATAGAAATATGAATTTTCACATTTAATTTGTTTTTTTAACACAATTTCATACAGGAATCCTAACTTGCTTACTTAAAATGCAAGCAATTTTCAAGCAACTCCAGCACCTTACATCTGAAGTAAATTACATATTTATATACAGCACAGGCAGCATGTAGAGTATTCTGACTATTTCACTTCTTTATCCCGTAAAATTCAATCATATTGTGCTATTAACAACCAAAACACTGACAAATTAAAACACAACACGGTTTCATGATTCAATACGAATCCTATTTTTTTTTATATAAAGGTTGTGGGGCTTTCAAGCACCTTTTATACCTTGAAAACATTGCATAAATTTAGGGTTTTCAAGGATTTCCAGCACCCATAAAAACTGTTTATATAAGCAAACTTTAGAGTGGTTTCTTACCCATCAACAGCCCCAGAAGAGATGAGCGTGTGCTGATCCCGAAACAAAACCACCGTAACACTCTGCTGGGTGTCCTGCAGGAGGAGATGAGGGTTCAAAGGTCAGGTCAGGTCCTTCTGCACAGCTCTGCTCGTTATTTCATTAAAGCTGCTGCTGAAACTCACCACACTGGGAGCCATGCCGCGCGTGCTGCTCCGCCGCTTCTTGGTTTTGGTCACAGGGTTTGTTTCTGCTTTGTTGTGGGCGCCGCTGATCTGCTTCACCTGTCTATAGAAACCATCTGAGAGGAGGAC
>JAOWBC010000383.1:11687619-11700254 GCA_028566105.1 Hypoplectrus providencianus | reverse complement strand
ACAGGGTTTGTTTCTGCTTTGTTGTGGGCGCCGCTGATCTGCTTCACCTGTCTATAGAAACCATCTGAGAGGAGGACGCACACATGAACACACATGTAAGATGCCACAGCTCACCTTAATTTGCCCTGCAAGGCTTCTTAACTTATAACATTTTAGGAAAAAGTCATAAAAGAAAGGCAAAACATTGTAATTAAAAAAGTAATTGTAGCCAAATTAAATTAAACACACTTTTTTAAACTTATATCCACACAAATGTATTAATTTATAGGTTAATGTTAGTGACACATATAAATCATTTTTAATGGGTTTTTTTTCTTCTAACGTTTACCTTTTTTGCTGCACCTGGTGTCCCAGACCATAATATTCCCATCCCTGGCCCCAGTACAGAACACCGCTGTTAATAGAAGACAAAGCATCAATAACACAGCAAAGCTTTGAATGAAATATGCAAAACATATCAGGCATGGATGTCAGGAACCACCAACTTAATAATAAATACTTTAAAAAATATACATTTCTTGTTTTATTTTAAATCAAATCTTTTTTTCATCAAAATTCCTCTTAAATTAAAGTGTCTCTTTTTGCATTTTAATGGAAAATATCCCCCTTCAACATAACATTCAGTCAGTATATGGTATACCTTTCTCCTGCGGTGCGAATGCAACAGATTTGAGGCTGCAAAGGTGACCTTTGAAGCTGCCCAACATCTCCCCTGACTTCACATCCCACAGTCTGGCCATCTGATCACCGGCAGCTGTCACCTGAGGAAGACACATGAGAGATAAACATTATGTAAGGAAGGGCTTATTTGCTAGAAAAGGGAGTTTACATGCCTTTTCAGTGCAGTGAAAACCAACTTGAGTAGATGTTGGTGACATAAACAGAGAAATAAACAAAATAAAACATAAGAGATTGCCTTAATGAAGCATTTAAGATACTGCTGAAATAATTTTCTCATTCTGGAATGATGATATGTTATGAATTTGAGTAGTACTTACGAGTTGGGGCTCAGCTGGTACCCAGGCAATGTCAAATACAGCATTTTCATGAGCCAGCCACTCTGCAAACATTCAAACACCATCAGCCACTGATACTTCCTGATGATAAACATGATGATAAAAGTATTGCGGAAAAAGAAAATTTTCTTCACACACCTTTAAGAAGCGGCCTTTCCCGGCTCTCTGTGTTATAGATCCTAACAATGCCTTCTTCATTAGCTGCTGCGAGGATATCCTGCATGTGGCCAGCTGGAGAGAGACATGCAGGTTAGACAAATAAATGGCAACAACACCTGCCTCTGTTGTGTATCATCAGAGGATAATAAGCATGGGCAGGTGGGTTACCAGAGGAGAATGCCAATCCAAATGGAGGCACATTATCGCCCAGATTGCCATATGAGATGTGTTCATCGTGTCGGACACACTGGTAGCCTCCCAGCAGGGAGCTCAGGGGGTACACGGGCCAGGGGTCTGCAGGGCGGGCTGTAGAGATCCAAAAGAAAGCACATTTATCACACATAATACCAAACTATGAATACTCATAATCTTAAGTCTGCTTCAGAAAGCATAACTAAACCAGTTTATTCTCCCTCATCTTGGCTGTCGTCACTCTTGCATTGGGAATTTTTCAGCCTTTGTATGTTTAATGTTGAGCTGATTTTACCTACTTTGTTTACTTGTCTAATTGTATCCAAGATAAAATCATTAAGATCATCACGTTTGTCGTTGCTCGTTTACAAAATTTGGAGGGGCATGGTTTTCACTAGACAGGAAATATTTAAAAACAGTAGACTGAAAATAACTAGGGCTTTCAAGCAAATGTAGTGAAGAAGAAAGTACAATATTATATATAATTGCAAAAACGGAAATAATCAAGTGGAGTGTTTAGGTGCAGTACTTTTCAGAATTTTTGTTACACTCCACAATTGATAAAGTTATACTGTTTTGATGTTTTATTTATATTTAAGAAGCGGACTTTTACGCTTATGAATGAAACGTGACGTTGGATCATTTACGTAAGCTAACTTTAATTTGAGCGGATTTTGGAACGTTGGACGTTAAGGATCGCGTTCTTTTTCCAACTGCTGCGTTTTAATGAATCTTAACATAAAACATTAAAATTTGCTGACATTACATTTTATGTTAAGCTAGCTTACGTTTAAATAGCAGAATGAACCACAGGGCACGCCCGATAACTAAAAAGCCCCCAAAAATTCTCCCACAAAACATTGTTTTTCTCACCATTCTGCCTTCGTCTGCCCACTCCTCTGTCTACTATTGAGCGGAAAAGCATCCCTTCTCTCCCGTAAAGCAAGATCCGGAATTATTGTCAATAATACTGAGAAGTTTCCTCAGATCCTTAGTTGGTGGTATTTTTTTTAGCGTTGCCTCTGTTTCTTGTGTTTCCCGCGAACAGATCGGCTGAACACAGGACTGAATCCCCCGCTAAACTTGCGTTACAGGTCACCATTGGTTGAAACAGCCGCTACCTCACGAGCGTCACTTCCGCATCCGCTTCCTTCTATTCTGTAAAGTTACCGACGCATCCGGTATTTCCCCTAACAGTTAGGGCCTAACTCACTCAAGATGTTTATCATGGCACTGTGCACTGATCATAACAACTGGTTCACCATAGCCTACACATTTTTATCTTCATTTATATGAATTAAGTATTCAAACCCTTGACTGACGTAAGACTCCCACGAACTCACTGTAAACTACAGTGGTAGAATGCAACTATGTACATTTACACCAGTAGTTAAGTTTAATTTTGAGGTACTTGGATTTTAGTTGAGTATTTTAAATTTATGTAACCTTCACATCCACTGCATTTTGATATTTGGTATTTATTCATGTTTTATTTTTACAGTCAATAGTTCTACTCTACCTACATTTAGACAGCTGAGTTTCGCGACATTCCGAGAATGGCTTCACACCGACGTTTACAAGAGCTTTATTTTGAAAACCAACACCGGAAATCTTATTCACTGGTCTGAGTGTGTCCTGTTAGCTGACTGTACAAT
Organism: Hypoplectrus providencianus; assembly: GCA_028566105.1. Classification (NCBI taxonomy): domain Eukaryota; kingdom Metazoa; phylum Chordata; class Actinopteri; order Perciformes; family Serranidae; genus Hypoplectrus; species Hypoplectrus providencianus. Next base: position 11,697,232 of record JAOWBC010000383.1, on the reverse strand, counting down.
GAAATGCTAACAGCTCGTGGGTGCTGTCAAGCCTTTTCTAGAGAAAAAAACAAACGACAAACTAAACTATAATGTCGCTTTCAACTGCTCGTTCATTCTTGTCAGAGGCTTGTTATGGCGAACAAGAACTCGACGCTAATTCCGCTCTCATGGAGCTGGACAAAGGTGCGTGAGCTAGCTCGCTAACTCATTAGCATCGGTTGAAGTCTCATCCCTGTGTCGGTTTTGCAAATTTTTATTGACATTATGAGACGTCCCTGCTTTGTTTTCATCATTGAAAATGAATTTTATTGCAGGATTGCGGTCGGGGAAGTTGGGAGAGCAGTGTGAGGCCGTGGTGCTTTTCCCTAAACTCTTCCAGAAGTACCCCTTCCCCATCCTCATCAACTCTGCCTTTCTGAAGCTAGCAGACATTTTCAGGCTCGGGTATGGATGCTTTATAACTAGCTGCTCTAAACACTGTTACTCTCAAGTTTGGGTTTTAACTTATCTGCATTATAATGGCTGTTGTTAAAACACTTCAGCATCACTAACAGCACTGAAAACGTCTCTCTGATACCGTCAAAACACACAGAACATTATAGGCTTTGTAAAAGAAGTTTTTTTGTAGAACTGCTGCACACTTTGATATGTAAGGCAATTTTCTTTCAAGCAGAAAACGTGTCAGATGATACCACTCTCAGGACTTTTATGTGCTTTTTGTCCCTAATAGCCATATGCATATCGAAAAGGAGTGTTAAGTGGCTACAAAAATGACTATTTTGAAGTGCAAGTTTCACGTGCTGGAATTTTAGTTAGACCTTTTTGTTTATAAAAGCTTTTCACTCTCATTTCAGGAACAATTTTCTGCGCCTCTGTGTGCTCAAAGTGACCCAGCAGAGTGAGAAACACCTTGAGAAGATCCTCAATGTAGACGAATTTGTCAAAAGGGTGTTTTCAGTCATCCATAGCAACGACCCTGTGGCCAGAGCCATCACACTGAGGTAATTATGCTTAATGTACTAAAACGTAAAATGTACGTTCATTCTGGTTCACAAAAGAGTTGTAATTTGGATATGAAAGACTAATATATGATCATACCATACTGCCAGAAAGAATGATTGTTACTTGGTTGTCAGCTTATCTGAGACTCAAAAAAACTATTTCCTGTTTCTTTCTTTTCAGGATGCTTGGCAGCTTGGCCTCCATCATCCCAGACAGGAAGAATGCCCACCACAGCATTCGCCAAAGTCTGGACTCTCATGATAACGTAGAAGTGGAGGCTGCCATATTTGCTGCAGCAAGCTTCTCAGCACAGTCAAAGTAAGCGAAAATGTCTTTACCTGAGCTGTGGTGCATACGGTATATGCATCATGAGTTTTGTATCATGTAAGTTTTTTTGTTTTCATGTGTGTTTTTTTTTCTGGATTTTCAGAGATTTTGCAGCAGGGATTTGCAACAAAGTCAGTGAGATGATTCAAGGTAAAGTTCTATTTGGTAATAAAAAGGCTGCAGATCACATTTTATTGAATTTAATTGACAATTGAAATTTCCATACATACGTCTTTCACATTGTGATTAAGAAAAGTAAAGTAAAGTGAGACAAGATATGGGATATTAAAAAAAATAAATAAAATGTGTGCATATTTATTTTTAATGTTTATATGTTTCTTTTTGTAAGCCCCAGTTAAAATAAACAAAAGCATAAATAAAAGTCTACAGATTTTTCATTCCACTCGTCGCACCCTAAGGTTTGGACACTCCTGTGGAGCTGAAGCTGAAGTTGATCCCGATGCTGCAGCACATGCATCACGATGCCAGCTTGGCCTCCAGCAGCAGAGAGCTCCTGCAGCACCTGGTCAGCTCCTACCCCTCCACCCCAATGGTCATCGTCACCCTGCACACCTTCACCCAGCTGGCTGCCTCCTCCCTCATTGACATCCCGAAGCAGGTAATGCCAGGACAGAGCTGAACCCCATTGTTCCTGGTTAGCTGCTATAATGAAGAATTCAAATATAGAAATGTATATGGTCAAGTTGCAGATTGCTGTTGGTCAAATTAACTGAAATTAAACTTTTATTTATATAACTATGGTTTATTATATAACTCTGGTTAAAATGATTATTTAAGCTCCTGTACCGATTCAAAATCTAAATTATTGACTGTTATTTGATTCCTTTTGTGTACAGTTGCAGCTCCTCCTTCAGTACCTGAAAGACGACCCAAGAAAAGCTGTGAAGAGACTCGCAATTAATGACCTGAAGCTACTGGCTAAAAAGGCTCCTCACCTGTGGATCAGAGAAAACACTCAGGTCGAGTTTCTGCTGACAGCTGCTCTCTACTGTTGTTGTCATGTTGATCAGGACTGTTTGTAATTGATTGTGTTTGACTCCTTCAGACTCTGTGTGAATGTGCGTTGAGCAGCCCTTACAACAGTCTGAAGCTGGGGATGTTGGCTGTCCTCTCCACCCTCTCTGGAACTATTGCAATAAAGCAGTACTTCAACAATTTGACAGGTTAGTCCCAGTCATCAATGGGTGCCTATGGTTCATTTTGTATTTAGGGTTAGGGTTCGGTTTGCTTTCACAGTGCATAAATGTAAGCAAGCCAAATTTAATTTAAAAAAAAAAAAAAAGGTTTGCAGGGGCGTCAGAGTCAGTCCTCTCTGTCGTGTTGCACCTGCTGGTCTGTGTACATCTCATAAAATGCTCACCCCACAATCCAATGTGTTTCTGTAACAGTGCAATATTACCACTCCAGGGTTTCATTTGGAAATGGACTGAGTCCTTTTCTTGCAATTGGTCTCTGACTGGTTGTTTTTCATCTGCACCAGTGTACGACTGGAGCGTTCCAAAGTGACAGAACAAACCTTAATAAGAATTTAAATGCACCAAAGTTCGATTGAAACTGACCAAACTTTGGGTTGTGAAAGCGCCCTGACAGGATTTAAGAAGGTGATCTTATGCCGGGTTTAATTATAAGGCAGCGTCTCAGGACTGATGAGTATCCTCTCAAACATTCTCCTCAGGTGGCTCCTCGGTGCCCCCGCGGCTCACTGACCTGGTTAAACTGGCACAAGAATGCTGTTACCACAGCAACCTGGCAGTTGCTGCTCATGGGGTCATAGTGCTCTCAAACATCGCCATTTCCTGTCCAGAGAAAGGTTAGTTACAGCAAGTAATGTCCAAGGGCTATCAATGGCCCGGTCCACACTCACCCCACTGAGGTTTTCACTGAATTGGTTTCATGTGTTTGTCCTCCTCAGATATCGTGCAGCTGGAGCAGGACACAGTTCTGGGAGTGGAGTCTCTTCTGATGCTTTGCAGTCAGGACAGCAGCCCCAGTGCACAGGCCACACTCAAAGTAAGAAAACTTTATAGGCAAAATGCAGGAAGCACAGACTTAATTTTGTGGCAGCACATATGTGATCCTGTACAGAAAACTGTCATGGACCCACATTCATGGTCAGACTTCTAATAAGAATCATTTTCATTTTTAAGCACCTTTTTTAAAAACAGCAGCTTACAAAGTGCTTTGACAGAGAGCAGTTAATCACCAAGGAGGAGGCTGCCATAAGGCCAAAGACGACAATTCTTGCATAAATTGATTAAACATAAAACAATAAGACACCATAGAATGAGTGACTAAACAATCAGATAAAAAATAAAAAGACTAAAATAGAATTGAAAAAAAGCAAAGATGGAAATATGACAGAAAACTTACAGAAAACTGAGGAATCTCATTGAAAGTTACATCAAATTTTAAATGAAAATCTGCCAGGCAATGGCAGATATTATATTATTTTTAATATTATGATCCTTGAAACTGTAAATTTGATGTGTCTTTGCATCAACCCCAGACCGCCCTCACCTCGTTGGTCAAACTACTGAAAAGTCGACCTCATCTCAGCCAGTCAGCTGTGGACTTCCTGCTTGGCCAGCTGCACTTATCCTGCGACTCCTCCCGCGTCCTGATGTGCCACGCTCTGGCAGCCATCGCCACCCACCTACCGGTGTTGGGTGACGGCATGCTGGGAGATCTGGTGGACCTCTACAGAGTGGCCAGTAACTCCTCCACTGACAAGCAGCAAGAGCTTCTGGTGAGAGACGGAGCATGAGTCACACTTCAGCTGCTGCTCGGACAGTCAATTTAAGCTTCGACTCAAGACACTTATGTGTAGCTTTTATGTTGCATTAAGCACAAAAAATTGTTATTTTTTTAGCTCGTGCATTACTGCTATGTTACAATATCTTGCATTGCATTCAGCTTTAAAGTTCTTTCTGTTTATTCTTCTTTAGTTGCCCTTGTATGTGTCTGATTTTGGATTTAGACTCACCTCCCCCTCTGTAATTCTGCAGGTTTCCTTGGCTACAGTGATTTTTGTTGCGAGCCAGTCGTCTCTCTCAGCAGAAGTGAAGACGGTCATCAAACAGCAGCTGGAGAACGTTGCCAACGGCTGGACGGTGTACCGCATCGCACGACAAGCCTCACGCATGGTAATCTCAGCTGATTTTTACATAACCACACCAGTTTGACAAAGGGCTTAAGACAGACATTACAGGTGAATAATGAATGATTATTTTTACATGTATCACCATAAAAATTCCCTAGTTTATTAATATTTAAACAATATTATTTGTTTTACATTACAAGTTCTGAAATGTTCTGTTTAGACATGCAAATGAGCCGTGAAATTAAATATGAATATTATAAAAGAAATATTGATTTTTTTTTTTTTTTTGGCATATATTTCTAGGATGTGAATTAGAACATTGGATGAAGCAAATTTTAAAATTATTATTTTATCAGGGCTGCCACCAATTCTCCAGCGAGCTGTACCAGTGTCTGCGGACCCGCGTGGCCTCGGAGCACTTCTACTTCTGGCTGAACAGCCTGAAGGAGTTTTCGCAGGCGGAGCAGTGCCTGAGTCACGTGGAGGATGGAGACTACAGCGGGGCCATGAGCGCCATCGCAGAGGCCCTGCGCTCCTATCAAAAGGGCATCGCTTCCCTCACGGTCAGTCATCTTTCAGGCGTCTGCTTGTCAGAAAACATTAATATTATTTCTACCAATGACAGCTGCCAGAAGGGGTCGTTGGGATTTTTTAAGGTTGGGTTGTATGAGTCCACAGGCAGATGACATCTACTGCAGGTAATGCACTGACTATGGATAAATACCTCAAAAAAATGCGAACGGTCCCTTTATAGCTGCTGATGCTCCGTCTGCAGAGCCTTGTCATTGGAGCTGATTACACACTGTGTTAATTGTTAATGGATTAAGTCACCTAACGCCTGAATGTATCTTGTTAGGTCAATGTTACAGAGACCTGTGTCGTTATGCTGTTGCGGTGTTTACATGCTGTTATCTGATTAATCCCTCCCTGCAGGCTGCCAGCACGCCTCTGAGCCCGCTCACATTCCAGTGTGAGTTCATCAAGCTGCGGATCGACACCCTGCAGGCCCTGTCACAGCTCGTTTGTACCTGCAACAGCTTGAAAACCAGCCCGCCTCCCGCCATCGCCACCACCATCGCCCTCACCTCAGGCAACGACCTGCAGCGGTGTGGCCGCATCGCCATGCAGGTAAAAAAACAAACACAGTACAGTGTGTCCTTTTTCCATATATATAGTAAATGAGATGTCCCGGTGCCGTTAATAACTCATCACTGCGTTCTTCTTTCTGTTTCTCAGATGAAGGTTTGCATGGATGACTTTAGAAGCCTCGCGGCACGCTACGCTGACCTGCACCAGTCATCGTTTGACGCCGATTACGCCACCCTCCGCAACGTGGAACTGTATCCTCAAACATTATTCAGAGACATCATGCTTCTGCTATTTTGTCAACCCTGTTTTTTAATGCTTTCTTTGAGTATTATTTCTCTTTAACTGTTAACTGTTTAGGCAACAACAGAGCTGTTTGCTCGTGTCCCATGTGATTGAAGCCCTGATACTGGACCCACAGGCAGCCAGGTGAGAGGTTGTCAAAACTGTTGGTTAGCTTCTCTGAGACCCTGCTAAGGAAAAAGTCTTTGACCTCTAAGTGCAATCAAGGTAGTTGTTCACTATAGCACAACGTTTTTACTTCCTTACAGTTGCACGAATGCTTCAACAATCAATAAAATGGTGTTCATTTCTGAAAATTATTCAGCTCAACAAAACATGTAAACACAAAAATCATGTCTTTGCCGATGTTTATTTTCTGCAGTGATTTAAAATCTAATGCACAACTGCATATATAAATATTCTATAGACCCCATGGTGATGCTACTTCTTGGTTGGCCTACAAAAATATATAATTTATTCTTCTCTATTTAAAATTCCAATAATATCGTATTGGGATGGATGTATCTATCATATCCTGGGGCCTCTGCCGGTTCCCATCCTTAAATGACATGTAAGAAATTAAGGTTCGCTGTAGCCAGCCGAGTTTAAGTGCTTCGATTTTGTCAAGGTATGCAATCATGCTTTATCAAACCCCAGCATGATGTATGGATGCAGCTTGTTTTTAGCCGCACAGATGACATAGACGCCACCTTAATGAAAATGAATGCATTTTATCTAATTTGTCAAAAAAGGGTTGTCACTGTACCGTGCACCTGAGTGTTTTCTATTGAAAGCGCTCAGCCATAACACACATCCCCTGGAGGCTTTCTCCTGGCAGACGTCTGAATGTAACGGATCGTCTTTCTACCTTTGTGTAATCTAGTTTCCAGGAGTACGGCACCCTGGGGCCGGTCCAGACGGAGAGCGAGTATGAGCGGCGGATGATGTCGGTCTTCAGTCGTGTGCTAGAGGAAGTGGAGGGCCTCACCAAGAAACACCCTCCTGTTTCACACCTGGTAAGATTCACACAGGATAATAATACATCGTATACAATAAACAAAAGAAATATGACAAAGGCAATTTACAAGATATCTTAATCAGATTAGTTGTATGTATTCAGTTGTCATCATCATGGGCTCCTTCTTTCTGTGGGGTTCTGTTGAAGATATGGTGTGTGGAACAAAGCAGATTGGTTATGATGCCTATAATTAAAGTGTATTGTTTGTTGTTGTGCTGCAGCATACAGGTTGTCTCTGTGACGCTGTGATTGCTCTGCTCAAAGTCCCGCTCTCCTTCCAGAGGTATTTCTTCCAAAAGCTCCAGTCAACAAGCATTAAGGTACAGTAACTCATTTTATCATCATTTTAATTAGAATACAGTAAACTTCCAAGTATCTACTTTGTAGTTTATTAGAATTTTATATCCTCAGGACATTATTAGTGTTCAGGACACCTTTAGTTGTTAATAATAACTTCATAGACAAAGGGAAGAAAAGGAAAACCACACCCTCATAATATGACTCATTTATTTGAGCTTATGCAGATCAACCTTTTGGCAAACAATCTCCTGAAGTGTTTAAACAGTTGCAGCTATGTACGACAGTCTTTTTTTAGCTGACTCTTTTTCTTTTCTTTATTACTCCAGCTCGCCCTCTCTCCTTCCCCAAGAACACCGAGCGAACCGATCCCCGTGCAGAGCAGCCAGCAGCTGACTCTGAAGGTGGAGGGGGTGGTGCAGCATGGTTCCACACCGGGTCTCTTCAGGAAGATCCAGTCCGTCTGTCTCAATGTGACGTCAGTCCTCCAGAGCAAGACGGGACCCGACTACAAGGTACCTGTAATATAATAATAGCAGTGTGAAGTCTGTTCTCCTGGGCCTTTATTAAACAGCATATTGCTCTTTTTTCTTGATTGATTGAAGCATATATCTGATGTTAACACTCAAGCAATTTCAGGGCCTTTAATTACTTCTGTCACATTTATTTTGTGTGGCTCATGTTTTTCATCACATAATAACAGTTCTGCGCCTCCATGGAAACAGTAGTCATGGCTTAAAGCAGGAAGAACTAACTCTGAATACAAATCATTAAAAAAACCTAACTGCAAGTTGAATTTCTTTGATAATTGGATTTACAAAAACTTTAATTAAATTGAATCTACATAAACAACATTTTCAAAGTGTTACCAATGTTGGAAAAAAACGGGGCTATACTTGGGCTATTGAACTACCATATCATTTATATTTTTACATCCTCTTCATACAATTTTTCTCCTCCTTTCTTTTTCTGTTCTATCTAAACAGCCTGCTGTTTATTTAAAAATGTATTAAATATTTGTCATGTGACTGTTGGTCTCAATGGAGTTATTAATAGCTTACCAGCTGCTCTGCAGAGCACAGAATTTAATATTTTTTACAGGATATAGTTCGTGCCAATGTTTTATTTTTGGCCAAATTTTAAAAAGACACAAGGAATATTTTGATGAAATATCATAATTCCAACCTAAGATTTGGCATTGTTTTTGGCAGAATAGTGTCTGTTTTACAGTTTCTGGCTTTGATTAGTCGTTTATTTATTTATTTATTAAAGAAAACCTGAGTTTTAAACTGTGGGTTTAACCTGTCCAAGCATATACCGTCACAGCTACATACTGTAGTCATTCACAGATCAGTTGTTCTGTTGACGATCACAGTCCAAGACCCAGACCTGCTTTTTCTTCTAGATGCCACTGGACACTAAAACCAATGAGATCGAGCAGCGGGTGGAGCCCCACAACGACTACTTTAGCACCCAGTTCCTGCTGAATTTCTCCATCCTGGGCACTCACACTGTCACCGTGGAGGCCTCTGTGGTGGACGAGAGCGGCATTGAGTGGAAGACAGGGCCCAAGACAACGGTGTCGGTGAAATCCCTGGAGGACCCGTACTCCCAGCAGCTCCGCCACCAGCTGCAGCAGGGTGGAGCTCAGCCCGCTCCACAGAGGAGTGCATACGCTCGCTTCTAAGCTGATGTCCTCTCACTGCTGTTACTTGTGTACTTTACCTGTTAGAAAATTACTATGTACATATTTTTTGAATGATTAAAAGATTTAATTTTAATGTTGTGTTGTGTCCATGTCCACACATTTTTGGTCTTAAAAATAATCTCATGATGAAGATTTCCAGCATAAAGGTCAGCCACCAGGGGAGGAAAAAAAAGGAAACTTGTTTGAATTCCCTGCACATATTCTTGATCTAATTGTATTTCATGCAAGCAGTAATCTCCACGACAGTTTATTACTGAGAGTCCTTGGATTTACCATGTCATCAACTCTGCATGAAGTGTAATAACATACAGAGCCATCAGAGGGCAGAGTAACTTCATTTATTGGACTTGATTGGCCATAAAGCACTAAAAATCTCTTATCATGTCACTTCCAGACATCTCTGATTCACACGTTATAATTTCAGCATTTAGAGTTCGGTTTATAGTAGTTTATTTGTTAATTTCTGTAGTGTAACATTCAGTACACTGCCATACAGAGAAAAAAACTTAATGCGTTTCGTGCTTTTCTTATCAACATTTATTAATTTGAGATCCAGATTATCTCAAATATTAACTAAAATAAAAATATTTATGCAAATTGACAATTTCCGGTTAAGATGATAAGAAATATTGATTTTAACGGTGAACTCACGCACCCACGCTGGTGATGTCATGTGAAAATAGCAGCTGCCCGGAACGAGTCCTCGATCATTTTAGATGAAGTCATTAGAATTAGTCACTAATTTAGAAAGGTTTTTTATTTATTTATTTATTTATTTATTTATTTATTT
>JAOWBC010000383.1:11676371-11687519 GCA_028566105.1 Hypoplectrus providencianus | reverse complement strand
TTTATTTATTTATTTATTTATTTATTTATTTATTTTTTGTTCCTATAGACGGGGAAACCATCAGCACTTGACATCAGAGAGTCTGCGCACTTCACGGCTACAAGCTGGCGTCAGTTAGTTGAACGCACCAGCGTCAAGAAACGAAGATTAAAAGTACAGGTTCCGCCCCTGGTTTTCAAAATAAGACATTTAAACAAACGTACATATGGATTTGTTGTACATAAAAACAAACGAAAAACCTTTTTAGGGTCTTATTTAATGTAAATAGAGGTACATTCAGAGTTTGACTTTTTTCACATCTTGCAACATTAAGACACTCACATTCTATTGTAAGCATCTCCACATTATCGAATACCGTCTATCACATCTAGTAACATTTATAAGCTAACATTGAAATTATTGTCTTCTTGAGTTAAGACTCTATTACCTTGTATTGTGTTGGACTGTCATATACTGTTCACCTTTATTTAAACACTTTTAAATCAAATAATTTCCCTCTTTATGACTTCTGACATTATGCAGTTTATGTATGTGTATGTCTTGCATTATCACATGATGTTGTGCTGCTTTTTTTTTTAAAAGATATTACCCATATGTTGTAGGAGTGCATTTTAGGGGGAGAAAGCAGATCAACAGAAATGGTGTAAGGCAAATTAAAGCTGGGAACCTGAACATTAATTTATATTCTATTGCTGTGTGTATTTAAGTATTTTTGTTATCAGTATTTTATATTATTGTTACCAATATATAGTATATCAACCTTGGATTTCCAAATACATTTTTCATATAACTTAATGTAAATATCTCTATTGCATCAATAAATAAGCTCCAACGTCTTTTCATTGTATCTGTACAATGAAAATAAAGATATCTCATCGTGTCTGTGTGCGTGCGAATACGTCGCTTTTATTTTGAAGCTACAGGAGGCCAGCTTCCGGTCTCGCTCCTTTGATCTTTTGTGTACATTGACGCTGTGAATCGCGGTCTGGAGAGAGATAACGGGTCCTGCCAGCATAGAAACAAAAAATCGCCGTTCTTCCAATCTGATGTGCATATGTCGTTTATAGTTTATGTTTGCGTTTGTGTGACCGGCGGAGCTGATCAGAGACCCGGCCCGAGCCGAACCGCCTCTCGTCCCTAGTCGCTAATGGGCGCTCAGTAGCTAGCTAACTTGACGATGATGATGATGATGATGATGATGATGCATCGGAGGAATTATCCCGGTGTCTCCGACTGAGATGGAGCCAGCAGCGACGCTCAAGTGGAGCTGCTTGCTAGCTAGCTAGCGAGCTAACGGTGCCCGCCCGGGGTTCAGCTTCAGAGTGCCCGAGCAGCCGTGGATAACGTCAGCTAAATGGGTGCAGTTTTACCGCACACGGTTTGTTGTTTAACGCTATCAGACATTTCCACCCCTGACCCCAGATTTGAGAGAGATGAGGCTGGCCATGACAACTAGCAGAAGATGCTAACTTAACCGTTTATGGTTAGCTACACGTGACACAGTTTTATCTCGCTCCAACAATTAGCTACATCTCTGACCGTCCTTGGATGCTTCAGCGACATTAATTGGGTGAGTAACACGAGACTTTGACTGAATTACAGGGTCGGTCTATGTTCTGGAGGAGACATACGGATATTGCGCTTTGCAGCAGCCTCCAGACATCCGAGTTGGGGGTTGTCTCGTTAAATACCTCAACACTTAACCTCCCTAGTCACCTTTTTTATGTGTGTGTTGTGTATTATACCCTCCTGGTTGACATATTTCTAAACATCTGCTCCCTTCATGCTAACTCAGCTCACTGCTAGCTAGCATGTCATGAAGTGCTAGACCACGTCCCCTGCGACTGGTCCTTTTATGGTCCTGTCTTTGCATGCGTTACTGTAAAGGCTAGGCAGCTAACTAGCAGGCGTGCACGTAGAAACAAATATAGGCACAGTACAGAATAAATCCCATTGAATATCAGACTAGATAGCGATCACATAAGCGTGTGTTACATGGAAATTCCATGAAATAGCCTCACCCTCAACCGGTTAGAGGCAGACTCGCTCCTCTGGGTTTCTGAGTGTTACATTTGCGGAATTGTGTCCTGTTAGGAGCACATCCGTTTGTTTACAGTAAGGATAAGGTTGTGTACTCACAAGACTCGCCTTGTCTTTTGTCAAACAAGCCAGGGCCGGGATGCTATAACTGCTACTGTGTCTCTGTTGCAGACGGTGTGTATCAGGATGGCACAGCTCTTGGACGGGGCCGGCAAACTGGGCTGGGTTCTGCTCAAGGCTGTGACCCGTTTTGTGTTTATGTTCTTCAACAACTGTGTAGCCATCCCATCCTACTGCTTATACCTGCTGCTCCTGCAGCCGCTGAGAATATGGGACAGCTCCACTTTCTGGCACATCGAAGGAGTCATGTTCAAATGGTTGCTGGCCATGGTGTCTTCATGGGGCTGGATCGCAGGTTATACAGGTAAGATAGTTCATGATTCAAACACATGATCGTTGTTTTCACTTGCTGCCTTGCATGCAAAGATATATTTTTGCATGCTGGACTCAATGATAAAAGCTGACTGAACAAGATTGCATTAAAACAGGTAGACTTTCTCCCCCAGTTTGTGCTTTGAGTATAACCTTCAGAGAGTAAGCATAGTAGAGCAGTGTTGCTACTTAATACTATTTTAAAATATATTCATACTGAAACACATGCGGATATTTTTCTAGTTGTGCAAAAACAGCACAGACATACGTAATTTCTTTTTGTGTGTGCATCCAGATGGTATGAGGAGTCCTTAGAAGGGTTTTTATTTATCTTCAGAGAAGCAGGAAGTTTTGTCAAACAACAGTCTGGGCTTTTTCAAACATCTCCGGATATTTCTCACAGAAACAGACGCTTACCTCAGTGACTCCACTGTAAATACAAGAGAGGTACAAAACAGAAGCAGGCACTCCTCACGGACACAAATGCGTTGATACGATCCAAATGCAATGAATTGAATTTCTAAAAAAAGCTAGATACAGTGTTGGGGACAAATGAGCAAATTAAATTAAGACTGTTGAAGAAAAATGCATATAATGCTTCTTTTCATTTTGAATCTATGCAGTATCGCAGCTGCTCTGTGCTTCACTTTCAATAGAACATTTCCATAAAATCAAGATGACTCGCATCTTTAACGGTTGTTCAGTGGAGATGCACTCATCTTCAAATGCATAGCTTAGTCTCATACCATATGAATAGTAACATATGGTCACATTTGTATGACTGGTATGCTAAGCATTCAGTGATAAGGGAAACTATTATGCTGTATAATTGTGCACTGCATCACAGAGTAGTTCAACTATTTTGGTAATTTGTTCTAGTTTCAGTCGATCTTCAAGAAAAAAACACCAACATTTACGAATTCCAGCTCCTCAGTTTGGAGGTTTTTAATGTAATTGTACATTAATCTGTAGATTAGTTTCTTCTCTTAATTGTTTTATATAAAAATTCAGAAAATACTTAAAAATACCCATCACAGTTTCAGGTCAAGATGATGTCTTGTTTTGTCAGTCCACAACCCAAATATATTCCCTTTAATGTGTCATCTGTGAAAAGCAGTAAGTATCTACATTTGAGAGGCTAAAACAGCATTATATACAATCTTTCAATGAAAAGTACTTTGAAAGTAATCAAGTATCAATATGAGTTTATTTAAGTTGCAGCTTTTCTTTTCTTTGTCACAATGAGTGTGAATTAATTTCCTTTATTTTTTTGGGCAGACCAAACAAAGCATTTGTCAAACTGTACATTTTTCACTATTTTAACCATTTTAAAGACTCTGTCAGTTGTGGGTTGGGTGACCTTTAGGGGAAATTATTTTGAATGCAAGTCCTAATTGTAATTGTTCAGAGAAAGTACAATAAACACACTTAATTGACACATATGGTAGAAGAACAGCAGGATATCATGAGTGTTTGCTGGCTCCTCTCAGCTGGCTGGTTGAATATGTTGGAGTGATTCAGGCAGTCAGTGGTGTTTGGTTGCACAGAGCTGCAAGCAAAATGCTTACAAATTGCTAAGTGGTGAACATGGGGAGCAACAAGACGCACTGATTAATAATGCAGAGCGTCGAGCCTATAGAACACCTGGTCGTGCGTCAAGTAATGTGTGTTACAGACCGTGATTGACAGCATTTGGAAGCGAGATACGGGCATATCATGCGAATGGTGACTCAGGTTTAATTTAGACTGTCAGACATAACATACACTCTACTCTTCAATCTGGCACTTGTTATATCTATTTTAACTCTGTTTATGAAGCTTTCCCATATGTGCTCTTCATTCTGACACAAGCCAGATTTGACCTGTTTAAACCTCAATCTCATGAAAGTGTTGTAATTTGTGCAGCTGATAGTCCGTCATCTTTTTTGTCATTCTGAATGTCTTATTTCCCAAGAAACTTTGGAGCTCATCTCTGGTAAACAAAAAGATTTATAGTGGTGTTTTATGGGATTCTTTGGGGAGAAACTCGGCAGATCTGTTGATCAACTAATTGATTAGTCGAATAAAATGCATGTTAGTTGATTGAAAATGTATTTATTCGACAGTTGTGGATGAATTGAAACTGCGCTCACCAGCCACTTTATTAGGTAATAAAGTGTACTTGTGTTCAGAGATCGTCTTCTGCATAACTTTGCTGTAACAAGTGCTCGTCTTCACCACGTCTACCTGCCCAAATGCATTGAGTTGCTGCCATTTAACAAAAAAACAAAACAAAAAAACAAATAATAGAAGCTGATAAAAATAAATTTAAAGGCAATAAAGGATTTGAGCAGTTAAACAAATGTAGAACTTGTATTTGCATATACGTACATGTACTGAAGTTCACAATCAAATAAAAGTAAATAATATTGATAATTAATATAAAAAAAAAAAAGTAAATTTAACTGAATGAATAAGCTGAAGTAGGGTTAAGTGTTTTTTTTAAACGATTTATATTTATCTTTGTAGTTGTTGGTGTGGCACTATGTGTCACTATATGATATGAGTGGCATGATGACTTTAATCCAATTGTCCCTCATATTAATTACTATTTTAAATCTTTGTTATTTGGCAGCTGTGGATCAGACTGTTCAGACTCAGAAGTTGTTCAGTGCAGACTAATGAAGGATATAAACAGCATTAGGTGAACTGTTAAAGCAGAGCGTTCAGCATTAAGGGGCAGTGGGCTGGAGCACGTGAGCGTCCGTGCTGCTGTGAAACGCATTCAAGGACACTTTGACCAGGATGGTTCGATCAGCGCTGTTACCTTTCCCTCACAATGCAGCTCTGTGTGACCGCCACTGCCCTGCACTGTGGATGACCTTTGGATCTGGAGCGCACACACAATTTAGATGCTCTGGGTTTTTGTTCAAGGTCACAGTTTGTCTGTCACACAGACAGTGCCTGTGCTTACACATTCTGTTAGTGTGTTTAGGCTGCAACTAACCGTATACAATGTGGGGAAAAAAGCGAGAAATATCTATCCTAGTTACCTAAAATCTGAGGTGATATGTTTCATTTTGTTATTGTACAACCCAAAGACAGTTTCTTCTTACATTAAATAGGGAAAAGAGGAAAATCTTCAGAGTTGAGGCATTTAGGCTGAAAAACACATTTTCTGCCAATTAAAAAAAAAAAAAAAAAAAAAAAGTTAAACAATTTATTAGGAGAGAAGTGGAAAACAAATGGATGGATGGAATATATATTGCTTTTGTAATATGACTCATAGGCATGCATTGTTTTTCTTTAATTTACTTTTTTGTGAATGATCAGACTGAAATCAACTATTCTATTTATCTTTTACCGTCATTATATCCATAATTTCTAAAATATTTTTTAAAAAGCTCAAATGGTCAACTTTCAATGTTATATTAATTTTGACAAACTTTTGGGATATTTATTTTTTATATAACCTAATATAAATCAAAAATATTAATCAAAAATAGATTTTTCTGCTGATTGACAAATCAATTAGTTGAGTAATCATTGCAGTATAAATTTCAGTGTGTTCTCTTTGTAATCTTCCTCTTACCTGTATGTAGCATTTACAGAGTGCATGAAGACAAATTTGTGGTTGTAGTTCCAGAAGGAGAATAGACTTTATTTTTTTGCTGTTTGGTTCAGCCTGCACCTGCACATTTCCGAAATGTTAAATGTGTGTCAGGGAAGCGGGGATGCTCACTCACAGCTTGACACGCTGCAGTCTGGAAGCCGAACTTTGGTTCACATCAGAGATGGAGGATGTTGCATCACCTCCACAGGAGAAGCTGCACAATGGTGCTTTGTAGACACCACACACACGTTATCAGCACCAGATAGAGGCACAAACTGTATTTTCTTTATGACTGGGACAGAGGCTTAGTTGGAATCATTAAGTGAAGGGTGAAGGTGAGCGTATCTTTGGTCGTGTGATGTGTGTATCATTAAAGATTTCTTGAACTCTTTAACTCATGCCTGCAGCAGGTCTGATTAATGTATTCTGCCTAATTACATACACAGGGGTGTGTACTGTTAGTTCTTTTTTTTATGTTGCACCAAACAGACAAGATCACTAGTTTCTTTTGGTGTTCATTTTCCTGGTATGATATCAAAGTCAAGCTGCAGTCATCGACCTTAGGAACAATTTTACCTTTTGAGAAGCAATTAAGCACATCCAGCTTCAGACAGATATCCTCCCTGTTTTTGCAGAAATTTAATTATGACAACTGCTGGAGTTCAGCTCAACTCCACCCAGTGATATGTGTTCAAATCATTCATCCATAACTAACACAACGCAGCCTCATCCCTTAAACGCATTCATTTTATTAAAGAGCAGTCTCACCCTAGCTGAGCTAACACGTGGTTCTTGCATGTGATTATTGAAGCTACATTACAGGAGCATTAACCTCTGTAACATCAAGACCTACCATCACAACGCTCCTTCTTCAGTCAGTGGCACATTGGGAGGACAACACAGATGCACTGTGTTGGTTGTGCAAGAAATTATGGTAATTACAATTTGTTAGCCCATTTCGAAGGATTAATCTTGATCATGTAAAAACTACATTTAAGAGAATTGTCGGCCTTGTGCGTCAAGAATGAATCATCCTAGTTACCTCAGGAAGCCACGCAGGTACGGACATTTAACTGTAGACAGCGTTATTTAGTGGCTTTGCTGTTATGTGGTGTCTTGTGGTGCCATTTGACCTGACCCCCTTTTCACTGTTGTTGACAAAAGCATGCACAAGGCCTGATCAGAGTCACACACACAACAGTGGACACAAACAGGTGCACTAAAGCCAGCAGGATTAAGTCTTCATTGGTTGTTCCATGACTGGGTAGTCTGTCGGGTCCATGCAGAGATCAAAGATGGTGACTGTAAGATCGCAGACGTCGCTCATTGTTTCCCCACTTATAATTCTGTTTGCCCGTCTTTGATCGCATGTGATGTTTAAATGCAACACACAGTTACCTGGTTACTCATGTCCCTGAGTCCTGCCATGCCTACATATGAGTCTGGGCAGATATGGACGGAAGGTGAACTCAGCCAGCTAGTGAAGACAAACAACTGCATGGTGGAAAATCTAGTGATTGTGAAGCTTTTTCTTTATTTGGTTCTTGAATTATTTACTTGCTTTCTTGCATACTTTGAAAGACCTCTCCAAAGAATTGACTAATTTTTTTTAAAGCCAAAGATTTTCTAGTTCTAGCTTCTAAAATGTGAATATTTACTGGCTTTTTTCAGCCTTCTCTGATATTAAGACGAATATCTTTAGACTTTTGGGACTATGGATTGGACAAAACAAGTAATGTTTCATGTTGTTTTCCTGAATAACTGTTTTAAAGGCAGCTGAGAATTTAATTTCCAGAAAGACGCTTGAGGTGTTTAAAAGCTCACCGGGACGATAAGAAACTACTTTAATCATCAGTGAATCTGCCAGTATTTAGATTTATCTGTGAATAGTTCAGTCTATTAAATATCTGAAAATGGCTGTCATAATTTATTACAGGTAATGTTTTCTTATATTTTGTTTTAGTCAACAATCAGGTGTCCATAATACCAGGGAAAAAAGCTTGTCACATTCGTGTGTGTATGCACATCTTGGATTTCGGTGTTCCTGTAAATGTTTTGGTACAAGAATGATCAGATTTCTGATGCGCTAAGCAGGATGTAGGGCTGGAGTAAATTCAATGTGTATCACCTCACTTTGAAGCAATAACAAACTGCTCTCAGTTTGCCGGAGCCTCTGTACAGCCATCATGCACCCACACAAGTGTTATCAAGCTGATTAGACTGATTCTCTGGACTGCGTGGGCGTGTACAGATCATACTTGATTGACATCTCGCTAAACGTCCTGAATTATCTTGGTTGCACCTGTTAGACTGAGACAATTTACAGCTTCATGATTCTTCTCTGTACAGAGACCGTGGCTGAACTTACATGAGATCTTTATCAAACTCTGTTTTCTGTGAACATTTCCTGCGGTTTTCAATTTTTTTTTTTGCACGCTGGCAGGGTCTTTGAGATCGATGCAAATAGCTCCTCTAAAAGCATTAGCTCTGTGCACTTTTGAGAGCTTTTATTTTGAGGAAGGGACACTTTTGAGGTCTTGCTTACAGTCTTAGGTAAAAGTTTAATGTGCATAGTGCATGAAAACACGCCATAGGTCAAGATACACGTGCAGCATTGATGTGAAAGAGGCGAAGCAGCATGGGATAATGACAGTGCAGCTTGGGGTCAGTTGAAAGGGTGGTAGCATGAATAGGAATTAGCTTTACTTTTGTTTTGATGCCCTGAAACACTTGCATAAGTGGAGGTTGATGTTTCATTCCCCAGTGTGGAGAAACACTGCAGGATATTGATGTGGATGAACACATTATGTGGTGAAACCATATTTTAATGCTTATGTGTTGGGATGTAATTGATACAACAATTTGCAGAACCAACGGGTGGGGTCAAAAGAGCTTTAACGTTCTAATGAAGGGAAGAAATTACAAGCTATTCATGACATCCATTTGCTCCCATTAAACCAACATGAAGAGCAGCACTGTAACCTCATCCTTGAATTCAAACCTCTGGCTGCCATCATTGTTTTACCTATCTAGTAAACTTCTTGTCCTGTTGAGCTGGTTTTACTCCATTTGTATCCCTCAGACTGTTTAAGAACATGGATTAAATATTTCTTGCTTCATTATCAAAAGGCTTATTGCCTCGAGCCTATCCTCCATCAGTCATGATTGTTATCCGAGCAAAGGTATGTACTGAGTGGGAGCGTTTAACAGTTAAAGAGTAAACCTGTCACAGCCTATGTTACTGTGAGTGTTGGGAATACAACTTCATATTAATCATTAACCAAAATATACAGTCATAAATCTGCAGTCACTATATTGTACCCTGGCTCAAATCATGGTAACTTCTTTCACACATAGTTTAGTGCCTTAAAACAGCATTATTTCTAATGACTATGGCCGGGCAGCTTAACCAACTTCAAATCTATTTTTTTGTTTCTCTAACTAGCTTTTAGGCTTTTTAGCCACCCTTTTGCACTTCGGTGCCCACCCTTTTCAACAAAATGTGTTTCGAAATTTTAAAAAAATGGGCAACAATAGCTCTTTTCTTAGGTTGCTGACCCCTGGTTTAGTTCAAGTATGACTTCTGGCTCCTAAAACAAAAAACAAGATGGCATCAATAATTCCAATTTTGAGGCTTCAAAACCTCGACTCATAGTCCATAAACTAATGAGTGACGTCATGCTGGCTACGTCTACCTCTTATTTACCGCCATGCTTGTAACTGAAGAAAAACATCATTACCTTAGTACCGAAGGCACAAAATGCTAGCTGCTGGGATTTTAACAACATGGGTAAACATGACAGAGTATATCTACAATAAATACAAGCAGAAAGTCTCTCAGCATTATGTTGCTGGTATTAGTTTACCACTCTGAATCATTGCTTTATTGACCCAGTGACCACGAGCTTTAACCATTAATGAAATTTTCCCCCCACTACTCTGGGGTGCACACCGGTCTTACATTATCTGGGACAGCCCTGTTTTTAAAGGAGGTGGTGCGATGCCTTGCTGTGTCCCTCTCCTCCTCCAGAGAGGGAGAAAGAAGCGAAGCAATGGGCAGCAAGGTCAGCGGTACACCGTTTAGCTGACCACCGATACCGGATTAGACGGTGTGCCTGCAGCATGGCTGTCATCCTGCTGCGCTAACTGTGTCATCTCTCAAAGACAATTTCCCTAATGTATTCTATCTGACAGATGACCCATCTCTCTGATATCATTTACGCCAGTCTCCCGCAACAACAGGGACTTCAGCGAGCGTGAAGGCATGCTCCTTTATGAAATGACATTGCCTTCAGGGTACGAACACCCCGCACACCCCTGTCCGGTGTCACAGATGTGTCATTTTTCTGGAGGTGTGCTCTGGATTGCTGTTCTCGGGAGAGTTGAGCTTATTCTCTGGAGGGCAGGGGGTGAAACAAAGGCCTAAATTGAACATGCCAACATCTTGTCCCATCCATCATTTTTTAAAAATCACCTTCTTTCACCTCGAGGAGGGCTAGTGGTAAGGATGTTTGAAGATTCATGAAATTCCTGTGTTTCCTGGCTGCTGTGTCAAAGTGCATCAGAAAAAGAAAAGTGAGATTGAGAAACATGTTCCTGCTCATATCCTATAGTCAGTGCATGCATCAAGCATCATTTGATAACCTCAAATGTCTATTTTAAGTGCAGCCTCAGAGTGCGTTCTCTAATACCTGCTGATAAACCGTTGAAGTTGTGCATTAGCGTTACATTATTGAACCTCATTTTGAATACACTGAATAGCTAGCAGCTAGGCACAGTGGGATGAATTTCAAGGTGGAATGAGAGAAGCTTGCAACCTTTTGTCATTAAAAACTACCTTGTCAGGGGAATGAGTTGGTCTTTTTACTGTGACTCATGCTCAAATGGTTAATCTGACAGGTTGCTTCAAAAGCCTTTCTTCTGGGCTTATGACAGCAGATCTCACATCTCATTCAGGAGTCTACACTTGCATATAATTAAGCAGTTTTGAACTTAAAAAGCGTGCTGTATTTGGATCTCTGCCCATTTGGTGCAGTGTAGAGTCGACACGATGAACAGATATTCGCTGTTTTATTTTAAGAAAA
>JAOWBC010000383.1:11647139-11657210 GCA_028566105.1 Hypoplectrus providencianus | reverse complement strand
TGGTGTCCATGTAGAGGAGGAGGAAAGAAGGCAAAGTTGTGTAGAGACTTTATGGGCACTCTGTATATAAATAAATAATATATTCTCCGTTACATTTCATACAGTAAGGTTAACTCATAATCCTGAACCAACATGCAATGCATCAAAAATGACTTTATACTGCACACCCTTTTCCACACCCACCTGCCTCCAGGCTGCACTGTACACGCCCTTTACATTTTTGTGTATTTGCATGTGAGAAAGTCAGAATTGAGACTTGTTGGCAACGTTTCCTGTTTTACTGCTGCTGACTCTGGCGCAGTGTAACGAAACATGACCTGATGATCAGTTGTAGCTTCTCTTTGTCACACAGACGCGGTATTTTCGCCTTGCATAAAGCTGCCAGTGTGCTCAGAGCGGGAAGTGCTCCCTGCACAGTAACAGCAGCCTGTGACATTAGTCAAGCAGTCAAATATGCTCGCCTCATTTTAGATCCGGCTGAGGCTGCTGCTGTTTTCTGCCTTACATTTGACAAGCTTGTTCAGCTTAAAGGAACACTCGAGTATTTAGTAAATGCTGTCAGAGCCCAGTCGGTTCACATCTGCGAGTCTGGAACAAGGACAGGTCTGGGGTGTGTTTTGAATAGCTTGTCTCTAATGCTGGACACGAGGGGAAACATGCAGCCGCTGTCATGAGTGAAGAAATATGGTTTTCAATAATGTTTGTGGTCGTGGATCTGCTCTTATTTGTTTCTCAAAGCTCCCAGTAGTGACACATATTATTGACTTACTGTGGAAAGTCACTGTGTCCTTATTGTCAAAGCTACAGCAGACCACACAAACACAAACACAGACATACATTGACATTGAGTCAACTTCAGACTGGCAATGAATAACTTGCAAAACCTCTAAAGCCCCAGCAGCTTCAGGATGGTTTTCTTTTTTTTTTCACTCTTCACATTTTACTCGCTATGGTCTTTGTTTTCACAGCAGTATAGAAACTGCACCATCGTGGTTCAAAATGTGCAGAACTCACAAGATCCTTGAACAGTTTAGAGGATCTGGTTCATGCAGACGGGTTTTGTTTGGAAACATTTAAACTGAGTCTGCTTCAGTCATATATTGATGAAATATCTCTATCTTAGTTTAAATTTGGTTATTTTTCCTCACACATGATTTCTTGAAGGACAGTGTAAAATATCTGATAGTAATTACTGTATGTTTAGTTCATCCTCTGTACATGTTTCCCCCTTTCATTCAAAGAAAGAATCACCTTGTTATGTATTATATGTTGTGGTTACATGCAGTGGAGCACAGAGCAGACCCTGTTTGTTGTACATGTTTAATGCACAAACACACCCACCCTCATAGTGGACAAATATTTATCACATGTTTAGCATTGACTCTCCCATCTGTCAGCCTTCACCTCCCTGTCTCACTTATTTATCACCTGTCGTCTCCTCTGTCTCACCCTGAAGGGTCCACTCCGCTCTTGTATAAGTTTTTGTAGCACTTTTTGTGTGTAGCACTTTTAGTGGTTATTTTCTGGTGGAATAACTTGATATGAAGTGGAAACATTTCTTTTACTGTGACTCATTATTGAAGCTGCCAGCTAAATTCTGTCAGGTTGGGCCTTCATCTGGTCAGACTGTGTTTTCCACCAGTCCCTTTGGCAGGTGACCAGTCCCCCATTTGGCTGCATGATAGAAAAATCTCCTGGGACACCTGGTAGTCAGAGATACTGGTCTTAATCTGGATGACAGGGGTTCATTGAAGAGTCATTGAATGTGTCCCAGCTGTGGGGCTGCTCTGCTGCGTGTCCTCGACCTCGTTGGTTGGTGACAAACGTTCCAGCTGAGATTCCTCCTACAATATTATGCCTTTGATATATCTTGATGCTGAAACACAAAAACATCAGAAAGAAGACAAGGTCAAAACCTAGGATATGGATGTCTGTTTGTCAATTTGGTCAATTTTTTCTGTTCTCTGTGATGCGGCAGTCTGGAGACCATTTTTAAATGGCTTTATGGAGGAGTTGTTGTCGTTGTAAGCTGTTAGCTAGAGCCTATAGAGGACAAGATAACCCATAATGCATTGGGTCAAGGCTGTGAGTGTTTCTTCTTCGATTTAAGCAGAAATAATTCACTCTCATAGTTTAAATGGTATCATTTTCATTTGATCAGTTTGTGGGTTTAAATAAGTTAGTTTGGGCCTGTTTATTCCAGTTGACACGTTTAAACGCAGCTTTTTTTAATCTGTTTGCTCTATATAAATGTGATTACTGTCATGATACTACTGATAAAACCTAGTATTTAGCTTTCTTTAACATCAAGGTCTTGTAATACCTGTCAGATCTGTTCTAACTTCCTGTTTTTGCTTCCTCCATGACAGGTAATAAACGTAAAGGCCTGCAGTGGGTAATAGACGTGACCATAGCTTACCCCAAAGCAAGACCCATGGACATCCAGACCTGGATCTTCGGCTACAGACCTCCTACAGTCACACATGTACACTACAGGTGAGAATGAAGTGTTGTTCATTAATCATCCACGTGACAAATGAGAGAGGAACACCTGAACAATTTTTACAATGCAAATGTACTATGCAGCCAATATGCAAAGAAACTGCACCACAGGACATCATGAAATAAGTGCAGCGTAATCTCTGTAGTTTTATTTGTTAATCCATTTCACACTTGAGAAGATTTTTGGTCAATATTGCTTGTAAACTGTAAAGTTTTAGTGACAGAACAGTCGCTGTCTGCTCTTGTCACTCGGTTCTCAAAGCCCACAACAAACCAGAGAAAAATAAACATTTCCTCCATGAGAGGAGTCTGTTGTACCAGAGAGTCACATCACAGGTCTGTAGGAAAAGAGTCACTGAGGTCGTCTGCACAGAGACTTTGAGACAGTGACTCATTTTTAACAGTGTTCACTTGTATGGAGGGAGAACTTCAGGTTTATCCACCCACTGATAACACCAGTCACTGCAGAAAAAACCCACCTTGCATACCTGGTGAGTCAGCAAAACACACCTGACATTAAAGGTTCCCTGTGGAGTTTCAGACCTCTGCGGAGTGTGTGTTTCCATGTGTGGGTCCCCGTTTTGTTTATTCTGTGCATGCGTGTGACATTTCTGAGCATTTACAGTGACTCAGTTCCTGCTGTGACACAGAAAAATGTTCAAAGATGAAACAATAATTTGATCAAATGAATGACAGATAATGATAAGGCAGCCTGATAACTCATTAAGTCTTTTTTTTTCAGGCAGCTACTGGAGAGGATTTGTTCGTTAATAAATATGTGACTGTTTCTGAACTTAACCGACATCACTATTGGTAAAGCAGCAAAAACAAACTTCAGACTCTTGAATTAAATGCTCAGACGGGTCAATTTATTAAACCCAATATATAAATATTTGCTTTCCCAGAACTGAAAGCCTATAGCTGCTTATTCTGCACATAAAACTTCATGTTATTCCTCAAAAAGAACTGGAAAAAGGTTTGGGTAAAGCTATGACAGCTATGATGAAGTTTTTCTATACTTCTACATTTTGAATTCTCATTATCAGCTCCATTTATGGCTATAATTTTATTATCAGAATGATACATGATGGTCCATTATCAGGCAGATATAACATGCATCCTGAATATAGAGTAAACACATTTGCTGTGCTGTGTTCTGCAGCTAAAAATATCTCTGCGCTGATGCATATGCCCCTCCATAATGTCCTGCCGCCGGTGCCCTCCAGGTTCCCCTCTGTTGCTAATCCACCCACTGGAGGATATGATGAAGGTGGGCCAGGATTAGATTTTCTATAGGCTCTGTTCAAGATGAATGTGGCCCTCTGTGCATTGTCTCGACGGGGCAGATCATAAGGGATGTAGCCAGGCTCAAGCAGCCGCCATCAGCTAGAAGACCCTTAATATTCGCCCCTGAACGACCTCCTGACACAGCTGACGTGCATGCGTGTGTTCACCTCTGTGTGATCAGGCAAAGTAAAAGATGATTTATGAACCCCGGCCCGCTGGCCCCTCTCTGGAGACGTCTCTGCCCACTTGGGCTAAAGCTAAGGACTCATTAAGTCTGCAATTAGACGAGTAGAGGATGCACGAGTCCCACCCCACCTCTGAGACTCTCTAATCAGCCATTGACACAGTCGCCCCCCCCTCCCCTCGCTTGGTCAGCAGCTCTGCAGGCCGGGGACGGACAGGAAGGCACCCGAGCATCTAGAGGCACAGCTGTTCCCGTTCCCAGTGTGCACACTCAGTTCCAGTCATGTTGATGACGCTGATCAGACAGAAGTTAGGCCCGTGCAGGTGCAGAGTCAACAAGAGGATTAATCTGCCCGGCGACCAGGGGAGCACTGTGGGGGAGTGAGCAGTGCGACGCAGAGAGGAGAGTGTGCCACCCAGCATATCCAGAATAATCCATCATTTCGTTAAGTTACTAATTCTCCACTAATGGTTCAAGTGTTCAGGGAGTAAAAACCAGGCTGTAAGTTGCTTCAGCAGCTCTGTGTTATATTTATCTTTTACCTTCTATCTGATTATTTCTCCTTTTTTCTATGCCACAAAAGGACACAAAAAATAAGGGATTTACTTCAGACAGGGGAGGTCAGGGGATTTGAGTTCTCAGGGGAAGGCAGGGAATTTCATAAATGGGTCAATTCACCAGAATATTCTGACAATAGCTTTGAGATTGTTTGTTTGTTCGTCTGCAAATCGAACTGAAAAATCATCCAACTGGAGAATTAATTTGCAGTAGTATTTCCAACTTTTTGTACATTTTTTGTGTTGAAAATGTGGTTTAAAATTCAGTGAAATTGCATATTCTTTTTTTAAAAAATCGTTTGAAGCACTAATCAAAGTAATGTGATTGAACCAACAGTGAATAATGCCATTAATAAAAGGCTGCTGTTTTCAGTTTTGCCACCACTCATAGATAGATGCTAGCTGTCCGCGCAGAATGAGCATTAAAAAAAGCCTTCAATGACGGGTTTTCCTCTGAAAAAAGGGGATTCCCTGCCTTGGTGTGTGTATCAGAGTGTGTCGTGTCTCTGGATCCCTTCTGGATTGTTGTTCTTACTGGTATGAAAACCTCAGGATTGTTGGCGTTATCATAAAAACATACAGAGAAGAAAATCCTCAGCCCGCACATGCAGACTAAAGGGCCGTGACAACAGGCCGAGTGTCGGCCGTTCGCTCTTATCGGTGATTCAGCATGTTGGATGTGCAGCAGCAGACTGGAGGCTGTCTGTACGAGAGCTCCCTGACTCGCTGTTCTGCTTTGCAAGTCAGTGATTTCACCCGTTTATTGAGGTGTCTCCTAATGTTCTGCATCCATCGCTTGTTCTGTTATTATACAAGCAGGGGAGGACACGTTTTGCCAGATTCACAGCAGCATAAAATGGCTGGCTAGCTGTGTATTTTGTATGCGTATCTCCTTTAGGGTGCTTTTTGGTTTCCCTTTTTGGGGTGTAAATCGTGCTGCACAGTTTTTCTCTCAGCTTCGGTATTTTTATGTGAACATGCAGAGTATTCACATGGAGAACCCAGGAGGTAGAGCTAGAACTTATTTGCTGCTTGATACAAAAGTAAAATTCATGGTTTTGAGAAAAGGTGGCTATATGTATAATGTATGCTGTTCATGTAGTCAGGTGTGGTTTGTTATGGAAATTAAGACTTCCTGCGTATCGGAAAGTACCGTAGCCAGCAGGTTTCAGTTGAAGGACTGCGGAAAAGGGCAGTGTTTTGTGAAATAAAGCAGCGGTTAGCTACTCATGCTAAAGCTAATTGAATTTGTCACAAGGGCTAGCAACTACGGTTTAGTTTTAAGTCTGTCCAATAAAACATACCAATTCCCAATTTTCCAAATAGTTAGGACACTTCATATTTGTTAAGGTAGTTATTTTCTCAAATTTTACAGACATTGGAAACCATACGTTGGATTGTTGCCCATGATGACTAACAGACCCCGGACTTAAACATCACTGAACTTCTGTCTTAAGTGGTTTGTTGCCTAAATTCCACAAAAATGCAGCGCACTGTATGTGTTTGTATTATGATTGACGATATTTTTAGAACGCTCCGCTGTGTACAGAAAATAAAATCACATCAGTGGTTTTGGGGGTGATTTAGAAACGACCTGTTCTTTTAGGTCAGAGATCTTGTTTCTAGTGTTTTGTAAAAATATAATAATGTCATGTGAGTCATACAATGCATTAAACAACCTTATTTCCCCCCAAAGTCGGCCTTATCGGGCTTGCTTTACAGGGTTGTATAGATTACCACAGTGCCTCTGCTTGGCTCCAAAACAGGCAGCTGATAGTTGAGTAATATTCTAGATGATTCCACGTCGAGCACTTTTTTTTTTTTTTTTTAATCCTTCCACCTCCCTTTTTCACTCGCTGGCTGCCTCCAGCCCTCAGCCCCGCCCTCCCTCGCTGTGTCTCCTGCCCTCTCTCCATATAATCTCAGTCTTCCAGATTGCAGCATCATAAGCCCTCTGTGAATGGCAGATGGGAGAGCTAGGTGGGTGTACAGAGGCCGGGCGAGGGCAGTAGTGGGTGTTAAATACGTTGAAATCCTTTTCTTTAAATTCACCACATCCTCTTTTTTTTCCCCCTATTTTTTTTAATTTTTGCTGCTGTATGCTTTTCTGATGCTGCTGTTTGAAAATATCTGAAAGGTGACGTGATTTATGGAGGCTGAGTCTGCCTGGTCATCACATGGATGCTTTCTAGCTGCACACCTGGCTTTCTCTCAGACATTCGCACAGAATTGTTGAGCTTGCAGCCATTAACGCTTTCTTAAGACATTTGAAGCAGTTTTTTTTTCTCTCAAAGCTTGCTAGTATTTACTACACTTCCTATGGTTTTCTCTGTTCGTTGTATCTAATGAGGTTCATTCAACATGTCGCCCAGGATCAATATCTCCTGCACGCATGTTTTACCTGTGAGTGTAATGAGTACCTTGGTGGTTAGAGATAGTGTCATGGAATAATTAATGAGTACAGAGATTTTTTTTTCAAAAAGGGTAGGGTCATCAGAGGACACCTGTCCCAATGAAAACAGGGCACATTCCTCAACCATATTCACTCCAGCCCCACAGATTGTTTGACTGATATTATCAGCTGATATTGGACCATGCTGTCCAGTTTGGGTAAAAGTTAGTAAATATTTAAAGTGGAGAGATCAGGAATTATTTACAGAAAACTATGACACATCTGTTGTTCTCCTGCTTACACTTGGTGCCATTTCTTTAAGCACAGCTCGACCTCGAACATGCTCCCCCATTAACAGTGGGGACGTACTGACATCCGTGTGACCATAAAGTCAGCTCAGGTCACAGAGTTCATATCTACCTTTGACGGCGCTTTTATGGCCTCTTTCTTCTGACCTCTGCACTGATAAGCGGGCGATGCTCCCGGCTGGGCTGTTATTAACCTCCACACCGCCCTCACACACCCTCCATCTCTCTCCACTGCCCTCAAATGACAACAGCAACACTTTGTCAGGGGCATATGGTCACAGTGACAAGGTGAAAGTGTGTACCTGCCACGTGGACACACCGATCAAAGCGAGGAACAAGGAGAGCCGAAACATGGCAGTGACTGCTGGTCACTCAAGTTCAGATTTCAACCCCCTGAGCCTTTTTTTGCTCTTTACATTTCAATTACTTTTTTTTTTTACTGCAATATATAAGGCCTGCACCTCTATTAAATCAGCACAATCATGACTACAAGTGGGAACAGCAAAAACGAAAATGTCTCATAGACATAAATTATTTAATTAAGAAATGCAAGTTAAATTTGTCTGATAAATATTTTCTCATTGGATATAATATTGATTTTTATATAAAGAACACTTTTCCAAGTGCCCACAAGTGTCTTAAATATTTAGGAAAACAATGAGATACATAATGAAGTTTTTTGAATTTTACCACCTGTACCTCCAACTTCTTCTGTCCCCTCCTCTCAGGTCTGTGTAAACAGCTTGCAGTTCTTTCTGATTTTCAGTGAAAATACATCTTGTGAACATTTTGGTTTGGTTTTTTTATCTTTTAACTGAAACCTTCACAACCCATTATCTATTCAAGCACTGTCAGAAAGTTCTAGTTTTCATGATAATGTGTATTTTTACAGTTTTTTTTCTATGATAAATGCTGATTTTATTCTTTAAAAAGTCCTGCTGCTTTCAGTCCTGCATGTATAGTAATGTTCATCAAGTTTTACTTCAACTGCTCCAAACCAAGTCAGTTTGTCTTTGTGCTTTGCTTCAAAAAAGTGTGCCTTGAAGTTTAAAATATTGTCTTATGCCTAAAAATAATATCCAAAAGTAGTTTTTTACATGAACATGCCTTTGTACCAACATCTTTGCACTTTTCTCAACTTTCCTCCCTCTGGCCGAGCCCTTTTTTTCTTTTTTCTTTTTTATATCAAGATTTTGTCTCGCCAAAACAATTTCCTGGAACATGGACGCCCAGCCTTGAGCCAGAGAGGAAGCAGATTAAAGACTAAATGGAGCAATTAGCAAGTGGGCTACTGCCGTCCCTCAGAACTTTTCTCTGATTGCAGATAAAGGTTTTTGCATTCTGCAAGAAGGAGCTCTTAAGAGTGGTTTACTTAACGACCTCAAACCTAAAATTATACAAGGAAATCACCATATTGATCCCATGTGACACAAATTAGATGAACCTTAATCAAATATATCTTATTCTTTGTTTAATAGTTGCTTTAGCTGCTAAAGTTGACCCTGACACCACCGGAGGATTGAGAGAAAGAACTCAAAGGCAGCAGTTTGGGATTTGGAGCTTCATTGCGAATAGATGAGGACTCTTATCTTAACGAGAAAGAGACGGGGAGCGGGGCAGGAGACTTCTTTTGTTCTCCCCAAGCCACACTGGTCGCTAATCTCAATATTCACCTTTAGCAACATTGTGCCCGAGAGAGGGCCTCCCAGGCCACTTCTTTGTTTCCCAAGATTTCACAGCAATAGAGATTTAGGGCCAACTGGAGTCCCCAAACAATGACTGGCTACCCTCCAAAGAGGCTTGTCGAGTGGACAGACTTTTCCAGCAAGAGTCCAGATTTAATTAGCTCTCCAGTCCAGTTAGAAGGGGAAACAATATCTCAAGTGTGGGAGCTTTAGTGAAGTTAAATGGTTCAAACAAGGCACTAAATATGGACTATCAAAAGCGTCTGATTTGGATTATTAAGTTTGTCTTTCTTCCTGTGAATGAAAGTGTCCAGGGAACATTATTTAAAAATGGCCATCTGTCCAACAAAGTTTAGAAAATATCCGCTAATGTAAATGGATGTACATCTTCTGCAGGTACACACATGGCAAAAGCCTGACGTTAACGCTTATTGACAGGAGAAACTGCGGCTCTCTTGCAGCTGTCTGTGCGCCAGGGTGTCAGGTTAACAAGCGGGCCGCTGCCAAGTGGGTTAGGGTGGAAATGAGAGCGCCGCCGTGGCCCCACGCCAACACAACACCACCAGTTCCTCACCACCACTACGAACACCACCACCACTACTGTACTCTGTCACATGTACCCCTGCCTCCCACTGCACAACAAGCACCACTATACTAAAGTTTCCATTTTTCACTCTGCTATGAACATAATCACAGCAGTTATTTGGCTTATCCACACACTGATTGATCAAAGTCTGTTTGATTTTCCCAGGGCCACAAAGCTCTGCTGATGTTGGCAGCAGTCTGAACTTTTGAACCACTGACGTGTTTCAGGTTGCCAGTAGAGACCTGACATGTGCACCACCTCTCAGGGTATCCAAACGTGCTGAGAATAGAACTGCTCATATTATTTTTATGGCATAAAGAGCATTAGAAATATTTTGAATTAATCAGCAAATAAGGCCGATTATATTCTGAATGACGGAATGATTCTTTTAGCTGTTGGTGTTAATACGTTTAACATTCGTTGATTTTTAATTTGCTGCAGCAATTCAAAGTGCATTCAGAGTAATAAAAGTACAGTTAGGATGAAATATTAACAATTGAAGTGCAGATGAGATAAAGAGAACCATCCAGTCCAAATTAAAGCTATTGAAAGTTATTGTTGCGTTGAATA
>JAOWBC010000383.1:11615398-11629977 GCA_028566105.1 Hypoplectrus providencianus | reverse complement strand
AGAAGGCTCTGAAGGAACGAGAGGAGAGACTGGAGCGTAAGACTTTTATTTCTACTCCCTTTTTCAGGTGGTCAAAATATTGTTACTTTTTCAACACATTTACAGTGTGTTTTTTAAAATGGTACAATAACAGCTTTTTATTGTATGAAGTTGGTAAAATTTGAAAAATTTTCAACCAAAGATTGCACCAATTAAATGACTTTAATAAGATGAATAAATGAAATAATCTGCATACTTTATTGTGTATTATATATGCAATTGACCACAGCTGTAAGGTGCTGGAAGACCTTAGAAAGAGCTTGAAGATAAACTTGGAAAAAGTGTAGGAACCCTATATGTATGTCTCAAGAATGTGCATGTAGAAGTTCCTGTTACATTGCAAATGGGTTGTATTAATTCTTCAAAATAAAGTTGTCCTATTTTGTCTTTTCATCACAGAAAGAGAGCAAGAGCTTTGTGTTCGTGAGCGCCTGTCAAATGAGAAGCTTGAAAGGTGAAATTGTTGGGTTTTTTTTGTTTTTTTTTACAATATTTCAGAATTAAACGACTTTGTAGACTGAGCAAAAATAGAAGAAATGGTGGTGTCAGTATTTCTACCTTATTGATGCAAACTCTTTATCCTAATCTTCTGTAACAGAGCAGAGAGTTTACTGAAAAACTACAACCGTCTCCAGCAGCAGAGGGACCGAGCACCACTCTATGGCAAAGACACAGGTATGGGAATTGGACGAAGACCTTTGGACTTGCTGAACAGAGACAAGAGCTGAACAAAGTTTATTTGGGCTTCTGTTTGGAATGTGCATGACTAAAACCAATATTATTTATTTTTTTATATCATGTAAATTATGCTTTTATACACCAATAAAGAATTATGACACCAGAAATCTAGCTGTCATGACAGATAACAGACTGTTATGAAGTCTGTCTGATGTTATAAAGTTGACCTCTGTTCACCAGTGGTTCCTTGCTGTTTGGTCCTAGATTTAGAGAATCTCTCCCCTGGAAAGAAGAAGGTCCACTTTGCCGGTGAAAGCAAAGAGAACCGGCGGCCTGACATTCACTCCACTGTGACGTCCCAGGAGCTGATTCTGAGGAGGCTGCAGGCGGCCAATCTGCGTGCTCAAAAGCTGAACGAGGTGGAGAAGACGTGTCAGTTCAAGAGCAGGCAGATACTCGGCATCCGCTGATCAAATGGATATCACTGACTTATCCGTGAAAGTCGTCAAAGTCATAATAACTGGATGTAAATTAAGCTTAATTTATGTTTATTCAGTAGTTGTAAATCTGTGTGCTGACATGTATGTTCTTGCAAATTGTGTCCAAATTATCTTTAGTTTGATGTGTGGATTTTACAGGCAGCTGTTGTGATCGTGAACCTGCTGCATTCTTGCTAAGCCTATTTCTAACTGCTTAGAAACACACAAAAGGTCAATTTTTTTTTTTTTATAACTTGTAATTACAACATGTACAGATCCATTTCCTTTAGGATACATCGATAATATAAAATATGAAGAACACAATCCTTACCTGTCATGAGAAGGAACATTTGTGGTATGCGAAATGACTGACTGAATTAAAGGGCTTGCATTATGTTTACTGATTTAATAGCAGAAATGAGATGCAAATTTCTTGAGATTTTATACGACAAAGAAAAAATGTGCGAAACAAAAAAAAACTTATTTAAATATACATTTGCATAGAATAAAATATTTATACAAAAATTATATTTATTTGTAAATAAATAAATGTATTATTAACATTATTATTATATATTATATTATTACTGCGCAAAACTATTTTAGATTTTCTTAAAGTTATACTACATAATGCAGACTGAGCTTCATCAACACAGATGACTCCCACAAGGGGTCAGCAGTTTCCTATGAAAAGTCAGTAACTATAGGCATCGCAGCGATAATCCTTTACGCCGTAAAGCAATTAGTGTTATACTGTGGTTTTGTATAACACCGGGCCTCGAGGTAACATGAATGAAAAACGAGATAAATAACAATTTTCCGCCACCGAGATATATTGAGACAATGTCGACTTTATTTTTCACGCAGATGGAAAATTCAGTTTTTAAAGCAGCTTAAGATTCAAAGATTACAAATAAATATACAAGAGCAGTCATTTTTATAAATATAAATAAAATACCTGCAAGGCTGCTATTGAACGTTATTGTTGATATTGCACATAGGGTTGGACGGTTAGACATTTGTGTTTCGATTGGATGACCACGGATGAGGAGCACTCTAAATTCGTTTAAAAAATGAATGTGGTAAATGGTCAGTACACAAGATTTTAATTTTGTTTGTTATCTTTCTTTTTCATACTTAAACATATGTATTTAATAACATAAGAAAAAATGTTTGGGTGAAGTACACACTTTACATTTCTGGAATGTTTACTCAAATGTATTTACTTAGCTCCATGGAGAAAATCATTCTTTACATGACAAAATAACAAAATATATTGTATCAGCCCACTATAGATGGAGTGTCTGGCTCACATTTACATCAGTATTCTTGGATTATATTGAGGTTTTACAATGGGTTTTACCGATACTACATGTATGAACAGATACTTCCCGGAAGTTAACGCGAGACTTGTAGTTGCGGTTAGCGTGCGTAGCAACCGTTCTTTCGCTCCGAGAGTTGCAAAATTCGACCAATAAGATTCTAGCTTGTGTCCTCTCCGCCAACAGGATTACTCAGAGGGCGTGTCTGTGTGGTGCCGTGTTCCGTGTGGAAAGTTTACCGGCTCGGGTGCAAAGTTTCAGCCGTCTGCAAAGCAGAGCTCGTCGGCAAACGTTTCTGGAATATACTGGCAGCAGACAAGGTCTTTTCATTCGGTGACTTGAATCGTTTACTGAATTGTTTGTTACCCTTGGCTGTCTTGAGAGCTAACCGAGTTATGCTGTTGTCACTGGATAAAAGCGGTGTGTAAAGACGCAGTTAGCATCGACCGTATTGTCTCGGGGAGCCAGTTAGCTTCAGTCGTTAGCTTGGAGACGTTAAACCGGGGAGCTAGCTCACTGACTGGGCTCGTTAAAGACACTATTATTTAACGTTAATTCGGAACTTGACTCGACGAAGGACACTGAGAAAAGGGAAAATGGCTTGTGAGCCGAATCGTGTCAGGCTGCTATGTATGCTCTCATTGACTTTTGGGTTTTTCATTGTGGAAGTGGTGGTCAGCCGGATCACCTCCTCTCTATCGATGCTGTCGGACTCCTTTCATATGCTGTCGGACGTCATCGCGCTGGTGGTGGCTTTGGTCGCGGTGCGGTTCGCTGAAAAAACCCAGGCAACTAACAAAAACACCTTTGGGTGGATCCGGGCAGAGGTGATGGGAGCTCTGGTCAACGCCGTCTTCCTCACGGCGCTGTGCTTCACCATTGTCCTGGAGGCTGTCGAGCGCTTCACTGAGCCCCAGGAGATCGAGAACCCGATCGTGGTCGCCGGGGTCGGTGCCGCGGGGCTCCTTGTCAACCTGCTAGGACTCTGCTTGTTCCACGGGCACGCCGGTGGAGGCCATGGGCACTCACACGGAGGTCACTCTCATGGAAGTAAGAACAAGAGGGCGAGAGCCAGCAAGTCCCAGAAGGCTGGGAACGGGTCTTCAGGAGAGGAGACCAACAACCTGGTAGGAAATCACAGTAGCCCGGGAGAAGCGAGACCCAGAAATGGTAACTATGGACAGTAAGAGTATTTCCATGAACATTGCTCTTTGTGTTGTTAGATACTATACCAGTGTTATGATGCACATACACCCTGAGGGTATAAGCCGTGTGACGATAACATGACAGAAAAATGCCTCGGCATAAATATATATTTTATTAATTGAGCGATAACTGTCATTTTAATTGACAATAGAAGTACTTGTTAGTTGCAGCTCTACGACATATATTTAATAAAAACACCATTTACCAGTTACACTTGTTGGAAGAAATATCGCAATTTCATAAAAGTTTGACTCTTAATATGAATTACAAATCACAATACAAATCATAATTATGATTGAATATGATTATGATTTTTTTTTTTTTTATCAAAACACAAAATGAAATGCTTAGGTTCTGCAGCAAAGCCTGCAACGCCCTGGTGTTTGTATGTCATCATGTTCTAAAATGTTGACACCTGGCAAGTCACACCAAAACAATGTAAAGTAATAAATAGTTTTACAGGTAAGAGGATTGTTTTTTATTTATTTTATTTGGGGTGGCTGTTTCTCAAAGGTGTACAGTGCATGTCGGTACAAATTGAGTGCAGCCCCATTGTGACCAACTTTGAAGCTGACAGCTTGTGCCAGACTTCGTCTCCATTGTTAGCAGTCCAGATTGCATAACTGTACATATATCTTTAGCGTACCCTGAAGACACCCTGTCTGGGTGACTAACCCTAATTGTTTCTTCTGGGACAGTGGCATTAAAACAAATGTGTTTGCTATTTGATATTTATTCATGAGTATCCTTGGAAACATGGCCACCTTCAGTGACATACACAGGCAACGCATTGCTACTCAGGCTCTATAAAACTGACTGTTCATATAACTTGTAAAGAATGATATCCAGAAGTGGCTCTCACACTCAGCCAAGAAGCCAGTTTATGACTAGTTGAAACTTGTCAGAATCTCATTCTTGAGCAGAATTCCTGAAGTGCTGTTACATTATTCTCATTGCTCAGTATATTTCATATACTCTAAACATGGATTCATACAATAATTCATACCATGAACTGTAGAAAACCATTTACTGTTTTGTCTTAGTCGCAGTCAGATGAGAGCTTTATATCAGCTTGTTGATATCAAAGCAATAGAGAGCAAACAAATTGATGTTTCTTTGTAGGTCAACCTGGAAGTTCCATTGCCATAGGGTCTTTTGAGAATAATGTAGATTTTGAATCTCATTTGCAGAAATTAAGCTGTGACAAACATGTTCCAGATGCTCACGCATATTGTTCAGCATGATGAATCACATGATCTTCATATATGAACATCACTTTTATGTTGGTGTAACTCAGCTTACAGAAGTTGAAGGCAAATGTTATGCTATAGCAAACAGCGCCATCGTCACAGCCTTTGTCCTTAATACGATCCTGGACAAGCTCACCAGTAGTTTGACAAGCTGGGGAAACCTAGAGATTGTATGGCGGACTAGTTCGTGTCCAGCAATACCAGAAGCCCATTCAAAATCCTCATTGAATTTGAGATGGTAGACCCCAGCATGCTAACTTGCTAGCTTACTGTCTTCTTCTGCTAGAGGGTTAAACCCACACTGTAGACCATTTCTTCCCCACGCTATTAGGCCCTGCCAGTTTCAAGGAGGCTTCACCCCCCTGCCCCCTCCTCCGTGCACTGATGGCTGTTACTGGGTCATATATCAGTGTAACCATGGAGTCGACAGCCCCAGCCACACCATTAGCCGTTGATGAATGACCGGTCCGTATCCCAGGGTGGGAGAGAGCAACTATTACTCAGGTGCCGTTCCCTCAGAGCTGTGCACGCTACCATGCTGCCTGCTATTACTAATTGAATTTGCTTCATGTGAATAACTGCGGACTGTTTCGTACCGTTTAGGATCCCACATGCTGGGAGTTTCCTTTCATATTATCCAGCATGGCTGTCTGGTATGGTTTGTAGCTCAAAGCAATTGCAGCAAAGGCTCAATCACTCATTGTCTTTTACAGTGAAAGGCAGAGCATTGTTAGTTAAAAAAATCACTAACACGTCAACTTGATGGGCTATGAATCATCCTCCCCGTTGACTTTGAATGGAGCAGCGCCAACACATGTCGCCTGATAACATCACAGGCTGAGTTGTGGCTTCTTTGTGTCAAGCTTCAGATGGACTTGTGCTTTGACCCCAAGTGATGTAACTGAGCAATTAAACAACTGGCTGCCATTGAAAGCATCTTCTTGGAATCTCCTTAGGGATTATTTGTTCCAGCGTTGTTTTGGCACTATCATGCGCTTGTTTTTTTTTCTGTAATTCCTTAAAGCAGTTTTTCCATTTCTGTTATTTTTCTGTACTGTAAATATGAATTTTGATTCCTGAATTAGTCTGTTGGTGTCACAGTCAAAGCCAATTATTAAAAGTTACCAGCAAACTAAACTAAGTTTTGTTTTTGTCTTTAGAAATCAGCTGTAAAGACAGCACAGAGGTGCAGATGAATGGCAACACCCACTATGAGGAAATGGACCACGACCATGACCATGATCCAGCTGCACAGCTCAACATGCGTGGAGTCTTTCTGCATGTGTTGGGTGACGCCCTCGGCTCTGTCATTGTGGTGGTCAATGCTATAATATTTACCTTTGTGTGGCAGCCCTGCATAGAGGGGGAAACATGTCGGAACCCGTGTATCAACAGCCACAGCACAGACCACCAGCATGTCAATCACACACTGGTCGACCTGATGGAAGGTCCCACTATGTCGGAAGTGAAGTATGCTGGCCCTTGCTGGGTCCTCTACCTGGATCCAACGCTCTGCATCATCATGGTGGGCATCCTGCTGTACACCACCTACCCGCTACTAAAAGAGTCAGCCCTCATCCTGCTGCAGACCGTGCCCAAGCAGGTCAACATGCACCGGCTGAACGAGCGTCTTCTGGGTCTGGAGGGCGTCCTGGCCATCCATGAGCTGCACATCTGGCAGCTGGCCGGCAGTCGCATCATTGCCACAGCACACATCAAGTGCCACGACCCCTCATCTTACATGGAGGTGGCGAAGCGCATCAAGGGCTTCTTCCATGACGAGGGCATCCACGCCACCACCATCCAGCCCGAGTTTGTTACCTTCAACTCAGAGTCTCGGGACTCCCTCTGTGAGCTCTCCTGTCGGACTCAGTGTGCCCCGAAGCTTTGCTGTGGCTCCGCTGACAAACCGAGCACAGGCTCTGATAAGAAGGCCAGCAGTGACTGCAAGGCTGCCGCCGCTTCAGCCCTGGAGGCAATCAGTGAGACCACAGAGCATGCTTCAGGCGTTCAGGTGCGCCCTCGTTCAGATGCCGAGGTTACCATCACTAGAGAGGTGGAGTCGTCTCTGTGAGATGGAGGGACAGAGAGAAACAGAGGAGAAGCTGGAAAAGGCTAAAACCATCATTGTCATGGATGTTGTTATCCTTTTGATCTGTGGCTCTGTCGTGGCCCTGACAAGAAATGATTTTCCTTAGCTTTTATTCTTTTATTGCCCGTTATTGCTGAAAAATCCTCCCAAAACCTCCTGTGTTCATGCATATGAGCCATTTCTTTTCAAATTTCCTTTGTATACCTGTTTTCACCCCTCCCTCCCAGACCCTCCTCTGTTACTTGGCCCCTCTCTTGTTGCCCTGGCAGTATGGTGGCAATGCATGTTGGGGTTCACTGACCTTATCTCCTCCAGGACTGGAGCGAGGCCTGCATGAGTGTCCCTCATTAGCACCGTGTTTTTATGCGTCATCTCGTCCCATGGTGTTTCTGTGCCAAAGCTTCTCACTGCAGGACTGAAGGGATCTGAGAGACGTCCTTTACTCTAAAAGGACACACACAACACATGCAAGTCAGAGCACACATCACTACATTATGTTGTTTAGCCTTTGGACCTGTTGGCAAAGAGTCTACCTTTTTTTTCCACGTAGGCCTTGAGCAGATCTATTTTCTTATCCTCTGGCCCCAAATGGAGTATTGTATTGCATAATGATTTAAATATTTTAAGTTATTAGAAATGATCTATTTCTCACTGTAGATGCTGTTTGCAAACATTTTTGCAATTTTTCTGTCTTGGATTTTCGACAGACCATCTATGCTGTAGTCAGTTTTTTCAAATGTGACGTTTTATAATGATTTTGTTTTTCAAGACTTTTCTCTGGCCTTGACTCAGTTTTACTTGCTGTCATTAGTTGGATACAGAAGCCGTATCAACACCTCTCTCACCTTGCCTTTTAAATACAAAAACCTGCTGCGGTTATAGCACTGAGTACAGTAGATGCAGTGTATCCGAACCTCTTGCATTGGCACAGTCACCTAATTCAATGTTCATTCATAAATTTGATGCCTTGCAAGTCAGAGGGTTGGGTCTGTTGTGAAGAAATGAGCACTGTATGCCATTATTGAAACATTCTCTGTATGAATCTGCACTGGAAAGCTTTCTGATGATGGCTGATTCTCATTTTAATTACTCATGAATGTGTTTAGCACCATGTCACAATCCATGCTGAGGGATTTGTTTTTGCCATTCCAGGACATTCTACTATGTTTGCATGACCAAACTGAGACCTGGTGTTCAACTTTCAGGAGCTCCACTAAAAGCTCCAGTTGCTGCTTACCAGTACTGTCTGGTATCCCCCAACATTACTCATAACTTTGTAGGTAATGGCTCATCGTATAGCGTTTAAGTCCTCTGGTTTGGATCAGCTGAGCAGACTGTGTGCTGAATTGAAGTCCATATAGTGGCCTTTGAATTTGATTTATTTTCCCTCATCACCACAGATATCGTTTAAAAAGGTGACCCATTGATGTGTTTTCAGAGTTCCACTCCTGAGTAAATGTGTATGCAATATAGAAATATGTGCTGGGAAATGTATTTTGACGCGTTCCTTCATTTGTAATGTTGGTCACTTTTATTCTGTCTTTTAAGACTTGAGCTCTATGTGCAAATTTAAAACAAAAAGTGTTTTTTAATTTTAGATATGACATGTCAACTGATGTGTTTTTGATATACTATATATCTACAGTACCTGTCCAATGTGTCATTGTGAAATAATAAAAAAAAATGGCTGTTTGGTACAGTTGATGAACCCAAATTTGTTTTTTGCCTTATTTTTATGTTTTT
Source organism: Hypoplectrus providencianus (assembly GCA_028566105.1). Classification (NCBI taxonomy): domain Eukaryota; kingdom Metazoa; phylum Chordata; class Actinopteri; order Perciformes; family Serranidae; genus Hypoplectrus; species Hypoplectrus providencianus. The sequence continues at coordinate 11,621,168 of JAOWBC010000383.1, read as the reverse complement.
AGTCAAAATTAATAATTAATTTTCTAATTAATTTAAAGAAACTTTGAAAAAGAACTAGATGAGAAGAATACAACCCTACAGAGATGTGAAACAACCATAAAAATCACAAAATGTCCACGAAGAGACAAAAATTATACCAATTTATTTGGCATTTAGGTTTAATAATGAATAAATACTGTAAGAGTGTCATTAAAATTTTGAAAATAAATCCCTAAAAGTGGCAGCCATCAGCAAGAAACTGGTGTTATCTGTGTTTAGTCTCTAGCCGTTTTAGGTCTTATGGGTGACTTTAACACCACATTCTAATGGTGGCAATCCAAACTTTGATCTGTAGTTGACTTTGGCCTATTAAATCCACTTTAGCCAGAGATTTATGAAAGAGATTAAAGGGAAGATTTAGGTTTAAAGAAAAAGGGGGTGTGCACAGATTGGCATACCTCATAAAAGTCACGCAGCCTTAATTGCATTTCCCTGCCAAAAAATAATCTGAATTTGTGTAGTGTACTTTTGTTTTTAAAACAGGTATGTCATTTTTAAGAATTATAAATTAACCAACAATTCAATAGTGCATAAGAAATACAAATACGAGCATATGAACAGGCAAATATACATTTTCTGCACTTACGTTCTGCAAAATATATATTTTTTTATTTTATAAAATATTACTTTTATCTTCTGTAAACGTACTACTTCCATTTTTAATTACGTGTGATAATACTTTGATGACCCCCCCCTTTTTTCTTTTTTTTTTCTGTTTCTGTTTCTATTACAGGTTAAAATAAACATTAGTATAATTGGCCAAATTCATGGTATACCAAATGGCCTCTTTTCTATTGTTATATATGTTATATGATTATTTAATGTATTTGAATCAGCAATATGTATTCCTATCATTATCTCCGCTGCTCCTCCGGCCACTAGGGGCAGCGCGTCATCAACAACGGCTTTGGTTACATAGCAACGGTATTTCCCGCAAGCGGCTAATAACTAAAAACAAGGCAGCTGCGGCTAACCGGGCTAACCTTACTACTGTTGCTTTGTACCGGCAGTGGAGGTCCTACTTAAATCTTAAAACCAAGCCTTGTCATTTCTGGATTAATAACATCATCAAGAGGTGTGTACAGCCCATTCAACTTCAACTCCTTCACCAGGAGCAGCGGCTAAATGACTGCTATTAAAGAACCTCTTCACATTGGTATGTACCCAAAGTAAATGTTTCAATTTATTGCAATGAATGCATTTGAAGTATGCCGAGAACACAACGGCATGATGCTGATTTATAAAAAGTCTCAATTCACACTTTCTTAAATCTGTAAAATATCAAGCACACAACTTTTTAAAATTCTTGTTTTTTTGAATGGACTTCAGGGCAATGAGGACTATGCAAATACAGCAGCATGTACAAATATACTCACATTTTACTGTGTTTTAATTGCAATAAACTAATTATAAGTTTGACCAAAACACATCACCTTGACTGCCAACGGCAATTGCAATAGTGCTAACAGAAACCATAACCATGGAGGGACCAGCTTTTTAGCCATCTTACATTGTATTGATAACTGCTATTCTCAACTTGCACCCGCCTGCGGTGGGAGTTTAAATCTAAATGTGTCATTGAAAACCACATGAACAAGCAGAGTGTTTGTTAAACACCACACATGTTGATCTGTATAACCAAGAGGAACTTTGTGGCTTACATCTTCTGTCCAGCTACAAAACCTCAGACTGCCTAAACAGTAATAATGGTCACAAGTAAATCTCAAGCATGAATGAGTCTTGGAGTGTCATGCTGCCATTACATAAGTCCATAATTACAGCATTTTACAACTCTTGCGGCATAAAGAATTGTATTCTTGGTTGAAAATGTGGCTGAGTTTCTATGGGAGTCTGGTGTTGCCGCTGACTGTGAATGTGTGGCTCACAGAGCAGCCACCGCCGCCGGCCGGCCGGCCTGATGGGAATTATGTAAGAGGCCCAGGGGCATTCCAAAGGCAACAAGCATGGGGCTTTACCCAGCATTCCTCAGTGCTGCTGGGCTGCTGTCTCCTCTCTCTCTCTCTGTCCCTTTTCATGTAGACAGAAAGCGGTTCATGCTTGGGGCAGCTCTTTTTGTGCTGTTTGTTGAAGTCAGGTGTTCTTTGCACCTTTACTGCAGCCCATTGTATGCATACAGTGAAGTGGGTCTGTATGCATCCACCGCTGACATGAGTATTTGCTGCTCTTAAGAGAGTCTCTTAGAAATCATGGATTTACATATCTACAACTCATTTGCAACAGTAGATTTTTTTGAAGGTGACATTAATGAACATATCTGACAAGTCACAAATATTTCGATTTTGAAAGTATCATTAAAAAAATATATCTGACTACATCTTAAATTTCCCTCCAAATTAGTGACTACAGCATCATCATTATTATCATTATTAGTATTAGTATTATTTTTGAAGGGGGGAACCAGAGGGGTAGACATGCAGGTAAGGGCTCTGGGTCGGATTTAAATCTGCGTACGAGGACTGATCCGGTATGCGCTCTACCAGGTGTGCCACCCAGGGTGCCTTAATGTATTCATTTCATCATTTTGTTTATAGTAGGTTGATTCAGGTTAGAAAAGGATCAGAGTTAATCCTATACCAAAAAATATTTGGTTTGAGTGCTCCTCAGGGTGAGTGGACCCAAGTGCTGGAAACTGGTACTGGAAGACAAGAGTTTATTGCTAAATAAGCAGGAAAGGACTAATAAAGCAGATATGGAGCAAGTGTGTAGATGGACAAGTGCAAACATAGGCAGGAACGAAAGAGACAAAGACAACTAAAAACTAAAGCAAGACACACTAAAAACATTCCAAGTCAAGAAAACAAAAGCCTCATGATAACTTAAGCATAACAACTGAAACAAGACAACAAAGACATGCAGAATTAACTCAAAACACTGTGAAACCATAACTTCCTCATGGCTGTTTATTTGTTGAGTTCCCAAAATGTTAAAAGTATTTCTTTAACAACCGTCCTAACTATCTGGATGAGATTGTTGAATCTAACAAAAAAGTTTTTGATTTGATCTTACAGTTACAAAGGCTTAACAGTAAAGACAATGCTGGATATTTTAGGTGCTGTACCAAGCTGATGCACTCGTCTAACCCCACAGTGTGTATCTGTGTGTGAGTGTGTGTGGCCACACCAAGCCATCTGTCTCCCCGGCTTTGTCCCTGGGATTTTCAAACTGGGTGAGCAGGACATGGAGCTGAGTTCAGGGGAGAGGTGGGGGTGGACACTGGACTTGAGGGTGAGAGGTCACTCTGACGCTAAATGGATTCATCTTTGCCAACACAGCGTTTTTACACACAATAACCAAAAGAAGCATCCAGATGACATGTGATGCTTACCTCCACTCTGTGACCATGACACTTTAAAGTCAGAAATACTGTTGGTCTTAAGACACAACAAATGTATTAGTGAGAGATAACGTAAAAATTGAATGAACTTTAGACACAACAAAGCTAGCTGTTTTCCCTTTATTCCAGTCTTTATGCTAATTGGCTGCTGGCAGTAGATTGTTTTTCAGTATACAGACATTTGAAATTTCAAGCATCAGAAACTGAATAAACTAATTTTCCAGAATGTCAAACTATACCCAGCTTTAAAGATACTATGTCCTCATGACAACAGTTAAGCAAAAAGAAAAAACAGGAATGAAACTGACAGTGAAAGTGAGTGTTGTAGCTACAATCGGTGACCTCTGAGCTTTGTTTAAGAGAGATAGAGTCCACTGTATCATATAGTCCTATCTGTAGACAACAGGCTGGGGTTTCACTATTGCTGAAGTTAACCCACTCTCTGTATACCCAGTTCAGGAGCTGGACTCACACCTAACACTTTACCAAAGCATTAATTTGTTATATTTCGGTGATGGTCAGATCGTAATGTGGCCTGTGAACGTTGTGTTCTGCTGGCTGTTCCATTTTATATTTTCTTTCAGTGAATCAATTACAGAAATAATGAAGTGAAACACTGACACGTGCAGGGCCAGAAAGCAGAACTTTGACCTTAAGTTAATATGACCTAAATGCTGTTGAGCTGCCTGTGTGTCAATGTGTAGGCTGTAAAGATGAACTGATGACTAAGATGACTTTAATGGATTTAAATGGCAATGAAGCCTGTAGCTTGTTTCACTTCCTTTGTTCAGCACTTTCTCAATAACGCTTTTATTTCTCTTTATTTAAACTGGGGCCTTGGCAATGGCTCTGACACTGCACCATAGTGTCTGTACATTTTTATCCGTTTTTCTTAATGTTCCATTGTTTTTTCAGTAACTCAAGCAGTACTGATCTCTCAGTCAGTCATTTGGTCTAGATTGAAAGTTCTCAACTCGTAGATTGATTGTCAATTGTTTTGCTAATCAGGTTCTGCAGAGGTTGAATCCCACTGACTTTAGTGACATCTCTTGTAGCACCCCTATGGGGTCTGACTTTTTTTTTTTTTATCAATGAGTCAATGTGTCATAACTACTATAGGCGTCATTGCCATGATTTTTGGTCCAACCTTTCATGGCTCTGTGAGGATAAATTTGAATCAATTAACTAGCAAATCCTATATCTTTTCGTCAAGCCTCATTACTTATCCAATATTGGCATGCTAACATGCTAAACTTCCCAATCATGAGGATATTTCATATCACCAGGGATGCCCTCCATGCACGCAAGGGAAATCTTTTGGCTCACAGAGCGAAAAATAGAGAAACTCCCTGGATTTAACTTGGCCACAGGATCATCTTCTCCCACACTCATCTCAGAAACCGTTAATCTGACCACATGGCAGGTTTGTTCTCTCTGGGAGAGATTAGGAGGGTTGGAATGTTAACCAGCTCTCTGGTGATAATGATGATCAGCACAGGAAAAGTCCTCAGATCCTTTTTGTAACTATAACAGAATCCCCTGCCTTAATAGTTTCACTTGAAGCTGCTTGTAGTCAGTTTCTGGAAATGGCAGGAAATGGAAAAAAAAATGTCTGAAATCATTTTCACTGGACAGGACCAGGCATATGCCCGCTTCTTACAGTAACCTTCACAAGTTCTCATCTCTACTTTCAATCATCTGTAACAAGACTGTGAACTTCTATGAAATGCTATGAGAAGTTCTGATGTATTTGCAAACTTGAGGCCTGTAAAGTCCTTTGAGATGACTGAACTAAGGCTCTAGCTAGCTGTATAAAAATTAACTTGAATTATTAGCTGTGAGAACTTGGCTTTGGTTTGTAGAAGGCTTAATTATTAGCAAAATCTACATCTACATCTCTGAAATGATAACCCGTTTTATTGGTACACTTAATTTTGATTAAGTTTTTCACCCTTTTTAGGTCCTTTGCAGTGTAGGTAGTTTCTGACAATGCTTTTTTTGGTCTGAGTCTTTTCTCTCAGATCTTATTACAATGTGCTGAACGGTTGTCATGGAATTTATGCCCAATGATGCTAACTATCAGCATCATTATGTATAAAGGTTTGTTGCACCAACATTTATGTGTAAATATTTAGGCACCGACAACAAATTTAGGGGATGGAGAAACTATCTCCATGGGTACTTGGACATTTTTTTTTTGCCATTTGCCATTTTGGGAAGCATAAAGCTAGCTATTCTAAAAGTAAAAAAAAATGCTCCTTGGCACCTCTTAAGCTGTCATTTTGTCTGGACAAAAACGGAACTTTCCTGGAGGTCATGTGCCAAACTATTTAGTAGCAGGACCGGTTTTATCATCTTGAAGTTTCCAGACAACCA
>JAOWBC010000383.1:11568013-11583978 GCA_028566105.1 Hypoplectrus providencianus | reverse complement strand
AGCACATTCAACTTTGTACTGAACAAAGTATTCAATGAGAATATTTCATTCATTCAGATCTGGGATGTGTTATTTGAGTGTTCCCTTTATTTTTTTGAGCAGTGTACAATGATCCATAACCATAAGTACTGCTGAGCCTTAATTCAAAATTGAGAAGTGCAGAAGAAATTAATGTAGTTGAGTAAAAAGGACTATATTTACCTCTGATATCTAGTTAAGCTGGGGAATAAAGTAGAATAGATTGGAAGTACTAAATTAACTGTCTCAAAATTGTACCAAAGTTCAGTGCTTGAGACAGAAGTGAAAGTTGAGTGAAACAACGGAGGAAGTGGCTGACACGATCAAGTAGCGTTAATGCTATCTGCTCTTGCCTGTGCTCCTCGATCTCCTCCTTTCATCGGTCCTGGAGCTAGAGCTGGATACTCTGGACTCCGCTCTCGTTGACTAAAGATAAAGACAAACATTCAATACAACATTTATTTAAGTGTAGCTGCGTCCTGGATGTGACGGGGAACCGTTTTCAATTTAAATCCTACCTCCGAGAAGAAGCTGTCTAGTTTATAAAGTAACACAAAGCAACGTAACCCTCTAAAATAGTTATCCCAATGCATACTATCGTAACTTTGTAAAGCAACTTCTAAGAAACTACTGAACCTTAAGTGTCCTTTCTCCTTAGCTTATTACGTTTACCAAGATAAAGCTATATATTAAAAAATAAATGAATGCTGGTAAAAAAAAATAAAAAATAGTTCCACACTCACCATGATGACAGCAGATTATGGTTATTGTATCAAAGCGATGTCCTGATACTTTCACCGCTCGAAAAAAAGAATAAATATATATATTTATTCGCAGTTATCTTTCTTAAATTAGCATTAGCTAGCAGTATTAGGAGACATTTTGTATCCCATGATGCACCGCGGCTGGTGGGGTTCAAAACAAGGGAGCGAAAACGGCCGGCAGTTGGTAACACAGCTCCCTCAGCGGCTGAAGAGGAGAACTGCATGTTGCGGTGAGGAATTCATACATGTAAATTAAACATGTTAACTAAAAATATACGAAATATTGTTAAATTTCTGCTCAGCACTTTTAATCTTTAATTTCCTGTAGGTAACAACAAACCCACCGAGAAGACGTTAAATATCTGGCACGTTTATTTACGTTTCAGAGAGTGAAAACGACAATTGGTGACGTTAGTTTTCATGCTAGGTAACCTCGTTGTATAGTTAATGTTAGCCAACGTTAGCTCGAATAAACAAAGTTTAATACACCAGCGCTGCAATACATCTCTCTACAAACTCTATAACTATTTTTCAAAATCAAACCATGATAATTTTGATACATTTATCAATGAAAATTAGAAACGTTAGACTATGTAATAATTCTGCAACAATTTGCACATTTACCACCACAAATCACTCAAAACCACTGGTATTGTACAAAAACATATTTATTATGACAGTATTAGTATATAATAGAAAAAAAATTATGAGCACATACCCACTGTATAAAAATACAAAATCTTGTGTTTCAGTGTTCTGGGCATCATAAATCATTTGACACACAAAAAATATTGATTGAATAGTACTGTATGTGTAGTCAGTTTTACATTGTGCTGCAGGCCTATGATTTAATGTTACACACTGCTAACATTAAAAACATATTAAGAAGCAACAAATGGCTGCTTTCTAATCCTGTCACTCGCCAAGTACAAGAGGACCAACTTATGCTTATAATGATGCATTAGTTAGTTATGAAAATGTTAAAAAAAAAAAAAAACAAGAAAAAAAAAAAAACCCTTTATTGTTGTATTTCCACCACTTAAGCCAGAACTTTGTTCCCTTGACTCAGTTGAATTTTTTCAATATTCAGCACCAGTTGCTTGTTATTAACACTGCAGGACTTTGATGAAACTGACCGTGTCAATCGATCCAAAAGCTAAACTGTATGTACATGTAAGAATAATACACTGGATGTAAATAGAAAGCAGACAAAATGAACTTCAGCTTGCCCAGTGATGCTAAATGCATTCATCCTCTTTGCATGAAAGGAATTGTGGAACTGCCCTCAGGTAGATAGGAAAGTGACTGTAAAGCAGCGGGAATTAGCAATGCGAAGGTTCATTAGTAGCATATCATGCAACTATCCCTGCCCACGTCAGAGTCGGGCTCTGACTCCCTGCAGAAGGACTGGGCTCCAGTGAGGTGACGTGAAGCAGCAGATCAAAGCCAGTTTAACTCTTCTCTCTGACCTGAGCCTCAGCAGAAATACATTTGCCAGGAAATATAAAAGAATGAATGAGGAAAAATACACACTATACTAATATCTTAAAAACATGCTTTTATGCATTTTATAATATAAAATGAAGTAAGAAAAAGCTTATTGAAGTAGATGTGTATCGACAGTGAATCTATGATGTGACCCACTGTGTGTTTGAGATTATTGCTCACAATTTTCATCGGAAAAAATCCCTGAAGGTCCCTGATTCATATTCTTTTAAAAAAATATATAGATGGCATCAACCAAATCTTTATGTCTGCAATGTTTAGATATTCACTGTCCATGCTTATTACAAATTTAAAGTTAACTAAGGTGAAGACTACACTACTGCTGATATCTTTGCTCACAAAACGGGTTTATAATTGGCATGTGTTTGTGAGAGGAGCAAATCGTCTAGTTTTTTGAATGACCTTTTTAAAAAATGAAATATTATAGCTGAATAACGATCCTTTAGGTATTCACGTTCAGCCTAGTGGCTGTGCTGAGCCGATATTTAAACTTCTGCTTTGTTCTTTGAGTGATCAGCATGAGCCAAGCTCTCCTCGTTCTCTTCCTCCTCCTCGGGAACCTGGAAAACATACAAACAGTCCAAATCATTTTTCTGTATCACTGTGAAAGGGAGCAAAATTAAACATATATATGTATGGCGTATGGGTAGAAAGCAGTTATTGGCTTCTATAATATAACACAAACAAACAGTAGCAGGGGTGGAAATGAACACAGGAAGAACTTTATTCAATGAATCATGATGAAATTTAATGAGTAAATTAGTCAATTAAGTGATGGCCTATAAAATGATAGAAATTGTGAAAAATTAGGTAAAGAAATAAAAATACATTCATTGTCAAATAGTTGGTGATTTATTTAATAGTTGACAAATCTGTAAATATTTGCTGCTCCAATTGGTAGCTAATGACTAATATTTTTTTTTTTGGCTATGAGCTGCACAATTTGTCCATCCAAAGAAAATGCTGTTGTAATCAGTCATTTAAATATTTATTTTATTAAAGAATATTTTTAGGTATCAGAAACATCCCTTTTGTTGAATTATGTCCAGTGAATATGATCCAGAACCACTCATTTAATAACTTCAAAATATAAAAACATGGGCTACTGCATCCGTCACTTGTGGTGCTGGACAGTGGTCAGACACACACTAGAGGTTATATTTATGAGGAGTGGGATTTCTTACCTCCCAGTAAATAGAGTCATCGAAGCAGTTCTGGTCTGGAGGCTGGCCCCAGAAAGGCAACTTCATTATTAAACCTTGAAGAAGAAAATGAATTGTTTGGTCACTCAGACTTTTTGCAAAATCATATGAACTCTGGCCTTGTTTCGACTGAGTAACAAACCCTGTGCTCCTGATTTTAGCTCATATGTCACATTTATGGTGTCATGATTCATCTCCACCCACCTGTAATAGCACCTCCAACCAAGGCGAACCCGAGGGAAGAGGCCAAGGCAGCAGCTTGCATGGCAGCGCTACCTCTGAGGAGGAGGAGGGAAGAGACAGGAACGTGAGAGATAACATTCAACTGAAGGTGAAAATTGCTTTAAAGCTTTAATACAGTTCTCTGTGTGTGAGAATATTATATGCATGCATGTCAGAATTACTGAGATAAACATGGCTCTTACTCTTTCTTCCCCAGAGCCACAGCAACAATACCAGCCAACCCGCCTAGGATGCCAGGCATGCCGTGCAGATTGTGGACACCGCAGGTATCCTGGATACCCAGGTTGGATGCCAGGATGGGCTACAGAAGAGAGAAAAAGATCTCTTGTTGTAACCAAAGGAGTCTTTTAAAGAGGTGAAATATGCGTTGACTAAAAAGAAATTGGGACAAGCCTTCTACTACCAATATAAGTAGGATTCTGTCTAAGAATGAATTATTTTTGGCTGACAGAGACAGTTTTGGAGAAAAATATGATCTTTTTTATGCAAGTGAGTATTTTAATACACTGTTATGTCATTTTAATTATTATTAATTTGGTCCAACATAAATGTCAACAAACTAGAAAATGCTCATCAGAGCTAAGAGCCCATTGTGATTTTTTTTTTTTTTTTTAAATAAAAAAAAAAAAAAAAAAAAAAAAAAAAGGCTTGTTTGGTCCCTCCAACAGTCCAAAGCCAAAAGATGAATTACTCTCTTAGAAGAAAAAGAACACTATAATATTAATTTGTAACTAGATTTTCCAGAAATTGAATAATAAATAAATTGACTAATAATTTACACAAAAAATCTTTTTAATAAACTACTATGATGAATTTGTTTTCTTTGATTTAAAGCCTTAGCTTTGACTTTGAACTCACAGTGAGGAACTTGAAGCCCAGGGTCGAGATGATGCCAGCCACTAATCCAATCAGCATTGCCCCAAATGGTCCAATGCTCATGTCGGCACATGTTCCAACAGCAACACCGCCAGCCAATGTGGCATTCTGAATGTGCACCTGTAGTGTATAAAGACACAAAAACAAGCATGCAACTGAATTCATTTTCCTTGATTGGCGAATTAGTATGATTGTGGTATTGTGGGAAAGTTATCCGACCATGTCCAGTTTTCCTTTGTGCTCCACAAGGCTGGAGATGGCGTAGGCAGAGAGCACACAGGCAGCCAGGGAGAGGTATGTGTTGATCACTGCAGTGAGCTGAGTGAAGCCCGGTTCAGCGATGGCCGAGTTAAAACTGGGCCAGAACATCCACAGGAAGACCGTACCTGTAGAAGAGTGTCATGAGAATGCACAATTATTTTCGATAATCCTAACAATCTCACTCGTGTCAATTCACACTGCAAGATAGAAAGATTAAGGGATTCATATACATTTTTGCTGATGCAAATTGGTACACAGTAAAGGTGAGTGTCTCTTTATTACTGTACATTCTGCATTGTGGTTTGTGTCCACTAGGGGGCACAAGTCGTACATGTACAGGAGGAAACAGTGAGAGAACAAGACAGCCGGAAGATGCCTATGCTGTTTAAGTTTTAAGGGAACACATTCAAAGTTTTTAGGTTTATTTTCACTATGAAGCCTTTAAAACTTGTTCTTACCAATCATAGCAAACAGATCAGAGTGATAAACTGATCCGTCGTTGTCATGTCCGTTTCTCAAACCCGGTCGGTAAAGGACTCGAGCTACTGCCAGGCCAAAGTATGCTCCAAAAGCATGAATAATCATGGATGCTCCAACATCATTTGCCTGTGGAAGAAAAGATGATACAAAATGTAGTTCACACAGCGAATGCTCAGAGTCCTAATACAGGAACGAATTATATGACTTTATCAGGCAATTCACCAACATACATGTGTCATCTCTACTTACCTCGAGGACTGTTGCCACCAGATGCTCGTTGATGGAGAAGATGGTGATCTCCAATATGGTCATGATGAGCAGCTGCACAGGGCTGGTTTTACCCAGAACGGCTCCAAAGGAGATCAGGACTGTGGCTGTGCTAAAGTCTGCATTGATTATCCTGCAGGATAGAGAAAAAAACTTGTCAGGAATTAAACATCATCAGGAGGACAGGTGGAACAGCAGATAAAATGAGAGAATTTAGCCATCAGAATGTCAACCCTGATTTGTGGGCTGTTGTGTTGAAGTTAGGCTGTAGCCACATTGTTTTTCCAGCTAGAAGTGTGCATATCTGAATGAGATGGTACATCTGACTGAAAAAACTGAAGGATACTACACCAGAGACCTTACTGTACCTTGCTTCAGGCAATGTCATGAAAAGTCACTGCTAGCAAAAGTAGCATTTATAATTTAAGGGACAGCCAACCAGCATTAGTCAGTGTACTTAACTACATAAATGTGAACCAGGGGGTTACTGAAAACCAACAACCACAGAAAAGATATTCATACTTGAAGATGTTGACTTTGATCTTGCCATCATCCAGGTGCCAGATGCCCTGCATGAGGAGGCCCCACTGCAGGCCAAAGGCAGCCAGGAGCAGGTTGACGCCCACGCTGCTGAAGCCGTATCTCTTCAGGAAGGTCATCAGGAACCCGAAGCCGATGAAGATCATGACGTGGACATCCTGAAACACTGCAAACATGAAAAAGGAGGTCAGTTCTGCCGTTGAGTGGATGACAGGGCCCTGCTTTGTTGTGAGAGTCCCTCTTTAGCCTCCGCTTAATGTGGACATGAAATTGAATCAGATGAAACACTTCTGTGATACGCTGTCTTCAGTTAGAGATTAGCTTTACTCTGTGGTATTCTTTTGACTTTGTAGTTTAAATGATTTATCGAGTGGCTGCTGGACTCCACAGGGTCTGTATTGTCAGCGTGACCTGTTTGCTGGAGAAGCAATTCAATCACACCATGAATGGGATTCTGGGAAAATGCTCCTGCTGTTCTTCCTGTTGAGTTTGTGGCCTTTCACTGTTTCTATTAAAGGCATATGAGCCTAATGATTTAGCACACCATTATCTATTAGTCTCAGTTGATAGTCAGACAAAGACAGCAGGGTTTGCAATCTGTCTGGACCACGCCCCAGTACATGGGGGTTTCACTATTCCCAGCTATAATGTCACAAGGGAAAGCAAGCCTTCTTGGGGCAGATGCTCTTTAAATCTGCGTTATGGTCGGATCATTTGGGGAGGTATTTGCATAGGACTAGGCGATCCTCCCCCAAGGGTCCTCCTGAAGGGAAGTGGGACTACTGTTTCCTTAAAGCCAATAAGCTTGATATGATGAGCCCCTCATGTGGAAAATAAATCAAGGTGTACGTGTGCACAGGCAGAGGAACAATGTGCTTCATTTCCTCAGTGTGTTATGAGAATAAAGGTCTAGACAGTACACACTCACTTCCACCCTTTAGGAGGTAGATATTTAGCGCGCTCTGCAGACGGCTCGCTGCTGTAGGAGCTGTTAATGGTGTCACACAGTGTTCTGGCATACACTGATTGCATTAGTTGCCCACTCTTCTTTTAAATATGCTCCACATGCATCTCAAGTGACCACTTGTGATCAGATCTCTCTTTCCCGCGCTGCATTGAGTAAATCAACTAAAACAGTGGGTGTTGCAACATGAGATTACAGGTATATCTACATGAAATTGGGTATATTTTATGAGCCTAAACGTTAAGGTTGTTGTTTCATACTACTCTACTTATTTATTCTTTATTTTTTCAGTTATCATTTATAGAATTGGCTGATAATGTAATGCATTGTTTGTATAATAATGTGTAACAATGTTAAATCTTATTTAATAAGGTTTTATGTTTGACAGATTAGCTCTCTGGGTACCTTTACATAGTGGTTAAAAGTGCAAAATCTACATAAAAAAAGATAATTTTTTGGTCTCAAAAGCTCTATATTGGTCAGGCTCTAGATTCCAGTCAAGATAACAATAAGCTGGCTATAGCTTTATATATTATAGACAAACATGATAAGTGTTAATGTTTTCATCTAACTATAGACAAGGAAGAGACTTTGCATACACAAAATGTTGCCCATTATATCAGTATGAGTATGTGCAGTATGTTTGTTGTTTGTGTCCGAATTCAGAAACACTAACCACAGACTTTACCGCCTTTCAGTCAAAGACAATGAGCTGCTTAACACCTCCCAAATTCCTACTTCCACTCATGTCGTAACATCACTTAGCTTAAAGAGACAATGAATATCACAGCGTGTATGAGGAAAACAAGTACATGCTCTGTGTTCTACATGAATGCATCACAGTATTTATTTCAATATTTTTATTTGTCTACTTCAGTGTGCAGGCATTATAATGCAGAAGCTCTGGGAATGATCGTCTAATGAGGGAGATTAAATTCATCCGCACATCTTTTCACGAACAGTATTTACATATAGAGTCTGTCAGCACATTTTGAACATGTTCTTTGGTGAAGTGTGAAAACGCCTACATCTACTTTGGCGAGGCAGAATCCAAAGCTGTGTAATGTTTGACTGGGTTTCTTTATGTGTTCAAAAAACAGCGTACTAAACAGATGTTACTGTTGGCTCTAATTTTTTCATTAATCTGATAGTCACATGTTGCATAGTCACATTATTTCAAAGCTAGATTCTGCAGCTGTAACAGATTAATATTTCAAAGTTGGTCCATTTAAAGTACCTTAATTCACTCAGATAACAATTAGACCCAAATCTTATCTTGTTATCAGTATTCAGTCAGGAATTATTGAAGTAAACTTAATATTGACTCCCCCCTGCTTGGTTGACGCTGATAAACTAATTTAATTGATCTCTTTCCAGACCAGCTGAAATGCGTCCTGAAAAATCCTGATGAATGTTAAATGATACACATCATTGTTCTGCAGCATTTAAGGTGTAAATATTTCATTTTGATGTTTTTTTTTATTTTTTTTTTTTTTCAAAAGCTTCTATGCCCTTTCAGCTTGCACTTTCACTTCCCTCCATTCTCAGCTGGGTAACAGACTAGCTTTTCTCGTAGTAGGGGCTGTCAGTGAGCAGTGGACTGAGGATGGGGAAGGAGGTAGAGTTAGAAAGCTGCACCAGTTACTGGCACCACGCCCAGATGTTAGGTAACACTTAGCAGTCGTTGTAGAAAAATCTCTTTTAGCAATCAGTGAGATGAAGAAAAACTACACTCAGTGGAGTAAAAGTTTTAACAGGTTTAATAAAGTCCGGCAAAAATGAGACAACAGTCACAGAGTTCAGTGAAATCTGCAAGCGAGTCTGAAGAGAAAAAAAATCAGCACATATTTATAGACTAATATGCCATGAGTGTGTATTGGAATACTCCCTAAGATTTCTGAAGGCCTTGGTGCCTCAAGGTGCATCAACATTGTAAATATAATTGGTACCAGTCAGTCCTAGCTGATAACTGGAAATAAAAAAAACCTCACAGAAGATGTCCGTGTGTTATGACCTTGGAACCTTTGGTCCGCTCAGTCTCCAGTAAATCTCAAAACAAACACAGACACAGTGCTGCCATATCCAAGCACCTATCTGTTAGTGTGGAATGTGTGAAACAGAGTGCTCTATATTTAAAATAATTAGTGCCTTTGTCTAGTAGGATACACAGAAAAAATCAAAAAGAATACAGTTTGCTTCAAAACAGTCTTCTTAAAAACTGGGTGAGCTGAGGCGGGACAGAGAGAGAGAGAGAGAGAGAGAGATAATTCCCTGAGGACCTACTGTAGTGAGATTTTAGAGGAGTGATGCAACCATGCACATAAATTAGTACATTTAAATTGCTGAAAGCAACAAATGTCTTCATCTTTGGTATCCTAGGTCTACAAATCAAATCCTCATTGAGATAAAATGAAGAATATTGCATAGAAACATTTGCAGTGTTTTGTCGTACAATATAGCCAGAACTTGTCTCTGTCATTCACATTTTTTAAATGATTAAGTGATTAGAACCAGGACAGCGTTTTCTCACTTCAGTTCACATTATCTGCTTATTTTTCTTATTTGATCCAAAAACTACACGTTTTAAACTGCTTGTTGTTACTTTACCTGGATGTTTGTGTACGCAGAGTTGGACTGCTGAAAGCTGTTTTCACATCCATCTGCTTTGTCTGTGCTCACCTTAAGTCAGCTTTACATATGCAAGTTATACTATGTCACAACACCTTTGGAAGCCAATCAATGTGTCTGTAATTAGTGTTATTCGTGCTGCGAGGTTAAGCTGATTAGCTGATTAGTTGATTGACGGAAAAATGTCCAACTTTTTTGATTATCTGGGGAAAATAAAGATAATCATTGAGCTAATTTTTCAGAAAATTGGCAAAATATAATGTTGATTTTGCAGTCTCCTCAGATATGGAATTTTCATATTAAACTGAATATTTTTCGTTTTTTGTCCGACAAAACAAGACATAAAAAGACCATGCCTTGGACTTAATAATATGTAAGAAAATAGTCAAAAATATCCCAAACAATTTTCAGAGCAAATTATTAGCAGCTTATTCAATATTGAAATCCAGCAGTATAATTTAACTAAACATTATTTGCATCATTGATGGACTTTTTCAACATATATTGTTTTATTGGGAAACCATAGCAGAGAGCTTAACTCATAAAAAGTAACTAACTCTGCAGAAGACTGTATTAGAAGAAACTTAGTCTAATCTGAAGTTAAGGTACCATCAGCCTTAATTCTAACCATTGAGCTAATCTCTGTTGGTCACATTTGCCCCACCCAATCCTGAGCCAACATTCATATATGAAAACAGCCGTTTGTAGCAGCAACTACGACCGCCCTGTGTCTTTGGTCTTTATTATCTGCATTTGCCTCATTGATTAAAGTCACATGTGACCTCCTCTGTATGAGACCTGACACTGTTCCCTGCAGGATCCTCTCTGACTCCTCAGCTGCATGTGTATGAATAGACTTTAAGAGGGATGAGAATGTGACCCCATGACTCCTCTTATTGCATTCAGCAGACCTACTAAAAAAAAAAGTTTTTTTTTCTATTTTGCAAGTAATTGTAAAATTGGATCCTTTAAATAGAATTCACATTACTCCAATGAAGAAAGGAGGGAGCCTGGACACTCTAAAGTGTCACTAAACTTTTCTAGATATTCAAACTCTGTCAACCTTAGAGCTGCAACTAATGCAATGTTTAAAAACTATTAGATAAAATCCATCATTTGGTCATATTTTTTAAAACAGTCTAGTGACCAAAAATTGAGGCATCCAGTGGCAGAGCATCCCCCATCGAGTGGCCCCAGGTACACTTACTGGGGTAGAGCTCCATGGGCGGCTCCACTTCATGGTGGCTGTCATTGGAGTGTGCGTCGTGCCCGTGCCCGTGAACTTTGCCATCATCATAGATCACAAACACAGCGAAGAGGATGATGGTGATAACCTCCAAAGCCAAGGCCACGATTGGGAACTTCATCCGCATGTTGGTGGCGTACGCAGGCATCCTGAGACCAACTCTGGTTATCTCTCACAGTCTGACACACACGCTGCCTGTCTGTCCCTCCCTATCTGTCTTTTTTAGGGGTTGTGCTGTGTGAAGGGAGGGAAGAAAGCGCTGTCTGGTTTTAAACTGATGCAGGTTTCATGGTGACCAATGATAGAGCAGAGGACTGGGGCCTGGGTGGTGAACACCCCCCTCATGCACTTTGCTCATGGGGATGGGTTTCCTCTGTGGACGTCAGAGGGGGCAAAGCAAAACACAAACATAATGACACTCGGCCAGCGAGCGGACATGAGAGAAACACTTAATGACAGCTCCTTCCCACTCATTTTTCACTGTCAGAGTTTTGTTTGTTGATTTATTGGCTTAGCATTGTAAGCGCCTTTCTTCCATGTCCAACATTACAAGAAGAAAAAACTTTTGGAATGTAAAATAATATATCTCTATAAAGAGATATTTACTTTACTACTACTTACTACTACAGTAGCTTGTTTACAGTTACATTTCGGTTCCTCTTTCTCAGGGCAGAACACAGAAACTGTTCCCTTGATGATAAACGAGTTTCAGTTTTTTGGCTGATGCACCTGCTGCTTTAGAAACACTACAGATCCCGAAAAGGTTGGGACACTGTGTTAAGCAAAAACAAAAGCAGAATGTATTGAATTCCTAAATCAAAACAAAACTTTATCAGTTTGTTAATGAAATATGTTAGAAAATAATGTCTCAAAAGACAAGCAAATTATCAGATTATGTTTTATCTAAGCTTTAGACAATGTTTTTTAGAATTAAATTGTACATTTCATTAGTAAAGATAGCAGTAAACTGTTCACAGAAGTAGAGATCAGCTAGAGCTGACTACTTTACATACTTCAGTCTATAACAGTAAAGGCTGTATTGTGTGTTTTTTGTTTGTAGGCTTTTCAAATATGTCAGAAATCAAAATTGTATTGGTTCAAATTAAGATAACGTATTGCGCTGGATTGAAACACAAGACAAAATCAATCAATGTAAAAAAGAATGCACAATAATAGTTTTATCTCAAATACATTTGAACATTTGAAGCCCTAATGTTTTGTATGTAATATGTGCATCATGATAAGAATTTACAATATATGCAGTAATAAAAGAGCAATATTATAAAATTTGTGTAAGTGGGTGAAGATGTAATTATTCATGTAAGGCAATAAATAAAGCCTTGTTATGGTTTTATGAGAAAAATGATGGAAACCAAAGTTGCAGGACAGAGAAGGAAAGAAGAGAAGCGCCTTAGCTTTGTCAGAGCAGCGGCCTCCACAAGGGGTACAAAGTATGAGGTTGAGCAAATATGGTGGGTGCACTCGCAAAACGGAAAAAGCAGCCAATGAGATGCGGTTTGGATGGTGTCACAGGTGTTTGTGTAAAGGAGATCACGTGAAGATTCACCATGACTTCTGAAAATTGTCTTACTTTTACTTTTTAACTAACTCAGCAATCAATGACAAAAGCTGTGACAGGGGAAAACCTCAGAGGGTTCCCCCCTAAACAAAGGTGACAGGGAATAAGTCCATACTTTCTGAAATTTTGCTGATCCAGCTGAAAAGAGAAGGTGCAAAAGGAACCTTTTTTTTTTTCTTTTCTTTTTTTTTTTTTTTTTTTACCATATTATGTACTGTTTTTTCCAGTCCTGCCCAGAGTTGTACATAAATAATTACTATGGCTGAGGAAACATAGAAGGTGTAATGACTGACAAATATAAAAAAAAAAAGTGAAGGGGCTCTTTAGATTAAATTTAGTTAAATTGAACATTCAATTGAGAGGCTGCAGACTGAAACCGAGTTGGTGTTCTTGCTGTTGGACTCGTGAGTAATATTAGCTTGCTTGCTATGTCTTGTATTCTTAACCCCCTGGTAAAATGTACAACAGAGGCACTAAAGTGAATTTCACCCACCAAAAATACCAGTTCACTGTTTCTTTAAGTGCAAAAAATACAGGAATTTCCATTTTCCAACATTGAATCCGGTTGTGGAAGATGTTGCCTCTCAGGAGCTTTTTCTATTCGTCTCACGTTGCTTCAACAAATGCTGCACATTGTCGTTCCACAGATGACCCCTGCAGTCCGTGTGTGTAACTGTGATCAGGTTACTTCACAGTTCAAGTCCTTTACCATCAACTGTTACATACAGTACATGCCTGTGCTTCCTTTCCCACTGAAAACCGTCCAGTCTGATTGGTCTGTAGAGTCTGATCCAGTAAGTGGCTCCCACAGTGAGTGTGGTGAAAATCTGAGACCTCTCGTTTAAATTACCTCAGGCCAGAGGTCCTTCATTTGGACCAAGAGCTTTATGAATGAGCGGAGTAGTTAATCACTGCCAGCAACACATTTCTGTTTGTCTTGGAGCTGAGAGCAGCGAGGGTTTTCCCAGACCCTTTGGGAAATTACTTCCAAATGTTGAGAGATATCAAAAACTCCAAGGCAGAATTAATCTGCTTGTGCTGAGCATGTGCTGTACAGAGTTTTGCTGTAATATTTGGCAAGCAGTGGAGGCTTTGTCATTGGGTGGAGCCACATTTTTCGTTTTGTTTTTAACCGGCAAACTTGAACAGCATGGGAGGACTTGTGGTCCAACTGCCACAGTCTTTCATTCATGACGATGACAGATACTCCCTCACATTGGTTTTGTCTTCTATTATCTCTTCTTCTTTTTCTTTTTTTAACGTGAATTTCAGCCTATTAATTACAAACCAAACTGTGGCTGTTTGACTTCTCACATTTAACAAACTGATTAGTTTTGCCTCCAGTGAAGCTCTAACCCTGAGAAATATTTATGTAATGGTGAAACTCCATTCTGCAATTATTTGACCAATTATCATGTCCTTCTCTCTGCAATCAACTTTTCTCCTCTCAACTGTAATCTGTCAGCATTTCAGACAGAGAGCATGAGAACGTTTCAGGACCATTCAATAAGAGTAAACAGTCTGAGTCTCATATTTCTCAGCAGGGAATCCCAGAGGTACCAGTGCTCTTAAGTTGTTGCTTTAGCTTTACTAAAGCAATTTTTATTTATTTATTTTCTTTATTTTTATGTTTTTTTACCCTAAACTTGGTTATTGAACGAGAGACAGAAAATGGTTATGCATTGGTTGAATTTACTGCTGTGGTTTCTGGCCCACTAAATGCTCTTGATGGCCCTGTCTACAGTTTATCACATGAGTTTAAAGATTTTTTTAATTGCATTTCTTTGCTTGCAGTAAGATTTGAAAATATGGAACCTCCATGAATCAAAAAATTGTAATAGAGAGGGTCATAATTGTTTGCAGTTCAAGGCATTCTGTCAACAGTTTAACCGATCTTTCTTCAGTAATGTTAGAAAAATGCTATTCTTTGTCACAAGAGCATTGTTCATCTGCAATAGCATGACGCCACTAGAAGCAAGACTGATTTGCAGCAGCGTATCTGTTTCTAATAGACCCATGTGATCTCCTCATCCAACTCTTGGGATGAAAGTGAAAAGCTGTTTCTGTTGTTTAAGGCTAAGTTGCTCCAGCATTTAAATTATTTTCAGCTAAATCAATTAATTTTTAAAGGAATCTGTCATACTGTTGCAGATCTATTAAAATGTTTTCATAACTTTGGTGAAATTTGTCATGCAAATTTGCATTGATGACCAATTGGAAGTTAGCTTGACCTTGGAAGGAACCAAATGTTCAAAATGGAGGAAGCAAGATACCCCAGAAGAAGCATGTTTTGCAGACAGACGTTGGTTGAATAAGTTGTGTGAATGTCCATTCTTATAAGTTTCCATGCTCAAGCCTTGCCCCGCTTTTATTTCTCTTAATCAATTGACGTGATGCTGGAAGAGGTTTAACAAAAAACAAGCATACAAATTGTTGTGACTAGGGCCGGCATTTTTCTGACTTGCTAGAAAATAATTGATTCACTTGCTAGCTGTTGTTCAGAAGCATGCTGTGTTATTTCCCTGCTTTGTTGGCCTTTTTTTTATTGTTGTTGTAAACACAGGACAGTGGTTATAGTTAGTTATAGTTCCAAGATGTGAGTTTATAACCGAGCTTGTGTTGTGTTTTTTTTTCTTTTTTTCTTTTTATTTTGTGAGCCTCATGTGGAATGATTTTTCTTTTTCATCAAACAATCCCTGTTTTTGCTGCTGGAAATAAATGTGTTGGCCTGTTTAGGTTCACAGATTCTGAGAACATTTGGACATGAAAGAAACAAAGCAGAGAAAAAACAGCTAAGCTAAACAGCTAATTTGCTTATCAGCTTGGATCTGTTTTAATCTCGCCTCCCTGTGAACTTCCATGAACATTCCAGGAAAACCATTAAGCGATTTATCTCTGCTCACTCACAACCCCACCGTAAAGCTCAGATTTGTGGAAAATAAACAAGCCATCAGGCCTAAATGTGCTCCATCCTTTGTCTCTGACCCACACGTGTCGTTATGCAACATACATGACTACACAGACATCAGTCCCTGATGTTCTGCTGCTTTCAAACCACACCGACTGTACAGTTGATACTCGTTCACTTGGTCCATCTGTCACAGACTCGAGTCTCGCCGTAATGGCAAGACGGCTCTGTGAGTGTAAGAGATCAAAGGGTGAAGGAGCTGGATGATGGAAGCCTACTTTAGTTCGCTTTAGATTTCAACATCAGGAGATTCCTGGAAAGACTTAAGTCTGCCATATGTAAAGGTCAAACTGAGGTTCAGGCGTTCACTGCCTGCTTTTTCATGAACCATCCAGGAAAACTTTTCCTGAGCAGGAAAAGCAGACAATTCAGATTTCTTTTGAAAGTTTTGATGAAAAAAGTGTATTTATTTAAAAGTAATAC
>JAOWBC010000383.1:11534632-11545302 GCA_028566105.1 Hypoplectrus providencianus | reverse complement strand
TGAAATCCCCTGAAGTGCTGATTGTGTAAATTTTTATTTCAGGAAGTGAAAAAAGGGGTAAATGCATTGCAGAAACAGAGCACAGTGTCCAGCATACAGTGTACAGGATGGTTACAAGCATGCCAGGCAGTTCCACACTTGTATCTCGAAGTATCTACAGAGCCTCAGAGGGCAGTCACAGCAGAGTCCCTGACTACGGTTTAATCATGACACCGTTTCCAAATTCATCTGAGTTCCTTCTTTTGTTGCGAATAAGCCGGAGGTCACAGGACATTTCAAACAGGATATAAAAGTGAACAGCAGTGCAAACTAACAGAGAGATCCCCGAACAGTTAACACAGACAATAGGTGAGTATCTACATGGCGGGGGGGCAAAGTTTGACTCTGGTGTCAGCCATGAAGAAACGATTCAGAGCGGCAAAAGCTAAACGGGGACAGGCCTGCGCTGACACATCTGCATGATGAATTACTCGACTCTACCACCAATCGCTGTTAAAACACTGCAGAAGCTTGTTGCATGCATCAGTTTCCACTTGGACACAGAAAAGCGCGCATGCACTCATCGAGCCTGTTGGTAAACACCCATCACATGAAACTCATCAACTCCTCTTTAGGCCAAGACGCTCAATGCGTTCTGCAACAGAAGCTACGGCAGCAGTTGGACCACAGTCAAGTGATGACACCCTCTTTTCATAGAAAATAACAGCGCGACTTAAAGAGAGGGAAAGTAAAAGCATACATTCAAACAACCACCGGCATTATAGTGCTGGAAGTGATTTACAGTACACACAGAAGAAAAATACACAAATAAATAGAGATATTTTTTTATACTTTAGCTGCAGCTGTTCAGATTTTGTTGCAGCCGCACGTTTCACAACTATGTTTATAATTACAGAATTTTGAAGTAAAAGTGACTTTGCATTTGTTGCATTTATAGCTTGATGAGACTTCGATACAAGTAGGAAGATGCCTCACTCGCTGCTCGAGAGAAAGTCTTAAAAGGACCAGACAACCAGACTTAACCTTACAACACCAGAATACATACACTTCAGTATGCCGGGACAAAGATTTTTTTTCGTTTTTTTTTTACAGACAACTATTAAACAGTTTTAAGTAAAAATGTTTAAAATACAAGTTTTAATACTGACTTAAGGAAAATACTGCTGTCATCCAGTTTTATGTTGCTAGCTTCTTCACTTGAAAGAAAAAAGCCAAAAAAGTGAAAACATTTGTATTTTCCTTAAAGTTGCGACTAAGATTTCCTCTTTGAAAAGAGAAGCAGATGGCTGTATTGGCTGGGAGGAAAAAAAAAAAGATAGAAAGCGACGACCACTTAGTGGCAGCTTTTTCCTACCAGAAGATACGACGACAGGCTGCAGACTCTGCAACCAGACCAAGGCTTCCTCCTCTGTCCTCGCAAAGCTTTCCTGCAACTCAGAGGTGGAGCACATAGCTAGTCCCGCTGTAGAGGATGAGGAGGGCGGAGAGAAGGCCGAGTGAGTCCTCCGCTACGAGGAAACAGTCACCGGATTGAGAGAACCGTTCCGGCTGTAGAACTTTGAAAAGGCCTCTTCGAGAACGGATGCAAGTCGCGGCTGATCGCCCTGAAACAAAGAGGCGGCGAGGTTAAAAATAACGCCGAGTGTTGTGGTCATGTGGTGTTCAGGTCAGCGGGGCCGTGACGATGAGCTCCACTTACCTCGCTGATGAATCCCAGCTGGACCAGCTCCACGGCCAGCTCCTGCACGTTCTCATCTGAACACAAACACATTTTTACCTGTTTTACACTTTTTACTCATTCACAAAAACTGATTCCAACAGAACACCACTTCACACACATGTGAACTGAAGAGCAAAGACGCTGCATTAGCTCCATCTTCAGTTATGGAGTTTGTTTGGGATTTTTTCTCAGTTTGTAAAACTGTTATTTGAGTTCTTTACTATAAAGCCTGGTGATTATGGAATGAGCTTTAAAGAGAGCAGACGATGAAAAGTGACACTCACTTGGTAACAAATCACAGCTTAAGTGCCTGTTCAGTTTATCCTCAAGTTTCAACAGCAAGGTCAGCTGAAAGGAAACAAAATCATTTATTTCTAAGATCTAGGGGGAAAAAAAGCACTTTCACACATAAACAAAACTGAGAATCAGCAGAAACTTAAGTTTATCACTTATCAGACCAGCAGAACTGAAACCCACATGATGTTTGGTGCCCTCATCAACAGGCTCAATGTTGCACTGCATCTGAAGGACCTGCCAAAGACAACGGGTTGATAAACGACGCATTAGTGAGGTGGTGAAGGCAAATAAGGAATTAAATACAAGTTTCACAACTGAACTGAAACTGAACTGACACTGAAAACCATGAATGTAACAACAGGCATTTTAGGAGGTAAACTACAACTTTTTTCTTATCATGGTCACGATGAGAAGCTTTGAGTGTCGTTTCCATATCAGTAATTCAGATATTTAGTACGCCTGAATTTTAAAAATGACTTCAAATACTCATGTGTCATGTTCCCTAAAAGGCAGTGGACATTAAATAATATAAAACTACTTGACAGATTTTACAATATCAGTGATTTGCAGTTGACAAAATGGAAAGCTTGTAAAAACGAAGCAGGGTTTCAGTGTTAGTATCACTGACTTGTGCTCCATCGTGCTGGTTTCTTACCTTTCTGGTCTCGAGCTCTGCAGGTTCAGGGGTCGGGGTTTTTACTGAGGGGGGCACGATGGGCGACTTCACCGCCTCCTGCTGGGGCTGCTGAGGACATGGTATCCCAAACGCAGTCAGAGGATAGATCCCATTCCTGGTACATCAAAGGAAAGAAACAACTTCAGGACGGATACAGAAGACTTCCTGCTGTGCTGCTGTACCCTGAACACCAGAGGACATCTTTGAATTCAGGATTCGCTGTAATACAAAAACTGTTTCCCATTTTTTGCCTCAATCACTTGTTTCAGTGGAGGATGAGTCATTCTCTTATTACTCTCTCCACCTTATTTCACCAGCAGGCATCCCAGCCAGAGCCATCAAATCAAATAAACAGCAAATTTGTCTCCAAGTACGCTCCCAGCTGTAGAATAATTGTTTTTTTTACCTTACATCTTCCAGGAACTTGTCCAGCTCGAGGGCAGGAAACTGAGAGAGCCTGAGGCAGAAGAAAAACTGTTATTCCTGCTGGAGATTCAGCCAATCAGAAGCAGAGCGTGACTAAACCCCCAACTCAAGTAAAATCACAGCTGTGTGACAGGAAACACTTTTCAGTTTGCATCCCTAGAATATGAAATAACATCTAAGTCAGTATTAAACACAAGTAATAAGCTATTCAATGAGAAATAAAAGTAAAATAATAACATCATAACCAAAAGTTCATACAAAATCTTGTCAGTGATTTTGGCATGAAACATTATGTAAATAAAATATTCTATAGATTAATATAAAGACAGAGAAGCACTACCAAAGGTTTCCTTCCTTCTCCAGGTTGTTCATCCAAATATCTCAGTGCTTCAGTGTTCTGTTTTTACTTACTTCATCTGAACTCCCTCCTTGGCCTCAACAATCACCAAGTTAGGGTCCATGTTCTTCGTCATCTCTTCTAAAGCATTTTCTGGAATCATATCTATATGTACAGAGGAGACAGTATGGATGGTTAATGGGCTTTCTGTCAGACTCCTCACTCATATGGAAACATTTTATCTCCTCTAACAGATTCAGATCCGTCCCTGGTTGTGCTGTAAACGTCTGTCTGTATACTTGGTTTGGGCCTATAGCTGTAAACCGTAGACATTAATAGACAGTAATCATGCTGTGTTTTCCACTCACGTTGGTGGCTGACGATGCAGTGTGCAGCCAGCAGCTTGAGTAAGGGCACCTCAAACAAGGCCTGGTGAAACAGCAGCTCCTTCGCTGTGGGTCGCTTACTGGGGTCCACCTCCAGACACTTCTGGATAAATTCCTGAGAAGCACGAGGGGAGGGGGCTTCAGGTTATGCTTCTCTCTGCAGCAGAGCCACACAGGCTTTGAAAACTTCACATCTCTCACTCACCCGCTGCAACGGGTCCTCTAGAGACTGAATGGCACTGTTTATGGCTTCTTGGGACACATAAGACGAATCTCCATTACTCTGGATTTCCAACACAGCCATCTGAGGATGTGATGGGACAAAGACCGGTGCTGATTAGAAAATCATAATCATTTCAAACCACAACAGTCAGTACAGCAGCCGCATGTTACATTACACAGGTTGAAGACATTTTGTCATCTGTGCCTTACTCTAAAAAGTTGCTCTGAAGTCATCAGAGGATAAAAATGTCTCCCAAATAATCTGCCTCAAAATTATACATCAATTTAATTTTCTATTCAAATAGTATTTTTAATAGCTGTAGTCATGTTTTTTAAAATATATTTTCCATTAAACAGTGCAGTGTATATTGATACAGCAGTAGTCAACAAAGCTGGAACCAGAAAAGTAACAAGACAGACATGAGGAAAAGGCCTAATTTGGTTCAAATAGTAAAAGCTGTAAAAACTACAGATCTGAAGGCAGGGAAACAAAAATGCTGTAATGTTCATAGAACTTAAATTGTGTTTTTAATGGGAGTCGATGAACACATTTGTGTCTTAAGTTTTTTCACTTCTGTATTTTGGCTTCACATTAAATTATAATAATAAAGAATCAATAAAAAAACAACAACCCACATGCATGCGAAAATTTGTCACACACACTGAAACAGCCAAAACAGTAATAAAGAATTAAAAGGCCCACAATGTCCCGAGTGAGACACAAGGGTTAAAAACTGTAAGTCCACATTTCCTGTCTTGTAAACAACTGACATCCTGATTTCTATTTCTGTAAAAAAGCAAACTAACACGAACTTTCGCAACAAACAACAACAAGCATTTCACAAGCTGGGGTGACATTTTTTATAAAGAATACAGAGACACATTCCAAATCAGGGAATTACCAACCCAGCACATTTTCCATAAACACAAGACCGGGTGATTAAGGTCGTCAGTATGCCACCAATATCTCAGAGCAGAACAAGGTTTCCTCTCACCTCTAAGGCGCACATTCCAAAGGAATAGATATCCACGGCTGTGGTAACATTGGCAACAGCTGGAAGCAGAAATAAACTGATCAGTATCACAGAAACTCCACCGCACAGTGCAGCAGTTATATGCTTTGAAAATTAGGTTTTCAGTTGATTCCAATGTGTAATCTCAACTTTAGACGCCACTAAATCCTACACACTGTCTCTCTAATAGTACTGCCTTCATTGGACAGATGAAAGTGAGCAGCAGACTGGAAACAGGCAGACAGAAATCGCTTTGACATGCAATAATGGTCCCAAGGACAAAAATCAAACAAAGGACATTGCAGTTATATGACATGTGCTTTAACCGGATGCTCTAGGAAACAGGATCTATGGTGACAAATGGCTGGATCTTACCTCCATATTCTGGAGCAAAGAAGTGAAGGCTCTTCTGCTCTTCCCGACAGGTTTTCACATGGTTATTGATGGTGTCAGGAGCAACTGAAACAGTAGAAAAAGGCCTTATAATAAAACACAACACCAAGAAAAGCTATCAAAAACAAAGATCTTTCTTGTGTTGGATCTTTACCTGAGCCGATCTTGATGAGGCCGTTGTGCTGGATGAAGATGGTGTCACAGGTCAGGTTGCCATGAATGATGGGAGGCTCACAGGAGTGCAGGTAGCTGGAGGCAAGTGAAAAAGGGCATGTCAACAAAATGACAACTACTCTACCAAGGAAAAAATCATTTTTTAGTTTTCAGTTAAAATCTAGAATGTGCAGGCTTTTTTCATTTACTGGACCTTTGTTACATGGCTGATAGTTAAATTCTCTGATTCACAGAAATTAACCTTTTTTGTTCTGCTTACCTGAGAGCAGACAGGATTTGTGTGCACCAGCGCTTCCAGGCCTGTCAGGCAAAAAACAGGTTATAGAAAATAATATGTTAAATATGTTTCTTTAAAAAACAGACTCGACAGGTTTCTTTCTTTGACCTGCCGATCTTTATTTTTCGGATTAATTTCGATTTTGACTTCTTCTGAAAATCTATAAATGCGTTTCATCAGAGCTTTCACACCTTTTCATTCATAGTCTTGTGGTTTTTCTTTGTCTTTTTCAAAAACTGTTTGAGACTTCCTGAAGACATGTACTCAGTGATGAAAATGACCTGCAGACAAAAAAAGAAAATGCAAACGAATCAACATCTAAACCTTTCAACTCAACAACTTTTTATATGACTCGATAAGTTTTCCTTAGATGGCATCCTACCCTCGCTCTGTTCTCTTTTACATCCGCCCAGTACTTGTGGAACTTCACAATGTTCAAATGCTCCAGCTGGATCAAATTGTCAAAAACTGCTTTGACCTTTTCCTGTGAAGAAACAAAAAAAAACCCACAAGATTTTAAATAAATGTATACATTTACTTATAATGGAATTTTACTGAACATCTATCCATGTTTAATGTTGGATTTACAGTTTTTTTTGTTTGTTTGTTTTAACAATTCAAGCCAGTCTTCTCTTGGTCAGCACTACTGGTCAGACACAGCAAGGTCAAATTCAAATTCCACAGCTGAAAATATCATATAGCTATCAGCAATTTAATTTCTAACAAAATATGTATTTCAAGTTGTACTAGAGTAGGAAAATAATTTTCTCTGAGTCATTTGCATATTAAGCTCTGCATGTTGCAAACAAGCCTTGCCACAGGCCACCCTGCAGCGATCTAGCACAGCAGTACTACCTCATTCTTGTATTTTGTGTTAAAGTCAGGAGTGAGAAAATAGAAAATGCTTCAGAATTATGCACAACTCACATTAATGCATAAAATGCCAGAGGGCTTAAGCAAATGAGCACCACGCATTCAACTTTTTCTGGTCTGCTTTCTCCCTCTCCTTGAAATTTCTTAAAAATGTTTTTTCAGCTACATAGGTACACTGTGTACTTTGTTGCTGGTAACAACTAGTCTGACCACTTGCCTAAGGAGCTTAGAGCCAGAGGGAAAAAATGAAACCCAGTCAGCTTCTACATTGTTACAGAGATCACAGTAAAGAATGTGACCCAAAACAAGAAACACAATCCTCAAAACATGTCTACTGTTTTTACATTCATTCTTATGATAACTATTGACTTATTCATACTGTAGGTGCATGTTACTGGTTCAAACATCAGCATAGCACTACACCCACCTCCTGTAGTTTGAAATTTTTCCTTTCTGAGAACATGACCTCATTCCACACCACCTCGACTCCTTCCTCTGTGTCCATGGCCAAGTAAGCATTATCGATTCCTGGGACGTTACGCTGATTCACCTTCAAGAAGAAAACAAAATAATGCATCAGGCTAAATTTATACCTTGCTGAAGGTAAACCTGACCCCTAAGTGGACACATATATCCCCTTTACCTCTTCTCTGCGTTTCTGCCAGCGTCCACACGGGCTTTCCTCTAAAATCTCTGACTCATCCTCGCTCTCCTCTTCCTCGTCCTCTGTGGCTGCAGTGGCTGGAGGCTGGGTCACCATGGACACAGGGGGGGACACGGAGGACACTCCCTGACCCGTGGTTCCAGCTGCCCCGGCCTCAGCCTTCGCCTCCTGGGCAGTGTCCGGGGCCTGCTTGGTCTCTCCCTCAGACATCTTCTTGGTTGTCAGGCCCAGCAGCCAGCTGTGAGACACCCCCCAAAACCGATATGAGCATCATACTCCCTTATGAATACTGCTGATGGAGTGAAATATAAACCCAATAGCAATTTATTGAGAGTTCACTGACAGTAGTGCTATGTTAAGTGGGTGTAGCTGGCTATCATAGTTGCAGCAGAAGAATAACCGTTGGGACTTTGCAAAGAAGTTAACGTTAGCTTAATTAGCACAGTACAGAAAGGCCACAGTGAACCGTTACACAAATATTAGTGTTAATACATACGTTTTAAAGATGGGAAATGTGACGATGGCAGCTCCAGTTTAGCAGACTCTCTCTGTCGCAGACCAAATCCCAGCTTCTTCTTTAGTTAGCTGTGTTAGCTAAAAAAAAAAAAATCTTCCGTTTCTCAGCAGCTAGCTTAGTGACGCTGTTAGCTCCTTGGCTAACGGTCCGTTACTAACTTAACATAAGACAGCAACCTTCAAAACAAACGCTGCTTTCTCCACTTTGAACAAAACAAACTCTTTTTTTTACTTGGTGGCCAGCTGACTAGCGAGCTGGCTCGCTGCTAACGAGCTAGCGGCAGTTTTTAGCAGTCCACCGCCCCTCTTTCTGCTCCTCAAGACTCCAGCTAGTGTGAAAATTAGCCGCAGTTAATGTGAGTAAACTACACAAGAACACAACAACAGAATCAATCCTCGGACACCTTAACTGGTTAATAACATCACAACAGTTCACAGATACTAGACAGAAAGAAACATAGAGGGGTTAATGATATCAATAACTTTTTATCTTCGACTGACTTGAAGGCTAGCTCAACATTTAGCCAGATATGATGGCGACAACTTCCAGATGCACACTGCACTGCGAGAACGTCAGAGCCGAGTTTGGTTGCCAGATCCGGTCTGTCACAACCCCCCGTCTGCGGTGTTGAAATTACTGCAGCATCTACATTCTCAGAGGCACGCATGTGATATGGAAAAGTTGATATTTAACGAATTAAAATAACCGTCTGTTGTGTTCATAACATATAATCGTTTCGAATTAATTATGTTTTTTATGTTAAATCTTCCTCCCTTTACTAAAGCTAACAGCTAAATGTATTGGAGTAAGTACAATACAGTATTTGCCTGTAAAACGTGGAGTTGCAAACTCAAAATTATGTTTAAAGACAATATTTGAGTTAATCTAGATAGCTACATTTCACCACTGACTGACTAAAACAAAACATTTAGTCGAGCAGCACAATATTGTCAAGAGATGCTTTCATTCCTAGTTTACACTAAAACAAGAACGCAGGTTTCTATCAAACCTGGCAACCCTGAGCCCCACATCCTCCTCTTCTTATTTGATATGGTTTGGATTGACAGATAGTCAGGCCAACTGAAGACTGAATTATGATGAACGGTTGTAGTCGTCAGCGACACAGACCATTAAAAAGGAAGTCAGTGTCCAGGCATTTGTTTGCCACGAGGTGGCAATATAACTAGATATTATAGATGTTGAACAGTGATTTGGAGGAATTATATTTCACATAAAAAACAGGAAAGAAAAGGAAATAATGTAGTAATATAAAAATATGTATAAATATAGTAGTATTTTTTAATGACAGGGTGAAAATAAATAAATAATGGGATGTTTACAGACAAAAAAGAGGTTAATAAAATGTGTACATATATAAACAAGTAGTAGAAGAATAAATACATGGAAAAATCTAAAGAAAAAACAAAATCTAAAAAATAAATATTATAACTGTATGTATTTTTTGTATCTGTATTTTATTTCTTTAGCAAGACCAATAGATGAAAATAAAAAATAAAAATAATAAAAAATAGACAAATCACATTATATTAAGATGAATAAAAACATTGAGAAAAACAAGGAATTTATATACACAACCGTAATACATATTTATTTGAAAAGAAATACATGAATAAAAAAATACAAGCACAAATGATAATATGTAATAATGTGTAATAAAGTTTAAATGCTTATACTTTTTAATATTTTGTCATTTGTATTTAGATTTATCATTGAGGGTCCTATTCTTTTACGGATTTAATATTTTCAATGGCACGCTTATGTCTTTATAGTTCAGCACACTGTGACCTGAACATGCTCTGTCAGGGTCTCTCTAAGGAACCTCCTCCCCTCCTCCAGAGAGGCCTATATTTAGGTGCAGGCGGCAGCAGGGACACACTATGTGAGAGGCTGGTGAATGTACATGAGCACTGAAAACATTTCCAGCAAATAAAGGAACTAAAAGTGTGAGGGAGGACACAGGAAGTTTCTCTTTTTCACTATTTTGCAAGTTTACGCTCTCTTCTGCAAATTAGGTCTCTTTTTTTCACTTTATAACCTGAAAAGAACACCAACAGCTGAGTTGCCACAGAAAAGATGGGGGATAAGAAACACCGCGTGCCTCTTGTTGAGGAAACTAAGGTGAAAGTGCTTTATGAAAATGAAGCATCATTCGGGCCTGATGATAAATCTGACTACCCTCCTGCTGGGACAAACTCCATCTACTCTGCCATTCTGAGCAGAAACGAGGCTGTCAAGGATGCCAAGCGTCTTAAAACTTTCCTGGAACTACGAGACAAATACGCAAAGAAGAACGTTGTGTTTGAAGACCCTCTATTTCCTGCAAATGACTCCTCTTTGTTCTACAGTCACAAACCTTCCATGAGGATCCAGTGGAAGCGCCCTTCTGTAAGTGCCAGTTTTGAGTCATCATACTATTCAGACTAAGTTACTCTAAAAGCAAAAGTGGCTTTATGTGTTTGAGAGAGCTCTTCTCTAAAATCCCTGTGTATCTCATCACCTCCAACACAACACATGGCTGCCTGGAGTGTCAAGTGGCTGCGTGTTTGTGGAAGCATAGCTCTGAGTTATCACCTTCTACAATCACAGACAGCTGACTCTCACACAGGAGGACGCCCTCTGACACTGCCGGGAAGCATAGTGGCAACTCACTGCTGGCGCACAGATTCATAGTTTT
>JAOWBC010000383.1:11496360-11513204 GCA_028566105.1 Hypoplectrus providencianus | reverse complement strand
GCCGGCATGTTTGGGAGAGACGACACCAGCAGACAGTTGACTTTGTTGGTGTGACCTTCAAACACCGCCAGGCACTCCCTGTTCTGGATACAGAAAGTGATATACAGCTTAATGTATCATGTTTTATCATTTCATGGAGGCATCTTCTTTGCTGCTTGGTAAAAATGTACCTATAAAGGATTGCTAAAAGGTTTTGTATGGTTTTCAGGTGAAAAAACTGTAACATGAAAGAGTAAAAGGCAGTAAATAAACAGTCTCAATGTTACAATTAAGTGTTTTGCTTTGGTTGTATTTGCTTATTGAATTCAGTTGCGAGCAGGGACAAAGTTTGGAGGAAGTGGCTCTGAATTTTGGACTCCTCATACCGTCAGACTGTAGGCCCGTGCTGTGTTGTCCCCTGAACATGTGTACAGTTGCCCCTTGTGAACCTGGAGGCCGTGGACAGGACCTGTGTGATTCTCAAAAGAGCCAACAGACGGCTCTTTATCTTCAACAACCATAACACCCTCTGAAAACAGGACAAAAAAACCTGATTATTTATTATCTTTGCATCTTAACATTTACTGTGGCACTTTTCGCCAAAACAGTTTTGTGCATTTTCAGGGCATGCATTAATTTTTTAAATACGCACACAGAAAAATACTGTAATAATAATAATAAAAAATAATTAATGTTAAAAATATAGGGAGAAAGCAAAGATGATTTTAAACATACAGTAAAAAATACTATAATAATAATAAATATAATTTATTGCTTAAAAAATAGACAAAATAACAGGAAAAGATTAAGACAAAATTAGTGATATCATACTAAACAGAATGACAGAGTCGAAAATAGGAAAACGTCACTCACCTGGAGAATCTTCGGGATCTTTCTTTGGCACGAACGTAGGCTTAAATTTTCTGGTTAGTCAAGAGAGAAAAATCAGTAAAATTTCGCACAAACGTGAATTATTGATGTGATGTTCAGGATTCGGCATTAAACGTGATCTCACCTCTCATCTGGCTGGACCGTCTGTGTGCCGGCAGAACTGGACTCCACTTTGACAGCCTTCTGAGGAGGCTCCTGCTGGACTGGGACGTTTGCTGTGTCCTCATCTTCTGACTCAGCGATGTCAATGATCACCAAGTCAGGGGAGTCCCTCACTCTGACAGAGGCGTCATGCTCTTTCCCCCGGGTGTCTTCTGGCGGTGCGGAAGGTACATTTGGACTTTCGGGGACACTTTTGGAGGCGGGCTTTGCTGCTGCTGCTGACTCTGCCTCTTTAGCTTGACTTCCTCCCGTCTCCACCTCAGAATCACTGTCAACTATCTGTGCTTCTTCTCTCACTGAGCTCACTGTGTGCGGCCTGGCAGGAGATTCAGGGAGATTATTTGTATTTTCAGGTAGAGAGCTGTCCGTTCTTGGTGGTCTGAGAGCAGGAACAGCAGCTGGAGGAGCAGTTAAGTGTGGTTGGTGAAGCAACAGCGGAGGGAGCAAATCAGAAGGAAACAAGGGCAGCGGCTGGTTCACAGGAACCTGGAGGGTTTCAGACTTAAAGGGGGCAGTTTTGGCAGATTGATTGGTCTGATCAGGTGAGGATGCTTGCAAGATTTCTTTCTTTACTGGCATAGTTGGAAGGGCAAGTGGGCTGATGGAAGGTGTGCGGTTTGTGGGAGATGGTTGCTGG
This sequence comes from Hypoplectrus providencianus, assembly GCA_028566105.1. NCBI lineage: Eukaryota > Metazoa > Chordata > Actinopteri > Perciformes > Serranidae > Hypoplectrus > Hypoplectrus providencianus. Next base: position 11,511,535 of record JAOWBC010000383.1, on the reverse strand, counting down.
CTGGAGGAGGTGGGGAAGGCAGGGAGGGGGGAGAGTCTTGGGGCAGCAGCAGCATCTGCTGATGAAGAGCTGGCCGCTAGATGAAGAAAGATTAAGAAAGAAAAAGGTGAATTGGTGATCTGAGTAACAACGTCTTGAACGTATTTATACATAAAAAATTTTTATCCAAATCTACCTTTCATCCCTTGCAGGATCTCAATGCGCTGAGCTCTCAGACTGTTGACCTCAGCAGTGAACTGTAACAGCAGGAGGAACAATTTAACCAAAACATAGGAAAATTAAAACTTTTCATAGACCTCCACCGATATACCAATATCTCTGTGGGGCTCCTAGTGTCCGTACCTGCTGTCTCAGCAGCAGAAGTCTTTGGACGTCTGCGTAGGCAGCTTGCAGGACGCTGCGGGCCTGAATCAGAGACTTGTCCACATCCTGCAGTGAGTGGCTGAGCTCGTCCTCCCTCAGAGACACAGCCAGCAGCTGGTCCATTTGGTCCTGGTCTGCTAAGTGGGAAAAATACACACAGAGATTTAATAAATTACATTCAATTCATTCATTCCATTGACATTTATAGTTTGTATTTTTGAACAGCATTTGTACCTCTGTTTGACTTTGTTTTCTTCTTTTTTCCATTCGATTCATTTTCAGAAATGACCTCATGCTGTAAAAACACACGATAATTAACTTTAAACCAGGGGTCTCAAACCGATCCATGAAAGGGCAGCTGTGGCTGAAGGTTTCTGTTCCAGCCAAGCAGCAGCTCAGTTGCTGCTGCTAATCAACTGAGTGAACAGTTCAGGTGATTTGAATGACTTGATTCAGGTGTGTTTCTGCTTGGTTGGGACAAAAACCTGCAGCCACACTGGTCCTTTCATGGATCGGTTTAAGACCCCTGCTTTAAACAGTTAAAATGTATCTGGATGATTCAGCTGTGCTCTAGGCCTATACTTAAAACTGAATAGTACCCACCACTTTTTGTTTCCTCTTGATTGCACTACTGTTGGCTCTCAAATCTTCATATTTACCCTCCTGGACTGGCTCGGTCTTCACGGAGACGACTTCCACGCTCTGACGGCTGCAGCCTTCCTGAGCTGCTTCAGGCTGCTCCACAGGCTCCTGCATCTGAGAGCCTGACTGTGAATCCGTGCTCAAGCCATTTAACATTGTGTCCCAGGGCGGAGGAGGGACTTCGACATAGTCTGCTACAATTGCAGGACTGCCCGGAACCGACTCCCAGTGGAAGCCTTCTGACAGAGTCGTGTCTCTTTCCTCTATTTGTGTTGAGCTTTCTTGGCCATGCAGATAGTTTTTTAACTTAATTCCAAACCTGGTACCGCAAAGAATAAACACAAGAGTTAAAAAACGTTAACTTCTGTCAGGTAACACTGCTACAGGCAGAGGGATGCTTACCTGGGCGTGCTGCTCAACCGCTCCTGCTTCTTCCTCTTCATCTCCTGGTGCATGTCCTTCAGGTTCACCTTACTCTTGGCCCCTGATAAGCTGAGCAACTTATTCAGGGTTGATTTCAGCACAGCCTCTTTTCCCGGATGAGCTTTAGCCGGTTCGTGGGCAATTCGAACCTTGCGGGGTGTGCTCAAGTTGGGCTCAGAGGGTGAGGTTAGACACTGGCCAGGAGAAGTCTGGGAGTGGAGGGGCCTCTGAGAATCTCTACTGTTTGAGGGTCCATTTGAGTCACCTGTAAACATTGAGCTTCTCTCACAATGCTGAGTCCAGCCTGGTGTTTCCTGCTGAGGCTTGGGAGCAGCAGCCTCCTTGGTGTATGAGCCACGTGTTGACAGCTCTTTCCTCACTCCGGTGTGTTGGGCGCTGCCGTGATCGCCCGCCTGACTGTTCTGCTTCCGGGCTTCACGGTCGGCTCGACATGGCTCCCTCATACCCAGCGCCCTTCTGATTTGCCGCAGCATCGAACTCACGTCGACGTCCCGTATTGGAGCTGCAGCGGCGTTTGCAGAAGCAGGCTGAGCTGAAAGTTCTGGCCCCGGCTGAGAAGTTCTTGTGCTCTCATTCAGGCCGTGACCGAAAACAATAGCTCCATTTTGTGGGAGGTGATCGCTGGTGAAGTCAACGTCGTACTGCTTGTTGTAATAGTCGCACTGGCTGATTTGAGGCCATGATGTTTGTGGCTTGGTAGAGGTCCCTCCTTGAGGGCCGTGTGGTCTTCTAAAATATATGTCTGTCTGGGAGCTTTCTGCTGTCAAGTTGTTGTCATAAATCGGCTGCTGAGCTGATTGGGCGTACTGGTCTCCAACAACTGAAAAATAAGCCAATTTTCCACTTTGATTCTGCAGAGCTGATTCTCTTTGCTGAAAGCGCCTTTGCTGTCTCGAGACGTTGTTCTCTTTGTTTTGAACAACAGCATTGTTTCTTCCTTGCTGGTAGGTTACTTGCTGCTGTATCCTCAAGTTCTCTTGTCTGGATTTTGTCAGATTCTCAATTTTGGACACCACCGTGTCTTTCCTGTTGGCTCCCTGTTGCATTTCTGCACGCTTCTGACAAGCTGGCTGCTTCTTCCTCTTTTTTTTCTTTGCTTTCTTCCTGTAATGAAAAAGTCCATAGTTTTTTGACACACATTACATTATGTCGAGGATAAAATGCAAAAAGACAAACAGCTGAAATAATTACCAGTCTTTTTTTAATGCTTTGTTTCGCTCCAGAATCCTGGTCAAGGCCTCTTCACCTAGAGCCTCGGACAGCCAGAAGGGCTGCACTTTTCTTGACGCCAAAATCTTCAGATTTGCTTTGTGTTGAGCTGTGGAGATGTGCTGTTCAAACTCTTTCAAGCCCATGGAAGATGCCATACATGCATGACAATCATGCTGTGAATCCCTGGAAGAGCACAACAACAAATCAGACAATAGTAGAGGTCAGAAGCCAGGCTGGGAAAATTCATGTTCGGGTTATAGGCACAAAAAAAATATCGACATTTGACACAAACCTGAAGGGAAAATTTTACTGCCTGACCAATGTCGCAAAGACAACAAGAACAAAATAAGGAACCTTACTAAGCAGTTAAAGATTCCAAGCTTTTAATTCCAGCTTTTAATTGCCTAAAAAAAGTATATTATTATTATTTTTTTAAACCTACTTAATAGTTCAAATATTATATCATTTATATATATAATAAGGTTTGCTATTTTGTTTTATATTATTGTTCATGTTTACTGTTGTTTTTGCTTCATCCTGCACAAAAAACAAGTCCTTTTCATATCTGGTGAACATCACTCACTTGCCCAGCGCAGTCTCAATCTCCCGGTGATGCGGCATACTATGCACATGATTTTGTGTTTCCTGTAGAAAAGACATTTTAATCAATATTATAAATCATTTAAAGCTGTTTGATATAGGAAAAAAACACCCCATACAAGCCACCACTCATTTTAATGTCCTGGTAAAGTTCTGGCAACTTACTTGTTTTAAATGCCGCGTGCGACACAAGATGCAGTAGACTCTTTTGTATTTGTTGTTCTTCTTGTTCTTCTTCTTCTTCACAGAGGTCTGTCCCACATTTGCATGTGTAGTTTTAACCATTGCTATTTCTGAAAGAAAAAACAAGAACAGGGCGATGAAATGCATTTAAAAAAAATCATTTAATAAAAGGTAAACAAAGCCAAACTACAGTGCCTCACAGGGGTCACCCATATGATGTCAGGGCCCTGTATAAATTAGCATTTCGAGGTATTTATCAGGGATAACTCTGCTGTTAAAATTGTACAAGAAAGGAGGGGGATGAAGGTTTCAAATGCAGTTTGAATGATGAAAAAATGTGTTCAGCCACTGTGGAGATGGCTTTGGTTTCAAAGAGTATAACATCAGCAGACTGAAAGCTTTAAGGGAATTGAAATTTAGTGACACGTGAAAACATACATTAACATTTACCTTAAGGACTTCCTAGAGCAAAAAATCTTTGAAAAGTGAATATGTGTCCAATTAAAAGGTTAACGAACAAGAGATCATAGAAACCCTGGAAGCATAGATATGCTCCCGTCTGGCTTCATAACATTACAGATCAAACATTCTTGCCTATAGGTTATTAAGTAATATTAATATTAGTATACAGTTTATAACCAATAAAACACTTAAACCTTCGTGTCTTAACTTACACAACGTGGTTGTCAAATCAGAATTTGTCAGCGTAAACGTTTGAGGACCAACTTGAATAGAGTACCGGTCCCTGTGTTGCAATACACACAAACCGTGAGCAAAGTTAAAGGCATTTAGCTAACTCCTTAATGGACTATACCGTAAAATGATAACGTTTAAATATTAAATACATCACATTAACCAGTAAATTTCACATGGTAGCACAAGTCAACTGCAGCTCAACCGCCATGTTTGCCTACGTGAATTACGTAGAACTTACGTCCGCAAATCGTTCGTTTAAGATGACACCGGAAGTTGGCCGGCGGGCAGTTATAATAGATCTACAAAAGATCCGGATGAGAGCGATATGAGTTGTTGTAAAAACGTCTGCTCATGCATATGTTTTATAGCTCTAGTTAGGTGCAGGGACCATCATTTCGTGCGGAAGAGGAGTTTCTGCAAAAAAAGGAAAAGAAAAGCTGCTTGTTGGATGTTTAACACCGTTTAATCGGGTTAAAAAAATAATTTTAAGTTAAAATGTGCAACGGCTGTATGCAGAAAGAGTACCCGGACCGGGTAAGTTAAGCTAACTGTTAACTAGTTAGAATACAAATGTTAACGTTAAAATCTAGTAAATTCTAACGATATATTCTGCTCTTGTAGACAAACACTAGTTAGCTATGATTCACGTTAATTTATGTGAAGTTAGATAAATCAACGACTACAGAAGATATCACCCTGTTATAATACTTGTATAAAATTCAGGGCACCACCGAGAAAGCAAAGAATCAAAGGAACTGTTTCTCTTAAAATCACAAACTACAATTTTCCTCGCTTACTTTTAGTTCTATTACGGAATCTAAATAGTTTTTGTGTTAATTTCGGTGCTGAATAAATCTGCCTCTTCTAAAATGAAGCGGGACCAGATGGCACTCGGTTTGTGCTGTAAAGTGCCAAAAAACAACCCACACAGAAATAGCTATTTCTTTCCAGAAATCAAATCTTGTCAGCAGTATGAATTATTTTGAGAAACACTTTAAATTATACTCTTTATTATTCAAGAAACAGCCCCACGACTAATATCAAAATATTAAAGACTAATTCATAAAGGTAAGGGTAAGAGGAATATAAATTGTTTTTTATTCCACGGTGTACTGTCCCTTTAAGTGTGATGGCATTCCTGTGATTTCCTGCTCAGGGGAACACCTGTCTGGAGAATGGCTCTTACCTGATGAACTATGTGGGCTGTGCCAACTGCCATCAGAGGGACTTTGTGCTGATCAGCAATAAAACCACAGAGGATGAAGATGGAGAAGAGATCGTCACATATGACCGTCAGTCATTTTCTTGTGCTCCTCCTGACACATTTTTACCAACCAGTGGAAGAAAGCCTGTAGATACATATTAAACCAGACTCAAGCCTCAGCTAGACTCAACTTGTTTTGCCTGTGGGCGACTTCTGCAAAGCAAATCTAATGGAAAGCCTTTAAGGAGGGGTAGAGGCTGCATTAGCCAAAGAGTCTTGTAAAGAAGAAATAATGACCAGAATCTGTACCAACTCACTTAGGGTTGCTGACAATAATCCATTTTTTTCAACTAGTACATTTATTTCCTTTTCTTTTTCCAGATGTTTGCAAAAATTGTGACCATGTCATTGCCAGGCATGAATACACTTTCTCTGTTGTTGATGAATACCAGGTAAGGTGTCTAACAAACTTTTTTTAAATGAGCATTTGTGGTTAGTTGTTTCCAATGAATAGTCTTTTAGTGTATATATGAAGTCTGTTTTGTGTTGCCCAGGAGTACACGATGCTCTGCATGCTGTGTGGAAAGGCAGAGGACTCCATCAGTGTGTTACCAGATGACCCCAGACAGTCTGCACCCCTCTTCTAGACCTCAAACTCTGAGGGCACGATTCACTTTTAAGATGCGGCTTGAACCCTTTTTTATCCATTCAAATTTTTACGCACATCTTCGGTTATATAAACAGTATTTTAAATCCTTGTTGTTTATAGACTACTGTATGCTGATATGAGTTGAGCAGGACATATAAATTTGTACTATCTATCATGGCAACGACAAATTTTCTGTGTGAATTGACAATGTACTGTAAATAAACATTTTTTACAACTACAGTTTATTACTGTCTTTGTTTTACTGATTGACACATATCTGATGATGCAAAGCCAGACAACTGGTCCAGGACAATAACAAAACAAAGGTAGATTTGGATTCTTATATGGTTCAAAGTTATTATATTACTATAATATGCCAAAAGCCTACCCCAAAAGAATAGAGTTGCAGTACAGATTTGGGGACGAAAGAATCCAGTGTCTTCACAGTAAGGAACCTTTTTAAGTTGCTTGATTAAAAAGTTCATTGCTAAAACGTCAGCTGACAAACTCACAATTTAAAGAAAATAAAGCTAGGAGTGTGTGACATGAAATCTATGCAGTATTTGACAACCTGAATGAGAACAAGCTGCACATTATTGGCTGGAGGTGACACACCCACACAGGGCGTTCACTCCTTGAACGCAGCAAAAAAAAAGGGATGAAAATAGAATACAGGCCAAGGGAAGGATCCTTGCAGATAAAGACACCTTCACACACTCCTGGGGTCATTCGTGATGATTGAGAAGTATTTATTTTTTTGAGTCTAGTTTCTTTTAGGAAAATACTGCATATTATACCTTTAAACTGCGATTAAAAACAAAATGCAACAACAATCAGACACAATGAACAGGTTCCATTTTTATCAGTTTTCTTCCTTTACCATCTACTTGGTGTCAGAAATAAAATTGCACATCATTGCTGGTCTACATTATGATGTATTTTGATCAGAAGCAGTTCAATAAAAATACAGATGTCTTAGCGGATTGTACAAATTAACAAAAATAATAAAAAAAAGCAACTGCAATGATACTCATGCACTTTTACAATACTTAAATATGAGTGCACTTACATGTACATTCTAGTATGCGGATGCCTTTTGCATGACAAATATTCTCAAGCAAAGTAAAAGCACACTACTACACTGTGATATGCCAAATGAGCAATTCATTGTCACATATAATAATTAATTTAGCTGTTTTACAGGAGTGAGGTCAATACGGGGCGGCATGCCCTGGTTCTGTACATGAATGCTGATGTTGGTATACTGCGCGGTCTTATTTGCTATTAGTGTTCTTAACAAGAGTACATGATTCCTATTAGTGTTTGCTATTTTCCTCATGGTACATATCTACAATAAGCTTCATTTTTACATCCCTCGAGTGTTAAACGTTATCTTTTTGGTCTCGTATTAGGCCTATATGGAGAGTTAAGAGGAGTGAAATGAGAGGTAAGTGTTGGCAATCTCAAGGTTTCCTCAACCTTTTTGTTTCAACTGCAGGTATCAAGCCACATTGTCAAGTATTCTGAGAGACACATCCAACAAATGAATAAATAAATAAATACAATTTATACATTTTACATTACATACAGTACATTCCCTTGAGTAAATACCATATTTACACATGCTTTCAGCAGCTGGATGTGAAACAGTCTCTCGCTACAGTTGCACCACCTGGATCAGTCACTTATGTGTCAAATACAGTCATCGATTCACTTTGCCAGTGCCTTTACCCTCCTGGATCAGACCCCTCCCCCTTGGGCTGTGACCCCACTGACCCTGCCCTATGGACCTGTCGTGTGGGTGGGCGTGCCGGAGGGGAGGTGAGCCGGAGAAGCTGGATGGAGAGCGGCTGCGTCCCTGCAGGACCCCGCCATCCCGGAGCTCCTGGCGGGAGGGGGAGGAGCTGAGCGAGCGCTGCAGGGAGGAGGAGGAGCTGCGAGGGCGCGGCGGGGGGCTGAAGAGCACCCCGCTTCGGTCCTGCATCAGCTGAGTCAGACTGGCGAGGAAGTCTGCATCGCTAGTGCTGCTGGCGCGCACTCTTAACCGCCGTCGTCTGGAGGAGAGCACCGGGAAAAATATGGTTACAATGATTTCTGCTTTTGGATTCCTTAAATCTTTATGTGATGAGACATTAGATTATAATCATTTTAACATTTAAATTAATAGGTATTGTAAGCAGTTTTCAGTATTTGACTTTAATAAGGTTACATTTGGAATTAAACCTATTAGTTTTTCATTGTTAGTGGTAGAGTATCTGTGTCCAGGGAATGTACAGGCAGCATGTTTGTCATTTTATTTGCTTTTTTCCCCTTCATTTTTTGAAGGCAGATCTATTTTTATCATCACAGGGGAGAACGTAATACAGTAGAGCAGCCAAAGTGAAACGTTTCAGGTGACAGAGTGCACACCTCTAACTGCTCACTGAGGTTATCTGTTGTTGCTGTTACTGTGCCCGGCGATGGTGTGGAAAACTGTACACAATGTCTGCAACATAAAATTAGATCATATTTGCTTTTGCACAATAGCAAAGGCTTATAATTGACTGACATTTTTACTGTAACAAGTGTAAAGGCGTTTGTAAACTGGGAGTGACTAAAAGAAACATGCAAAATACTCTGAATATCTTGCAAATCCTACCTACAGTAAAGCAATTTGCAACAGATGCAATACTGCATAAATGTTTCTCATACATTAGTACAGGCAGAGGACCAGCTACCCAGAGACTATGGACTCAGAAGTGTAGAAGAGCTTTCAGTGTCTACTGAAAGCTCAGGTTACTCCAAGTAACCATGGGTGTCACTATATCACCAACTCTGAAAAAACTAGATCGATATCAGCAAACAAAAAGGCTCTTACTCTGCACGGAGTAATGTGGATAACTTTAACAATCACAACATCATACCTGTTGTCCACACATGGGCGGATAGGAGGTTTCCCAGGAGGTGGTCGAGGCAGGAACCTGCTCGTGAGCTGCTCAGGTATAAAGGTGGCGCTCACAGGACGTGGGATCTTACTTTTACTACCTGATGAGGAGGACAGAGAGAGAGGGTCCTCTCCTGCGCCGTCAGACCTGGAGCCCCGCTCTGAGAGCAGCCTGTCTCTTGGCAAAGCGCAAGGCAGGTTGTCGCAGGACAGAGATGGAGAGGGTGAGTGGGTGGGGGAGCCGGGGACGGGACTGCTCCAGCGGTGACGCCTGTCCAAGTTGAGGTCCCTGCTCGGAGAGTCCGGGGGATTGTTTGGGTCTCGCACTGGGATTCGACTCAATCTCTGCGACGAAGGAGAGTCTCTTCTCCTGAGCTGTGCCGGGGGTGGGGAGGAGGAGACGGTGACGGTGCTCTCCATGGCGCCTCCTGCCGTGTCGGCTGGAGGCTGCTGGTTGGGCTCTGAGGAGCGATCCGGCAGACCAGAGTCGCTCTCTGGGTCTCTGTCGTTCGTCAGATGAGCGGTGGGGCCTTTGGCCGAGCTTGGCACTGGAGCTAACTCCAACCTCTCCTCATCTTTTAAGATTTCCTCTGGAAGTTTTTCAGAGTCTCCAGATGGTGCTTCGAGTGGAATTGCGTCACTCTTCTCTTGTACGGGGGACTGAAGCCCAGTGCTGGAAGACTGGGAAGTTCAAGGAGTGTTAGAGGGTTTGACCTTGAAAAGTTCAAAGTTGTAACACAAAACATTTGGAATATAAATGAAAATCTAAAACTAAATCTAAAACTTTGTAAAAACAACAACAAACAAAATCCCACATGTTGCATGTCTCTGCATCTAAATATCTAATAGCCTGAAGTTGCATTTTTTCTATGCCAGTAGGGAACTATATATACTGTATAAAGACTTTGTAATGTTCATGCAATAACTCACTCACACTGGAATTAGTCTAAGGGCCTGGATGCATGCCATACATTTTGTGCCCTCAAATCCATTATTTGGGACACAATGCACCAGAGATCCCAACGCTTATGTTTCAGAACATAACAGTTTAACTTTATAGATTGGTCACCAAGTCACCTGATGAGGAACAACTAAACATAGCCGGTAGATTTCTTTGCATTCTTTTGTAAATGTCATTCTAAATATGAAGAAGTTGATTCATTAATTCTAGTGCAGGACTTCCAAGAGCTTACGATCCATCCCATGGACAACAAAAAAGTCAAGAAGAAGCTCAACTTCTGAACTCAGAATGTTGTTGTTATTTTATATTTTTGTAGTTGTTCATTTCCATCTTCAAATAGATACAAACATGAACCTAAGTTGCTTTAAAACCAGTTTTATTAATTTCTTTTTCAATGCTGCCGTCAGCTCAGCAAATGCTCGGTCAGCCTTACCTGGTCCATCTGGGATCTTCCCATCATGACGGAGGGCATTTGTCCCAGCATCCCTGGCAATCTCCTGTGTCCTAGTAACCACGTGCCAGGCATGGACATCTGTGACAGGACAGGACTGCTGGGCACCACTGTGGACTGGCCATCCTGTGGCTCAGAGGACTGGTTCTCAGCTTCAGCGGGTGTGTGTGTCCCGGGCTTGTCCTCCCGCGGGGCGTCTCCTGGAGGCTTAGTAGCTCCAGAGCCGCTGCCTTGCTCCAGCTCCAGCATCACCCACTCCTGAGAGTCTCCCTCCTGAGGTACGGGACTGAGGTTCACAGCCACAAAGCCACTGCTGGCTGCGCCCTCCTCCTGGTCAGGCGTCGCTGTGCCGGAGTCTTCCTCGTTACCGGAAGGATGCTGCCCACGTATCCTCTCTGGAATGGATTTCTCGCCGACTTGAGAGAGAACAGGACGCTGTTTGCCCAAGCTGAAACAAGACATTGAAGGTGTTATAGAGAGTTTTGTATGTTTACCAACATTACACATTTGGGAGTTATATATATTGTTATTTATTTTGTACTTACTAGGCCTCAAGGAAGCGTTCAATGGTGGGCTTAGGTTCGGGTGCGAGCCTCTTTTCAAAGGCCAAGCTCTGACTGTGTCTCATCCTCCGGAGCAGCGGTGCCGCCCGCTCCAGGAACATGGTCTCTGATCGCACCCGTCTAGGGGAACTCTGCATGGAGCCTGTGTTAGGACTCTGGTTTCCCTGGTTCTGACTGTGTTCATCCTCACTCACCACCTGAGGACAATGAATGACAAGGCCGATCAATAATGTAAATATTGCATTTGCATCTATGCTTTCAGCTTCAGACTTTTGCATTTTTACTGCTGCATGCCAACATGCATTACTATTGAAACTCCCAGCGGCTGCTGCACCTCTATTCATGCTCTGTCTGAGACGCTCCATTGTAAGCACCCATTCTCTTTAAACCCCCCTACCGTAAAAGCCCTGTCTGCTCTGATTGATCAGCGTTTTTTGGACTGCCATATCTGTGCTCTGATCGTCTCTGTGCAGCCGTGAGTGAAGTCAGGACATATATAAAGGATCAGTACTGCCACTTTCTGCCATGAAAGATCACCAGAAAAAAGAAAAACTACACAATCTAACATATTCTAAAAAGGAAGGTGATTCAAAAATTGTGATAATTAAACACTGGCAACCAACATAACTGTTTTTACGTCAGCAATATGTGTGGAAGACCGCCATACCAGCTCACTGGGATTCATTCTACATACTTTTACTTCATTTTTTGACACTCTGGCCACATTTAATATGAACATTTAACACTGTCACATTATATATATGACATAACTTAAAGAAAAGCATATTAGGTTCTCTTTGAATAGGGAGGCAGTAAGTAGAGGATTTCAACTTAAGCCCAGGAGAATGAGGTGTAGTAATAGAGGTGAGCAGGGGGTAAGCTATTATCATATCTCCAGGCTGTGTAGTCTCAGTGAGGGTTTTTATGCATGAAGTCCACTGCAGTGCAGATAAACTCCCAATGAACGGGAGGAGCAGCAGTTACAGAAGAACAGCATTTCAGCAGTAGGTTACAACATCCCACTTGGCATTTACAGTGAACTACACTGCCCTGACCTTCCTGATCATCGGCTGGGCATGTTTATGGTTTCGGTTGCGGTCCATCTCTTCCCATACATCTCCGCCCGGGGTGGTCGGCGTCGGGATGGGAGGGCAGTTGTCGGCATCACTGAGGCGCTCCCCTTGCAGGACATCCTCGGTGTTCTCCCTCTGCAGCTCTCCCGGCAGCACCGAGGCATTGGCCATGCTGTGGAGGAGAGGGAAGGTCACCCTGCAGCTCAGTTCCACAGCACAATTTAGAGCAGCGATTTTCTCAGGAATCTCTGACTGTGCAGAATTCGAGGCTAAAAAAAGCTGCGGCTATATATTTTAACACATATCCAACAAAGTGTGAAGGAAGTTTAGTATAGCTACAGTGAAAATGCACAAGGGGGAAGCAGTTAAAAGAATTCATGGACGTGTCAACAGTGATGGAGCTTTCTTTAGCTTTAAATAAATACCCCAAGTACGCCGGAGTGAGGCGAGTGAGCTGCTGAGCAGTGGTTGTTGCGGCAGTGATGGTCAGCATATCCTCCGAATCACATTTCTCCCAGTCATAAGGGTCATTCTCCAGCACGCTGTGGCTCTTCATAGCGTTCTCAAACACTGACATCAGGAGCTGTCACAAAGAAACCGCAGGCGTCAGCGTGTGACGGCCGGGGGGGAATAAACAGTGTGTGTGCAAAATATGGCAAACAAGAGACGGTCAACCTGATAGTCTGGCTTAGTGAAGTAGTCCAGTGTCAAGATGTGATCCAGGAAAGTACTAAACTCTGAGGGAAGGTGCTTAAGCATGAGTCGGTGATCATACGTTTCTTTTAGGTTTCCTACTTGTTCCTGAGAGCGCAGAGGGGAAAATGGGAGATTAAATGAATAGGCATGTTATGTATTATACATCTAACTGACTAATGTATCGAGGCACATACTTTGTCTTTGATTTTCCTCCAGGGAAGCTGACCAACCATGAATTCAACCAGCATGTAGAAAAGGGACCACAGGTCATCATGACGACCCATCTCCTACAAATTAGGATAAAAAATATGATTTATTACAAGGCCTTGTCTAAGGGCCTACGTGACCCCCCCTCCCCTCCATTCATTCACAGACTTTCAGGGACTTCAATCGTAAACGTGTTTGTATTTGGTCCGTGCTCACCTTATTCTTATGAGCATTGATTGAAGCATATCGCACTGTTCCTCTGAAACCTGCCACAGGACGAGGCTGAAAGAGAACAGAGACATAATAAAGTTTTTAAAGATTATAGGACAAAGAATACAAATGACACCATGTTTTTCCTTCACATCAAGTTTATAGATTACAAGCTCTAAGGAATTTTTAAATCCTGAGTTAAGGTAGCTGGATTAACTCCTTTCCCAAAATACAGGCACTGATGTCACTGATGTCACATGAGGGTCATTAAGGTCACAGAGGGGTCATGTAAAAGGTGTCATGTGAATAATTTTTAATTAGGTGTAAAAAGTGAGCATTTCTTTCCCTTTATCGTGCAGTTTCTTGATTCAGTATCTGATTTCTATTTCTTTAACACTTTTCTGTGTAAAGATGTTGACATCGTTCACTTCAAAACAGCTTTTCAGAGGATAGTGACCCATGGCAAAAAAAAAACAGAAAAAACTTGCATAGAGAACTTACTGGACGGACTTCCTGGCTGGAGTTGGTAAATTGACGAGCCAAGCCGAAATCGAGCATATAGCAGCATCTGCAGGTACTGGCTAGTCTTCCCATCGCAAAGTTAGACTGCAATGACGAACAAAAAAGTTTAGGATAAATTGTTCTTCACACAAATTTACAAACAACCAAGTCTTTCGGGTGGACTTACAGGTTTAATGTCTCTGTGCAGGAAGCCGACAGAGTGGATGCTTTCAATGGCCTCTAAAATCTGCTTGCCAAGTCTCAAAGTTGTGGAGACGGAAAAGGTGCCGCGGTTCATGGTTCTGCGCAGGTCTGCCAGATTCCTCCCCTTAAGACAGGAAACCAGCGTTCAGTGTGAGTGATTGATGTGAGCAGCAAACATTAGACCAACACTGTCAGGTACAGATCCTACCTGGAGTTCCATCACCACATAGTTAAAACGATCATTTCGGCCACAGCCCACAAATCGACAGACGTGGTCTTTGCCTGTAAAAGAAAAATAGATATTAATATAAATGTATATAAACTGGTTGATCCTTGGTGGTCGTGATTTCATAATCAACAAAATCTTGCATTTATACACAGCTTTTATACATATTGACATAAATCCTGATGCAAATGTTAGGTATAAATTAGTTGCAAACTGATTTTGTGACATGTGTGACATTGTGGCCTCTTTGGACTATTTTAGCATTAGTCATGGGATAATGCACAGTGAGCAGGTCATTATTACCAAAGCAGCACTGACGAGGTGCTGCAGGATGCCTTAAATCACAGTAAAAGGGTTCCTTTCACATTAATTATGGATGCACTGTACATTATACAGGTCACTGTGCAGACCTCTGAAACTTATGGATCATAATCAAATATTCAACAAAGTAGTGCAATAAAGATACTTAAAAACACCTTCTGCATTCACTGAAGGGTTTAAAGGCTCTACAGTGTGATTCTAACACACCAAGGTTCCCTACTGTACTACGAATGGCTGCTGCTTCTCATATCTTGAAATTAAATGTATAAAATAAAACATCACTCTTTTTGCAGGACATAAAACTTTAATTCACACAGTAAATATGGTTATGAGGTTTGGAAAATACTAGGCCATCCTAAACTACCTTAATTAACAAACATAGATGATGATGTTGCAGGTTATCACACAAAGAAGAAGATAACCTTAAGTACTTCTTGTGTGTAAGGAATTTTTCCGTGTGTAAGGGATCTCTGGTAAAAGAAATTGCTACTACATCCACTATGATCTTTTTACTATTAACCTTACTAAACAAGCCAATAAGCCATAAAGGCTAACTTCTCCCAGCACTGGGGTTACTACCATGGGGTGAAACTATCTCACTTAGCAATTAGCTGGAAATGTTCAGTTACATTTACAAGCAGACCACATCACTCACCCTGAAGCTTCTTCAGCACAGCCACCTCCATCTTTAGCACCTGTTTGGGTTGTTGAGCAGACTCCACCTTTAAGGCAACAGTGGCCTGGCTCAGCTGATCCAAAACCTCGTAGATCTCCCCAAACCCTCCTCCACCTATCTTCCTCGACTGAAAGGAAAAGAATATTCATGGTGAAAGAGTGGTAATGGAG
>JAOWBC010000383.1:11448889-11460530 GCA_028566105.1 Hypoplectrus providencianus | reverse complement strand
AGAAAGAAAGAAAGAAAGAAAGAAAGAAAGAAAGAAAGAAAGAAAGAAGTAGCAGCTGATGGAGCAAAGGTCAGGAAATGAAAAAATGAAAAAGAGAAAGTAGAAAGAAAGACAGAAAAGTAACAACTCAAAAAAAGAACAAGAGAAGGAAAGACGAGAGAATGAAGAGAGAGATAAAGAAAGACATCAAGAAAAAGACAAAAAAAGAAAAAAGAAAGAAAGAAAGATGCAGCTGTCAAAAACAGGGAGAAGGAAGAAAGAAGGAAACAGAGAGAGAGAGAGAGAAAGGTGTGGATTAAGCATTATGCTAATAAAGTCCTATGTGATGAATACCTGAAGCAGGAAGCTTCAGCAATCGAAACTCATTTGCTGGCGTTAACAAACAGTGGGACAGTAATGGGCTGTCTGTTCTGGTTAGGCTGCAGTTACTCCTCACTGAGGCGTCGTGTTAACAGGTTTCTCTGCTTTAACTGATGTCAAAAGAAATAAAGAGAAAATAAGCCACTAATTGAAACACTATCTAAACTTGAATCCGATCAGAAAGGATATTCAGGTTGTGAGAGTGTTCAGCTGTGGGAGCAGAAGCTTCTGGTGAGCACGTCTGAGACCCCTGTGGACAGAAGAACGACAGCGGCTCATCCAGCCGGAGATTATGACAGGGGACAGGAAATCAATGCTTCCAGGAGCAGGAAAAGAGGGAAGAGGGACAGGAAGCTCTACTGTTTCACTGAACAGGAGACTTTTTCTACGGATTCATATTTAGAGCGTCAGTCATTTTAAGCAGAGTTATTCTGAGACTGGAACCAGAATATGTAGAACTAATAGATATTAGGGAGAAGTTGTAGTGGAACATCTCTATATTTGAGCAAAGAACTTACAGTTAAAAATATATGCAATTAAAAGAGCAACTAATACAATTAACTGCTGCCACGTCACACATGAGGCGTATTTCATATTTCACTGAGTTTTATTTCATGTCCACATGAGTTTGTCCCCCAGGAGTTGCCCAGCATGCCACACAATCGCCCAAAAGTAAAGGTTTAACAACAGCCTGGTACTTCAGGGCTTTTTCAGAGTGATCTGAGAGAATAGTGTGTCCTATCCTCATCAGTATCAATAACATTGCGTAATTCTACACATTTCTCTTTCAAAATGCATTTATTTTGGTTCATGCAGACTGTGTAACATCAGTCAACTTAGAGATCTATAATACCATTTCGAAACATCAAACAGTGTTGTTGTCATTCTAGACTTTCGCCGAAATCTCAGTCTGAACTTTCAGCGAGCAGACGGATCAATACAGGGCATTACTTTGAAAAAACATTAACATTATGGCCTCCTACATGCATCATTGCCATTTTCTCAAGCAGAAAATGGGCTTTCAAAGCTCCGAGCAAGGCTTAGATAATTCCCTTTGGGTTTCCTCGTTTTCAGCGACGCCGTATATTTCACAAGTTATTCCCCCCATCGTAGAAAAAATTAAATAAATAAAAATTCATGGCCACGATTCGTCTCTGTCAAGTAGTGAGAGGAAGACAGTGTGGGGAGGCGGGGTCAGTGGAGGAGCGCTCGGCCCTGAGAGGCACGGAGTGACTTGTAGTCGTAAAGGGAGCGACACTCAGTGGAATGGCAGCGATCTCATTTTGCAGCTCCGTTGTCACAAGTGTCATTATCATATACCTCTATATCCTGAAGGCTGGAGGCGTCCGTGTCGTCCCCTGCGCTGCTCACACTGTTCCTGAAGGCGAGACTTCCTATAAAGGGGTACACGCTCCCTGTGAACAGCTCTTTAATGTTAT
Organism: Hypoplectrus providencianus; assembly: GCA_028566105.1. Classification (NCBI taxonomy): domain Eukaryota; kingdom Metazoa; phylum Chordata; class Actinopteri; order Perciformes; family Serranidae; genus Hypoplectrus; species Hypoplectrus providencianus. The sequence goes on along the minus strand of JAOWBC010000383.1, from coordinate 11,458,731 downwards.
AATGAGGGAGCTCAGGGTCATGTCTCTGAGGTTTAGTGATACACTTTCCCTCCATGGCTTTGTTTCTCTGATAGTACTTTGAAAACTTATTGAAGATGATCGTGATGGGAAGAGCCACCACCAACAACCCACACACGATACACAAGGTGGCCACAATCTTCCCCGGCAGCGTGACCGGGCAGGTGTCGCCGAAGCCGACTGTAGTCATGGTGATCGTGGCCCACCACCAGCCAGAAGGGATCGTCCCCAAATCCGTGCTGTTCTCTTCCTTCTCCGCGAAGTAGATGAGGGCGGAAAAGATGGAGATCCCAACGGAGAGGAAGAGAAGCAGCAGCCCCACCTCGTGGTAGCTGTGGCGGACGGTGGCGCCCAACGCCCGCAGCCCGATGGAGTGGCGAGCCAGTTTGAGAATTCGGAGAACCCTCATGAGGCGCAGGACCTGCACCACCTTCCCAACATTTTCTAAGTCCTCGTTCTCCTCTGCCACCTCCTCGTCGGCGGTCTCCAGAGCTAACGTGGCGTAAAATGGCAAAATTGAGGCAACATCAATAATGTTTAAGGGGTTTCCGAGAAACTTCCTTAGCGAGGGAGCAACAATCAGCCGGATGATGAACTCAGCGGAGAAGCCGGCGATGCAGATCTCCTCCAGGATGGCGAGCACGGGGTCCTCGATGGGTTTCTCGTTGTCGTCCACCTGCTGAAACTCAGGCATGCTGTGGATGCACATGGCGATGATAGAGGTCAACACCAAGCTGAGGGACGCCACAGCGATGATCTTTGAACCTCTCGAGTGACCCGGGTCCTCCAGCCGGAGCCAAATGTAGCTCCGCAACTCCGCACACCAGGCGCCTTTGAACTTGGCGAGGTCTTTATCGAGAGCTGAGAGCTCCTCGAAGGACGAGTCAAAGCTGGGCTGCTGCTGGTCATCGCTCCTCACGTCCCAGTCTCTGTCGTCGATGTACTCCTTCCGCTCGTGGTACCAGTAGGTGCAGCAGGGGCTCAGGTGCAGCTCCTGGATGCCCCAGTACTCGATCTCCTGGCTGAAGGAGAAGACGCACACCTCCTCCATCATGTGGATGCGTCCCGTGTGGTAGAAGTTGAGCACGCAGAGGAAAACACGCGGATTCCTGTCAAAGTAGTACTCCTTCTCTGACGGGCTGTAGTCGTCACACAGCTCCAGGATCGCCGCCTCGCTTTGGCAGTGCAGCAGGCGGGCCAGGCGCGTGTGGGGGAAGCGGAGCAACATGTCCGGATCCACTTCGTGTCGAACCCCTCCCACGTTGAGGTGGACCTGGTCCTCCTCATTCCCCTGCCGGTGGAGGATTTGCCCATACCCCATGATCCTGAAGTACACACAAAAGCATTAGTGGGAGAAATGAAGCATGTCCCTTTTATGGATTTTTCATGCCCCACAAGCACACACAGTCACGATTGTGAGCGGTACATTTATGTGGAGGGATGTCTATCAAGACATATTTGACTGCACTGTTTGTGGAACACATTAGTCCTCTGAAGGAAAAAAAATCAATACAACACACACAGGAAATGGCTTGAGCTGGAGTGAGTGAAGAGGCGTGAGGTGCTGTCACTTCTTCCAGGGCTCAACTACAGGATTATCACCAGAAGAATCAAATTACAGAGCGGACTAGACTAATTCAGAGGAAATGAGACAGGCAACAAGTTGAAACTGAACCTACACATTTTAGGCAAGTCTTGCATGACTTTTCTGTATTTTCTTGCCTTAATATCTACTCCGTAAAAAAAAAAAAAAAATTAAGATCTGCTTTGCATGCACGGTCATGCATGAAATGAAATCAAGATGTTTTTCCCTCCACCAAACCCGATTCACAATTCAGTCAATTACTTTAAATGTACTTAAAAATGATGCAAGACGTGAAGCTGGAACCTACCTGCACTTGGAGCCTTTGTTTCCATGAAAATAACTTTTATCCGGGTGGTTTAGTTTTCACATTGTGGCAAAGTGCAGCAGTGGAGGGAGTGCGGGAGTGCTGCAGCTTCACGGACGGGACAAGAGGAGCTGGAGGCGGGACAGCGGCGCGGCGGCAGTTGGTTGCCTTTTACAGGGAACAGGGAGGGGCGCGAGAGGAGGAGAGGAAAGGGGGAGGGAGGGAGGGAGAGGGGACTGCACGGATGTAGGAACACCCTGCGAGGAATTACTGTATTGTGCATAGTCGTTTTTTTTATTTTTATAATACATTAAGAATCTAGAAGTTTCTAATATCCCCAAAGGAAGCCGCAGTTCTGCTGCACATTTAATCTCTGCGCTTCATTATGCGACTTTCTTTCACCTGCAGTAATTTTATGCATGTTTAATTTTTAATGGTTCAAAAGCGGCTCTATTTACGTAAAACTGCTGCATCTTCAAGGCAGCTGACCACAGCTTGTCTGCAGGCAGAGGGAGAGAAGTAAGTAAAAAAAATCACACTCTGACATTTCAATCCTCAGTGAGGAAGCACTGCTGGCAGGCTGACTGCCAAAGCAGGCAGGGACACCGTGTTTGGCAGCAAGGACGAAATACAACATACCTTTATAGTGGCAGCAGCAGTTGCACTCACAACACTTTGACAATTTGAAATAATGTGGCAAGTTTTTCCATCTGTGTCGTGGCTGAAGGGGGTTTCTATCCATCATTTTATTACCTCAATAAAAAACAGTCTCTCCCAGATGTGCAGCTCATAACAAAACTAGCTTCTTGCAGAGTGTTGTGTACTTTCTCTGCTCTGCTCCTTAAATTAATGTGGCGTTTTAACGTCAGGGTAAACACACATTTGTGCACCACGTTTTATTATTATTTTATATATAAAAAGAATAACAAGAAAGAGGCCTTGGGACAGAAATTTTTAGAGCTGAATTATTAAACTCAATCGACCTAACATGAATATCTCGATAAACACTGAATTTAAGTCATTTATCAAGCAAAACACATTTTGTTTTGCTTCTCATTAGTTGATTTGATTTTTATCCTAGGGATATTTCTTTGTAATTTACTTATTTTTTTTGTAATTGAATCTGCATACAGAGGCACTGCAGAGGGTCATGGTTCAAGAGGGTCAATCCTTCTCTTTGCACTGCATGTTAAGACTCACTTCAGGCCGGATTACAAGACACAGGTCCTGACAATTACCCCAATCAGGCCGTAACAGGATCCACCTGTGTGTGCTTGTATTTGTTGAGCCAGAAGCTCGCTCGTCCTGTCCAGAGAGTTTATACCCACCTCAAACTCCATTTAAAAACTTCACAGACAGGAACTCTACGGTCACCAGTTTCCCCACCTATTGTGCCATGGGAAATTTAGTCAAATTGGGGTTTGTAGTTTTGTATTCATTGCTTTCACTGTCAAAGATTTTTGTTGCTATTTAAAAAAAAAAAAAAAAAAGATTCAATCTCTTTCAGGTGGCTTATTCTCCTGATAGCAGTTGTAAACATCGTGGCTCAAAAGCAGCCCTCTATAAGTAAGTTTGCTATTTAAGAAGAGAAATAAACATTTTAATTTTACAATATGCCACTTTTTTTTAATTCACTTGTTTATCAACTCAGATATCAACTCCAAATGCCTGGGGAACATCATGCGGGTGGATGTCGGTCCACTTGGAGGAAGTCTTCTTGAAGTGTCTGCAGTCATAAGTAAGCAGATTTTTTTTTTTTTCTTTTAAAAACAAAGGGATTTCTTTTTCATCCTACTGTTCTCTTTTCTCTCCTCAGACAACTCCGCAATCTTCCTCACACCAAGTGTAGCTTCTCAGTGTGGCTTCAGGATACAAATCGACCAGCTGGGGAACGCCAAGATTTACGCCTCCCTTCAAAACTGCTTTGCTCAAAATGTGGTAAAAAGAAATAACTAGAAATATGACCTTGTACAGTGGCACAGAGTGTTTTTTGATGCAGTAATCATTTTGAGTCCTTTTTTTCTGTTCGTGTGCAGAACGATAATGCGTTCACGACAACATTGAACCTTCAGCTGCGCGGGAACGCGATGGTTGAAGACCAGCTGTACCAGGTGTCTGAAACCTGCCACTACATGAGCTGGGCTTCTAGGGAAATTGTCTGCGACCGTGACTTTATGGAGGCAAGTGAATGCAGCAGGGCTCCTGGGGGTCATGTTGCAGTCTATATGATAAGTGGTTTTATGTTTCGTATGAGCATCAAGCCTAGTACATTTGATGTCAAGGCAGGGGGGATTGATTGTCACTTATGGACTGGCCTCATTTCAGGTGTCTGTGAAAAGGGCAGCTCCAGATGATTACGCCCTGCATGACCATCGCGTGTCAGGGTCGCAGCCAAAGTATGATGATCTGCGACGAGAAGCTGAGGTTAGATGAGCTAATTGTACCATTTTTAATATATAAAAAAAAAAACTAGAAGCATCTATTTACTGGGTTTTTCTTTGACAGAAACAACCAATAGACTCAGGATTCAGAATCACAGCAATGGTGTTCTTCACTCCTGAGGAGAGCTTCATGAAGGCGACCGAGGCCCAGAACAGAGGGTACGGGATCACAAACACCCCTACGAGGCTCGTTCTGCGAAGCCCGAAGACTTCACCTGAAACTTACACCCAGGATGTAAGTGCACTGCAGCTCAAACACGCTTCACTTAATACTTACCCCTCAGGCAGCTGCTGGTTGAATTACCGGCGTCCCAGATTAGATAACTCACAACTTGCTTACACTTGCAGCCAGTAAACTACTGGATGTAGATCAAATAATGTAATTAGACTGCCTTTCTAAATGGATTACTTTGTCGGAAATCCAGTTGGCACTGTTGAATACATTAGATATATCAATGTATTGATTTACCCACATCCTCTTAAATGTATTCTAATGCAGATTACTGAATAGACTTAAATTTTTACTAACATTCCTTTAGATGAGTCAATTAATAAAAGGTATACCATTTATATGGGTCTAATGTTTCCACACCAACACACACTTTTGACTCCCTCTGGTATAGCAGGTGCACTGAGTAAACCTTTATTTTTTTAAACATTCCCACAGGTAGCGGGTATTCCTATGACGGTACTCAAAACTTCAACAAGATTTGAAAAGAAGTGGATGGCAACTCACATCGCGGCAGAAGCTGCTTGCCCAATACTGGAAGGTAAACTTTGAGTTTAATGTGAGTTAAATGTGTCCATGTTGTCCTGATGCTCTAAAGAGCTGTATGTGTTTTCCATCCATGTACAGGAAGTGTTTCCTTCACGCCACACTCCATCAGCTGGTTCCTGCCGAGGCACATCGACCCTCTGATCTCCTCGGGTCAGTTTCAGCTGTTGGAGGTGCACATGGGCATCGACGGCGAGAGGCTGGACGCCGCAGAGATGGCCGCCAGGCGATACTCCCTGTCAATCAACGACATACACGTCGTCATTGAAATTCCTGTCGGGGCGGCCGGAGGCCACTTCAAGGTCTGAGATTTACTTCTGAATTTGTATATAAATATCTTTTTCTTATGAAAAGGTGGCAGACACAAGACATATCCTGTCCTGCAATTAAAAATTCTGGTGTAAATTTGCGTTTTTCAAATAGAAGCTATGATAAATGGCAATCTTTGGAAACTTGACATTTAATTTGGGTACTAAAAGGTACTTTACCAGGTTGTCATCCTAGTGGTTGCATTATTTTTTTTAATGGTAAAAACTTCTACAAGTGTAGATGCTCTTAATTTTACAATACGTCATTTGTGGCATTTGACAAAGATAAAATTTTTTATTACTCATCTTAAAAATCAACTAGAACACTTCTGTGAGAGTAAAACCTTCAGCCCTGACTCTTGCTCTTAACTGAAACTTTTAGTATGCATGTACCGTCTGTAATTAAAATTGGGTTTGACCAGATAATGTGATACAGAAAGCTGTGATTTCTGCAGAGTCATGTTCAGGATGGTCAGTACTGCACCTCTTACACGATCGAGCCGATGCTCGAGCTGCTCTGGACTGAAGAAACCACTCATGAGGACACGAGATACAAAGTCCTGCTTCCCTTCACGACTCCGTTAATGCCTCAGTCACCACAGGTTATTGACAGTAAGTCTTAATTATCTTGAATCTCTTGAGTGTTTTTTGAAGGACTACCTACTTTGATTCCTCTGCTTTTTCCCCGCACAGATACTGTTCCAGAGGAGAGGATGTTTAAGGTGGCGCTTGGACCTTTCAGCTATGACGTGGCTCTAATAAACATCACCTTCCCCTCTGGGGTTTTGTCTGTGGCAGACTGCGCTGCCAGAGGCATGAGTGTCCTCGAGCACTTGTCCCCCAACAGCAGCTCCAAGGTCTTTACAGTCGACGTGCCCTTCACGGACCAGGTCGTGCTGCAGATGGTGAGCTGTTACTCTCAACTTGGGAATGCAGTGCAAAAAAAGTGTTAATTCTTCCAGCTAATCTCTTCCTGCAATTCCCAACAGAAAGATGCAGGGATTACAGGCTACTCTCTTCACATGACCTTTGGCTTGCTGGTGCTGCCAGAGTTTGCTCCATTTTCTCACCCCGTCTATCTGGCGACTCAGACAATGGACATAGGTCTGTACTTCGATTTCTTCTTTGAACATAAATCTGAACCTATGATGAAGCCTTTTCCTTGAGTTTAAATCATTTGAATTGTTTCATCGGAATTAAAACAAACTTCTAGATCCATTTCACCTGCTGTTTTTCTTCTGCAGTTAATCCCTCTCTCACTGGCGCCTGTGATTATCAAAACTTTTACGTCATGGTGAAATACGGGAGCCACGGCTACAACTTTGACACCATCGTGGGACGACAGGTGTTGAATGCAGAGCTGGCTCAGCAGTACGGCTTCATAGACAACGGCACACACGGCAGTTTTACTATCCCGTTTTCCTCACCCAACATCGCAGTTGAGGTATGATCAGAATCTGTTTTCTTAAAGTAATGCAAGGTTATTCTATACATTCTTATCCTTCACCATAATGCAACCGTTTCTCTCTTCAGGCCGTCGAGTCCTCGTCCATCAGGGGCAGGCTAGATGTGGCTCTGAGGAATCCAGAAACTAACAAAAACATCCAAGAATTCTCCATGGCCTGCAATTTCTTCTCAACACTGACTGGTTTGTTAAACTACACTTACTATATTTGCTAAAACACCCAGCACATGCTAACATCGGATCCTCCTCCTGCAGAGTGCTTCCCTAATGGAACCATGACGGCTCTGGCTATGAAGATGGAGTCGGTTCCCAGTCTGAACCTGAACCAGCTCACCCTCAGAGACCCGGCCTGTGGTCCCTCCTACAGCGACAACCAGTACGCTTATTTTGTCTTCACTGCGAACTCCTGTGGGACGACCAGGAAGGTAAGCTGCTGCTGAACCTTCTCCCAGTGGCAGACTGTTTACACAGATCAGAATTGTTTCAAAGTTTTTCTTTTATTCCTCAGTTTTTGCACAATACGATGCTGTATGAAAATGAAATCTCCCTGCCGGATGATCTCGAGACGAAAATCGACTCAAGCACTGAGACAACGGAATATGAGTGAGTGTACATTTTCAGCTTGATGTGCTTCAGTTTTGATACATTTTATAGCTCGCCAAAGCTCTTCACACTTAAATGTTTTTCTACGTTTATGCTTTGTTTTTAAGAAAACATGGGAACGATAAAAACATCACAGAAGCATTTCAGCTTCTTCAATGAGAGCATATGCCTTATAGTATTTATCTTAATAGTTATCTGAGTCAGTATCGAAGATTGAACACTTTGAGTTATACTAATTGCAAACTGGTTAGAAAGTGACCAGTCAGCCCATATGAAATGGATGTTTTGAAGTCTAATCTCCTGGGTTTTTCTGCTCTTCAGTTTAAAGGTTTTTTGTTATTACGACATCAGCACAAACCATGCTGTGGCTTTCCACACCAGACCTCGCAGGAGTGAACCATATGCTGAAAACTCAAGAGGCGAGCTGCAAGTTGAAATCAGACTTGCTACAGGTAAGAAGCTTCAGGTGCCTTGTCATTCGTAGTTGGGTGTCCGTCAAACTTTTCTCATGCAAGTCTTTAAAATGCCTAGAAAAATGGTTAATGTGCATTAAATACCCACTACTTTGGGTAAACGGGAAAAGCATTTCCATCTCCTACTTGGGGCATGAAGGGAAATATTTTGTTTCTGAGCTGATATCAAAGAAAAACGTTCCCCATTTGAATCAAAACCCAATTTCTTTGTAGACCAATTAAAGTTGCAATTTTTTGAAGACTTGCCAACAATGTTACACTGCCATCTTCTGACAGTACATTTATGAAGCTTTATTTGTTCCAAACCATTCAGTTAAAATGTGCAATTTGCTTTTTTCTTTAAAGTAACATTTCGAATTGTTTACATTGTAGTCAAAGCAACTTTTGATGCATCAAAGTTATATTACGAATCTTGTACTCCTAACTGAAGCAATGGAAAACTTCCCAAAATAACCCTAAAGCTTCTTACTACAGTTTCTGGTTCTAAAAGCACAGTCATGCAACTCTAAAGACAAAAGACAGCTTTTCAGAAAAGCTACTGCTTATCCTAAATTGGTGAACTAATGGCGTCGTCCAAGCCAAGAAGCAATCCCCCAAATTGAACTTGAACCAATCGTGTTGGTCAAAGTAATTGGACTTGTGACATAAAGTTAATGAGGCACCTTCAAATCTAATCCTCTTAATGACCTCTTGGCAACGAGGATGATGTAGCTTCAAGTGTAACTCGCTCCCTTATCCGACTGTACACCTGATGGTTCTGTGCTCAGGCTGTTTCTGTTCCTGTCTGATCATAACGATTCAAGTCAAACTATTCTCGTTCTGCTCAGACGACTCCTACAGCACGTTTCACAAATTTGATGATCCCATCACAAAGTACCTTCAACAGCCGCTGTACTTTGAGGTGGAACTGATGAGAGCCACAAACCCCGCGGTGTCTCTGGAGCTGGTGAACTGCTGGGCCACTCTGGAGGACGACAGGACATCTCTTCCCAGATGGGACCTCATAGTTAACGGGTAACTTAAAACTAAAAATTCCACTCCTGGGCCCCCCTTTTTTTATTTTTTTATTTATTTTTATTTATTTATTTTTTTTTTTTTTAAAGCCCCCCTCTTCAATGAGACTATAAATTAGAAGACAATAGTGTTTCAAAGGTTTAAACTTTTTTTTTTTTTTTTTTTTCTCAGCTGTGGAAACCCAAAGGATCCGAACCATGTGATCTTCCTTCCTGTTCGGCCTGATGCCAGAGTTCAGCATCCTTCCAACGTCAAACGCTTTGAGGTTCCCATGTTTGCCTTCGCTGACGACCAAGACAACCTGAGCCAACAGGTAATTCCAATGAAACAATGAATGCTTTATTTGGAATTTAAGATCTGGAAACATCCATCACTATGCCATGAATCTGTTTATATCTTCTAGGTCTTTTTCCACTGCAACGTGGTGGTCTGTGATCCTAGAAATCCGCTGGATAGAGCTTGTTATAGACAATGTTCAAACCTGGACAACGGGGTGAAAGGTAGGACCTCCCACACAATCTGTTCAGTTTTAAAAATACTGAAATGGTCTTTAATTGCCTAACTTCCAGTGATGTATTTCATCTTAATGCAAATGGTGCACTTCCATCAACTGCTTAGTCTTGAGACTGATTTTATGGAGAATTTCACTAATCTTAAGTGACTAACCTTGTACACACTTTATGCCATTCCTCTTGAGCTAGTTTAGTTTTCCCACAAAAGGACTAGGTATTATAAATACTCCATTGTTGCTGGAAATGTTTAAGTGGCTAAGATCTGTTTTACTCCCACAGGTCAGAAACGTGCTGTTTCAGAGGGCCACAATTTCATACCTGTATCTTCAGGACCCATTCTCATC
>JAOWBC010000383.1:11438398-11448789 GCA_028566105.1 Hypoplectrus providencianus | reverse complement strand
TTACTCCCACAGGTCAGAAACGTGCTGTTTCAGAGGGCCACAATTTCATACCTGTATCTTCAGGACCCATTCTCATCACTCAATCCAAATAAAACATTTTATGATTCCACACTTGTATTGTTTTTCCTGCTGTGAATATTCAACATTTATTTTACAGTGAGGACAAGATGCAAAATGAGTTGGTTTAAAACTTTCCCTGCTACCTTGGAGTGGTTTGTAGAATTTGGTGCCATCTAGTGGTGAGCTGAAACTTGATATCCTAGTCATTAACACCCCAGTTCAAAGCTCTCCCGTGATGTAAAAGCAAGTCCATCTCTGAAACGTCCTTCATTAAATGTGGCAGGATGCCAATCATGAACTTAAAAAAAAACAGACAATGGCTTCATTTAAAAAAAAACAACCAGGCAGCTACAATGTCAAAAACACTGCGAATACAAATGGATCAGATCACACTTAAATATTTTCTTGATTTTTAATACTCATACAATACTTGAATTATATGTGCAATGGTACAGTATTTTTGCTTGAATGTAAACTCTATATTTCCACTTTAAATTATTGCTTTTTAATTGGTTAACTCGGCTTTTATATTACTTGTTCCATAGTCTGAGCCTAATCCACTTCCGGTTTTCCCCGCAACCCCAAATGAGTCCAGTCCACAACCAGTCATAAATATCCGCTTCGGGTTTTCACGTGGATCCCGTAAAAACACATCAGGTAATCAAAAGCAAACGACACCTTGTTTCGCAGAAACATTTCAAAAATTTACAATGGCTACTCACGGTAAGGATGACCAGACCGGCTGTTTGCTGCGTTGACTCTGCAACTTCTCGAAGCTCCAACAGGAAACACATCCACCAGAATATTCTCCAGAGATTAACGACATTCAGCAGGAGTTGCAGCTGGAGTCTCCCGCCGTGAATTGACATTTCAATCAAACACACTTCAGGGACCAGGTCTGTCGGCTCCGATGACACGGACTTCACCGCGCGAGGTCTCGTGCTGTTTGTCTGACCTGACACACTGACGGCTGTGGTCCTCTAATTCAGTAATCACTGGCCGTGAGTCTCATTTCCTGGAGGCTGGTTTCACATTTGGCGGTTTTTTTGGGTGATTGTGGGCGGGAACTGAAGCACGAGGAAAGTCTTGACAGGCGGGCGGTGACGTCATCCAGACGGCTTTCCACCACAGACTCATTTTATTCTGAACTTGTGCTGATAGTTTTAAGATACCATTTATACAAAATTCTCATTTGACGTCACTCCAATGTTATTTTTAGGTCACAAGTTTAACTTAATTGAGGTACAGTTTCAGTTACAATAGATCGAAGTTCAAGATATCCCAGAGAAAAGCATAAAGACAAAGATTAAAGTACACGTCAAATTACAAAGCTGTAATTCAGTTTGAGTATTCCAGTGTGAGCAGGTATGATTTTAAGTAGAAAGTGGTGTAAGGTGAGGTTTTTGAAAAATTTGAAAGTTTGCTGGCATGTATACAATTGCTATTAACATGCCAGGAAAAAAAATCACAAGAGTTTCAGCTGTGTAGTGACAATTGAGCATGTAACTGGAATTATACAGGGTGTTATCCACTTAAAGACACTTCAGAGTAAATACTGTTCACAAGTAGTAACCATGTCAGACTGAGTATAGTAATTATTCAATAAAGAAAAGATGCAGGTCTACCAGTTTTCCCTCCTTTGGAAAAAGCCTTTGTTTTTAGTTGTGCCAGTTACATTATCTGTTCAGCATGGCTCTCAGAGGAAAGGGTTTATAAGTACACGTGGGCTGTTAGTATAGTTATTTGGTAATCCATACAGGGCCCCTAGTCTTTTGAATTTGTAAAAATTGCTTCTTGCAGATGCATGTGTGGCCAGATTAAACGAAATGATGCTCTCCATTTTATAAAGAGCCTTTAACAAATGTATATTTTAAGAATGATTCAGGACAACACATTAAGAAACATTGTTTATTCAGAGTTTTGACCAAGCATTTAATAGAATTGGTCCAGTGGAAAGTTGCCTTTGGTTGGTTGAGTAAGCCCTCCTTCGCTCTGGAAACAAGACAGGTTAAGCTCAACAACTGCATATAGAGATTTGATCCGTTCAAAAAGTTTGTCCATATATACCTCTTTTTACTCCTTTTGTTGCTTGATATCTAGAGTTATCAAAGCCTGTAGAATGCAGACACTGGCCTCTACAGGAACCTTCTGTCTGGCTGTTTGTGTCGCAAATGACTGCGTCACAGTGGACATAAATCTGGACGGACAGAAGGATTTATCATGCAGTGCTGCGGCCAACTAGACTCCTCATTTAGATCTGCACAAGTCTTTACCTCGTTATGAAGGACCTCTTCATCTTTAGTGAAGGTGAACATTTTCATGGAGAAGCGTTTGACGTGGGATGGCACCAAAATCCTGGCGTCACTCGAAACGGGATGGAAAACTGTCACGTAGCTGTCATCAGGATTCTCACAGCTAGAACACATTTTCACAATGCAGAAGTCCAATCAAAAGTCCTCCACCAGGACAAGCCCATACCATCGATTAAACTGGTTTAGCTAAAACAAACTAAAAAGGTGATAGCTTTCAAAGAGGAAATACTGCACATTACGTATCCACAATGATGTCCCAGCTTGGCAGAGATGTCCGGTCTTCATGAATTGTAGCCCAACAGTTTTCCAAAATAAGCTCCAACTGTGGGTCAGTGGACTCCATCAGCCCTGCCTCAAAATACAGAGGCTGCCTCAGATATGCTGCAACTGGATAATCTTCTGCTTGGTAGAAGGAGTTGTATGATGGATCTGGAGGGGGGTAAAATAAATCCCATTAGAGAAGACTGTTTTCAGGTGACACTACAGGCCGCAAACTGGAGAAGTGCCACTGAAATCAACTCACTTGAATATTTACAAAAATCTTAGAGCCCGTTAAGCTGCTCATTTGCAGTCATTACCAGAGCAGAAAGCTTGGCCTTACCGTGTGCTAGCCTCATCTGTACCATCAGCTGCCCTGTGCCAATCTGTGCCGTGGGGTCATGGAGCCTTGGTTTAGAGCTGAATGCGACCGTCCGAGTCTCATTGACCATGTAGTAGCAGGAAATGGTTTGCCTATAGTAGAAAAAAATAAATTAAAGGCATTTGCCACTCGTCAGCAGTTTCATCAGGAAGACTTCTTACCTGTACTCGGGATCGATTGGTGTTGTGAAAGCTACTCCTTTGGGAGCATTGGCTACTTCTCTGGGGTTGTTGTAATACAGACTGATCTCATTTTCATACAGCATGTAGTGGTCAAAGAACTATAAAAAGAAAAGGTATTAAATCTATAAATTTAGTGTCATTTTAATATCCAATTTGATCTCACACTTACTGTTCTCGTGGTCCCACAGGAGTCTACGCTGAAAGTGAACGATGCAAAGCGGTCGTTGCTGTACTCTGGCGTGCAGGACTGGTCAGTTAGAGTCAGCAAACTGGGGTCCAGACGGGGCACTGATTCCACCTTCACAGCCAGAGCGGTTATTGTTCCATTAGCGTGGCATGCTGAAGGTACAAGACACTGGATCAACAAAAGCGTCCTATTAACCGAACAGCAGAAATGCCAATATGGTTACATCTTACTGGTTAATATTAATGGAAAGTTGCAGGCGAGGTAGAGGTCAGCCAGCACCCAGTTGTTGACGGGGTCGAACAGGAGCATGTCGACTCTGGCTCGGACCGAATCTTCAGCGATCAGCTGTGACAGAAGGGGAAGTTACCCAGTGCAGATCATGCTGTTGATTTTGCAGTTTCTTGACAAACCTCAAAGGCGGCATCTTCTGCTGTGAATGGCAGTACGAGGCTTAAGTGTGTGCCGTTTTCCTGGATGTGGTAGAGTTCACCTATCACAGGAGTCATCTGTCGAGCTCCAATCATGCCCTGGAAGTTGTTGCCTTGACTCCCAAATTTCACACTGATGTAAAACTGGTTCTGGTCACAGGTGCCAGTGATAGTGGGGAGCACTGTGAGGCAGAGAAAGTGTTATTTGTGGCGTTTTATTCTTAGGGCAACTTAATGCTTTGAGGTTAAATGTCAAATTAAGCTAAAAAAAAAAAAAAAAAAAAAAAAAATCAAAAGGCCTTGTTCTTGATTAACTCAAATGTGGACAAAAGGATTCTGAAATTTGGTTTGAACCAGATAAAAAAAAAAAGTGGATCTAATCAGAGTTGATCCCAGAAGAAATAACACTACACTTCCATTTCCACTCATTTATCATTGTTTAACTGTAGTTTATGAAATGATGCCCCAGCTCTTACATTTCATATGACCATGTATTTTTGCACAAAAGTTTATAAATTTGACCAATTTAATATACATCTAAATAAAGCAGAGGTAGGCCGAAAAGACTGGGGACAGTTAAAAAAAAACAAAAACACAAATGGATAACAATCACACTTAACGTTTCCAATTACATCCACATGCCATTTGGCTTTTTAAAATAAAAGCCCATGCTGGCCATTTATATGGACCTGGTTACCCAGATTTGGTAAATGTTTGTTTCTCGTTCAGAGTGCTGATGTGTTTAGTGATGCTGGTGAGCAAAGCAAGTTTTCCCAAAACTCATTCTGACTCAGATCACATTTTCCTCCTCACCAACATCCTGCAGTGATGCCTTCACTTCTACTGGGTGGGAGAAAGGGATTTCTTCAGGCAGGATGATGAATCCAAACGTCAGAGGGAGGATGTATGTAGTAACCAAGCGTTCAGGATTCTGCAGATAAATTAATGTCACTGAAAATGCACGAGCTGTATGAAGTAGGATAACATTAGAGAAATTGGTTAATTTTCACATTGAAGCTAAAACTATATCACTAACCGGTTTACAGTCTCAGGTCCTATTGTTTGAAGCAGGACAGTACAAACTAAATTACAAAAGGTTATAGTCAAGATTTTCCAGGATAAAGTGAGGTTTTACTGCATGTCATACATGTTTAAGGACCACATCAGCGTCGAAGGGCACTCTGAGAGAGAAGGTCTTGTTCCCGTTAGAGAAGCTGTGCTCCTGGAGGGTGAAGCCCCTTTCTTGACACTCGCCCACAGTGAGAACCCCGCTGGAAAAGGTGATGTTTCTCAGTTCCACATCTTGAAGGAAAGTCCCCAAGTGAACATTGAAGACCCGGTCCTCTGGGACAGTATCTGAGGGACAGAGACCATCTGGTTTGCACCTTTCCCATGAGCCTGAATATGTAGAGAGCGTACCAGAACGGGGACTTACGGTCTTGGACGACAGGAGGTTGAGGCATAAGAGGGGTGGTAATGGGGAACAAAACTTTGTATCTGGTTTCTTCTTGGCTGTGGTCGGCCCTCCACAGTACCTCCAGCATGGGCTCCACGATGTAGGTGATGTGGTACTGGTAATCTGGGGCATGGCTCTGCAATTATTCATGACATTTTAATAAAACATGCAAATGGACAGGGACTCCTGCATATCTGAGCTAGAGACTTTCCAACCTTGAAGTAGCCGTCAGGCGATCCCACTGGGATTTCAATGAGGATGTGGAAGTCCGTTGCGGACAGCGTGTACCCCCGCGCCACTATCTGAGATCTATCCAGCCGCTGCCCGTTGATGCCCATGTGCATCTCCCGGATGCTGACGCTGCCGTCCACCAGGGGCGTGATGCGGCGAGGGACATGCCAAGAGATGACGTCGTCCGTGAAGAGGACGCCACCTGTTAAAGAGCAACTGTTGAGGCACCAGAGCAAATGATGTTTCCTGTGAAAGCCACAGATTGTTAAGGACTCACCTGTGGGACAAGCAGCTGCCAAGTTCACCACACTGAGACCCTGTGGACCTTTGTGGTAAGCGCTTACCCTGAACACCTCCATTGGGACTCCAGCAACCTGAGGGAGTCACATTTAACGTATCAGCAGGAAGGGAAATTGATTAGGACTACAATGTTAAAGACCATTTCACAATGAGATGGAGCTCTGATGGCATCTTACATCCTCTGAATAAGTCTCTGCTGTGTTGTACGGGCTTCGCATCACCAGGCGGGTTGGCGTGGTCATGGCACCGTAGCCGGCCTGTTCGGCCTCTCTCAGCACCATCGGCACCGGTTCTGGAGTGTAAAATGTCAACTTCCAGATCCCGTGTGCTGCACCAGCAATCTATGAGGGGAGCAGAAAAAAAATGCATTGAAGGAGATGCAAAATGTTGCAGGGTGAAGTTAAGTACAGGAGTCAATCAGCAAGAAAGCCGATTTTTCATCTACATACATCAGGAGTGTTGCTGATCTTTGAGTCGTGTTTAACCTCCTGAGTCTGCCCTTTAGCTTCAGTGTGTGGATCAGGTCTTGGTAAGTGGTTCGACACCTGAAAATGGGAGGTACTGGCTGTAATAGTTTACCAGACATGAAATGATAGAACCATGAATGTTACATGACCTACCTCTATGTAGTTCCTGTCACAGAGAATCTCCCTGGAGGCCCACCGGCTGTAGCTGCAGGTCTGCGACACGTCGTGACTCACCACATCTGACGCAGTCTTGCTGTACATTCGGAGTCTCAGTCCGACGTTAAAAGTTGTATCGGCCTAGAAATGAGACAAATGCAGTTTGGAATAAGGAGTCAATTTTTAGAGCAGGAATTGAATTTTTGCAATTAAAAGTCCATTATGCATCTAGAATTCCTTGCATTAAGGACAGAAGCCATTTGAAAACCTCACTTGACATTTTACTTGTCACAAGTTTTAAACATGTGATAAGACAGTTCTTGAAAGTAAAACTCTAAATCACAGGCATTGAGGGAATAAAACACTGATTAAGGGGTGGATGTGTTTACATTTTAAAAAGGCAACTAACAAACCTTTTGTTCATGTGATGGTCATGACTGTGACAAAAGGAACCATTTGATTCATTTATTCTAACTCCTAAGAAATCTGAGCTAAAATGTCTTAGCCAGGGGTGTAGTTAGTGACCAGGTTCAGTGTGTTCATGGAGGAGCGAGGTCTGTCATGGATTGTAATATAGCATTTTAAAATAACTTGTCTTCCAGTGAGCCCTTGAAGAGAATTTAAAAATAGTGATATGTTCAAACCAAGAGTCATAGATGTACCCTATAAGATATCTTGCAGTTGGATTATTGGGAGGAAAAGCAGATACATGCATAAGAGTTCCAACAAGTTTACAATTAATGGTATGCAAAGTAATTCTTATAAAACTTGCAGAAAATGCTGTTCAGGCTTCCCTTCAGATTTTTCTGTTTTATATCACATCAAACTGAATGGCTTATGGTTTTAGGGGATTGAGTAAACCATAAACAGCTGTAGCCCTACTGCCCAATAAAAACAATGATTGCATATTTTAAAAGGCACCATATAAAAATGGGATGGGTCAAAATTTTGGCCAATCAAATTCAGTCTCTAGGGAATATATGGACCAATAAATGTTCTTTTTCCTTGGAAAAATGTCCTCAAACATACTTTGTTGTCCACATAGCAGCCCATGAGAGACGTGTAGATCCTCGTGTTGCCCCAGGGGTCAGACTCCATGCTGTATCCACACTGAGCAGCCAGGCTGGGCGTTAACACTATGTGCTCGGTGCCATCTGAGGGGGAGAGAAAAAGAAAAAAAACAAACATGAGGGGTCATGGCTCTCACTGGTAAACCAATCTGCTCATCATTAGCAGATATTTTACACTCACTGATGGCCTCCACCTCGAGCTGGTTCCCCACCGCTAGAGCCTCATCCAGCGACAGCCTCATTAGATTACCTGCACAGTCCGACCTTAACCCACCGTCTGTGTAGACAACAGGCATGTGAGGAAGAGGGCAAACTAACTTATGGTGATATAAAAAGTGAATTAAGGCTTACTTGAGTGAGAATTGAGCTTCATATTTGGCCTTGCTTGGCCCAAGAGGATTACTGCAGCCATCAAGTTCCATAAAAATCTTTAACAGATAAAATTTAGAGAGGGCAGAGTGAAATAGAACCACGTTTGTGCCATTTTAAGTCCTCAGTCAGCTCACTAAGTCTGGAAATGCTCACACTTTCCAATTATAACAGTTATACAAGTATTTGTGTTTTACTAACAATTCCAACTTTTCATATATAATGCAAAAAACATGGATCTAACTTTTATAAAGAAAGGTTTTGAGGTCATAATGTGGCTGCATAACATTACCCGGCTGTCAAGTTCTAATGTGAATAAACACACAGTTTAGAGAGTGGGTAGATTTTGAAAAATAAAGGAGCAATAAAATAAACTTACATGTTCTCAGGCCTCCACATATTGCAGTCTGTGTGCAGCCAAAGAGAAATAAACTACAGCAATCCAATCACTATCAGAGCTTGGCAATGAAATCGCAGCACTTCTCCACCTACTAACCAGCTCTGAGGTGAAGAGGCTGTCTGCTTTACTGAGACATCAGCAGCTGGTTTATGTATCAGTTAATGACAATGCACAGGTGAGGCACATTAGTGATTCTCCACCCAGCTAACATGCAGGGTCAGAGCTGATGTGTGCCTCCGATTGTTGAGAAAACACAGGAAAATCTGCTTATGTGGAGATAAAAAATACATGAATCCGTAGGGTGATAGAAATAATTTATTGTTCACTTATTATAAACATATATATTTATTTTTTTAATCAAGAAATCCAGTGTCAAAGAGTTAATTTTGTATTGTAAACATGTATCATCTTGGAGAAAGACTTTCAATACACAAAATATATTTTTCCTTTGCAGCTGAAGCACTCATAATTACTGCTTGCTAACACTTGATCCTTTATGGCGACAATCCTCCTGCCAGCGTCTCTAAGAGGGCACACTTACATTTATTACTGACAGTAAAACCAAAGCTCATCATTTCACCTGCTGCGCCGGGTCGATGCGTCTGCGCTGTCCGCTCACAGCCTTATACATGATATACTTTCATTTATGAGACCAATCGTTTTTTGTTTTTTTTTTTCAAACTGAAAGAGACTCGAGTCAGAGCTGAAAGGGAATTAAGATTGCTCTGCTGAACGAAAATCCATAGAAGCGTCGCGCCTGATCCAGTTGGATCTTCTTCTCGTGTTCAAACTGCAAAATGTTTCTGCAGCCATCGTTTGATTTTCAGTGGCGTCGATGCTTTTGCAGGGTGCTTTAGGGGTCATTCCTGTGACGCAGCAACCTCTTTATATTTAAAAACGTGTGCAGCACTATAAGAAAAGCTTACTGATCATCTTTATGACATAAAACAGAATTAATCATCTAGTTCTTTTGTTCAACTTTTAACCACAAAATTGAAAAAAAAAAAAGAAAAAAGAATTTGCTTCACCATTGTCTCTAAAACAAAACACTGACATTGGCCAGTGTGTTTTTCTAACTATGCACATGTAACTCTTCTTACACAATGAAAAAAAACAAAAACAGTACATGGAACATCTTCTTTTTCAAATGTTTTGAGGTGAAAATGTTGCTGCGTAACAGGAATAAATGTACGTTTGTTTGGGCTTCACTTTGGAGTTTATCTTCATGCTAAAATCTTTAAAAAACTCTTCATCTACAGATCAAATAACATCTTAATTTGTTACATGACAGCTGGATATGAATTTAAGTAAAACGCCAAATACTCTACTCTCTAGCCACCAGATTTCAGGATGTCTAAAATGTACTCTATAGTTTATGAAGCTGTCAGTATCCTCTGTTTATTTTGTGCTGCTGGTCCAGATGTGTCTGCTGCAGGCTCACTTTGGCATCTTCAAAATCTGGATTGAGCTTTAATGCTCGCTGGAAGTCACTCTTGGCATCGTCGAAAAAACCTGTAAGACATAACAAGTTTATGATTTGTAATGTGCTGCCAAACTGGCTTGTTAGGAGTCAGCAGTTTTCTATTTTATGGGCAGCCGGAGCACAGGCGCTGTCAGCGAATACACAGCTCCATCTAGTGTTTTAAAGAGGAAGAACATAAACTCCAGACACAGCATGAGTGCTGTGAAAAAAGGTCAAACCAAAAGCTTGTAGAAAAGACAGGCAGCAGCCAGTGTTTTGATTTTTTCATTGATTGTATTACTGATATCAGTTTCAATTGCATCACTGGGAAAATCACAGGAGTTTGTCTGAGAGAAAAGCTCAATAGAAATCTAATCCCAGCCATTCAGAAAATGAAAATGAACTGTAACTGGAGTTCTCCTTTCTGATTTCCAGTACAGGCTTCTTCTTCTGTTTCCATTGCAATCATATCACTTAATCTTTGAACAACTGTTTGAGAGTTTTCAAAGTCTTTGAACTGTCCAAATTTGGATTTGATAAAAACCTAACGAAACCATCCTGGATTAGATTTACAGGCAGAAGACAAATTTGACGGAAAAAAAAACTACATCAAGTGTAAGTGAGTAGGTATCTGGTGACTTTGGAGGTCATCATTGCATTTGATTTAACTA
>JAOWBC010000383.1:11368697-11427235 GCA_028566105.1 Hypoplectrus providencianus | reverse complement strand
CAGTGTTAGGAGTCCTGCCTGTCCAATCTCACACACACACACACACACACACACACACACACACACACACACACACATAAAACTACACTCCTGCTGTCAGGAGCTGCTGTCTGTCTCCTCCTTGCCATTCATTCTGTTTAAAAGGAGATTTATTCCAACCCCTCTGTTTATAGTCTTTATTATAAGCTAAGCTAACAAGCTGCTGGAAGTAGCTTTAGATTTAGAGACAGTTCATCCTGACAATCAAAAAGGCTAATGTTCCCTCTTACATGGAGTGCTATTTATCAATCCAGAGTATTTTGTTTCGAGTTGTAGATATCAGCTATAGAGATTTCTACCTTCTCCTGAAAAAAAGGAACTAGATGTTACTCGTCTTATGGTGCTTATATCACCAAACTAATAAATCAGATTAACTTCACAAAATTGTTTCTTTCCAGAAATCAAACACTCAGATTCATTTTGGAGCTACTTTCTTTTTTTTTTTTTACAGAACTTCACCTGCCTATGGAGTATTCTGAGTAAAATGGCCATGATTACTGGGAAGAGAAACAAAGTGAAACAAAAACAAATCTGACCTGGAAAGCATTGAGGATTTGGGTTTTCAAAGCAAACCTGACTGGCAATATTCTACCTGTCTCCTCAGGACTGACGGTGGTGATGAAGCCGCTTTGGGTACTGACCGGTAGCGTCACAGGAGCGGAGGTCTCTACTGGCAGCGCAGTGGTCACCAGCACTGGCAGGACGGTTGTCAGCGGAGCCGCTGTGGTCGCTGGCAGAGTCGGCTGCACTGTCGGCTCTGGTAGAGTTGGAGGGGCGGTAGGGAGGGGGAGCACAGGCGCTGTTGGCACTGTCGGGTTTGACTCTGTCGGGCAGGGACCTTTCAGTTTGTAAGGGAACAGGCCTTTGGCAGTGTGATGGGGATGGGGGGCTACTGGTGGAGAGAGACCTTTGTATATGTGGTGCATGTGTGGCCCTTTGAATCTGTGGTGATAGGGCGGCATGTGGGCCGAGGGCCTGTGGTAAGTCACTGGAGGGGACAGAGGAATAGGTCGATACACGACCGGCGGGGGGATCCGTGGAGGCTGGAAGTGGTGATAGTGATACCCTCCTCTATACGTGTAATCACTTCTGTGAACTACAAGGCCACCAGAAAGGAGAAGTGATAGAGAACATTAGTGGGTTGAAAAGCACAGGAAAGTTGTATAAGTTGTAGAGGAATGTACGACAACAGACAGACACCATATTAGTTGAAGCAGTGAGTGTAAGTCGCCACGTGGGATGTTTGCAACAAGCCGGGATCAAACACTTGCCAAACACCCAGTTCAGAGTCCCACATTTCATGCATGCAGTGGTGGGAGTAACTAAGTACATTTTTGAGATACTTTACTTTAGTGTTTTTCTTTTGTGCAGCTTCATACTTTTACTCCACTACATTTTAGGGGCAAATATTGGACCTTTTATTAACAGCACCTGTTCACACATGTTCAGTTAAACGTCATCATTTTTATACATTAAAGCTCGAACCAGTTTTTCAGTCATTAACTGAGCCGTCATAAATACTGCTGCATGTTGTTATGCAACAAGTTAGATTACATTTCTGAAAAAAAATTTTTTAATATCAATTTACAAAAAAAGACTTTTTAAAACTAATTCTTTAGAAACTTTTACAAGCAATTTGAATTATTTTTTCACAAAACACATTTCAACTGGTTGCCAGAGATCTAAAAAAGCTAATATGGATCAGAATCAGCTGTGGAACGTAATCAAACTACATTTATTTCCAGTGGGGTTGTATGAGGCACTTAACCATGAAAATACAAATTAAGTCAAAATGTATTAGGCGCAGATACATCCTCCCATTTGAGGGACTGGAAACATTAATTGTTTTTTTTTTTAACATGTAAAATGACTGAAACATTTAACAACAGCCTAGGCCTATTGTTGAGTATATTTTTTTCTATGTATTAGAAAACTACATTTGAGAAAGTAACTTAAACTTTACAGAACTGTATTGAAATAAAAAGTAAATTATTTCCTTCTGAAAAGTGGTTGAGAACAAATACACAGTTGCATGACGACAAAAGACAAGTACCTCAGATTTGTCTCCAATACTTAAGTATACTTAGTTATATTCCACCACTGGTTGCCTGTATCTCTTTAAAAAAAATAAAACCTTTTCCACAAAATTAAAACTGTCTGTTATTTAAAATAAATTAACAGATAAATATTTTGGTTTCAGTAGAACTTACTTGCTGGGTTCAGGGTCCGGATCGGTGGTCGGCCATTGTTCCTGGTTTGTGCGAAGCTCTGAGCGGAGAGGAGGTGCGGATCTCCGGCACTGAGCGGGTATGTGGCCAGAACATGAGACAGCAGCAGCGAGGCGCAGGACAGCAGGCTGCAGAGGAGAGACTTCATCATTGTCTGCACTCAGGACTCCGGTGGTCTGTCCGGGGGCTGCTCCGTCTCAGAGGGTCCTGCTCGGCTCAGCGGGGGTCTGACCGCCCCCTCATATGAGGGGCTCTGAGTCCAACACGTCAAACTGTCCGCCCAATCCAAAGGTGGGGCATGACCTCCAGGCCACCGGAAAACACGGTGTGGAGGAAGGCATAGAAACGACTCAAGTGTCTGAACTGATCCGTTAGGTGTGGAGGGGAGTTGTAACGAGCCCAGTTATATTATGGATGCATTTATTATTGTTCGGCTTTGTTAAATGCTGTATTCTGATTGGCCAATTAGAGTATTCAATATATTATTTTTAAAAAACAGATCATTAATATAAGCGCATATCTGACACTCGAGGAAGAAAATTCATTTAAAAACAAAACAATAATTAAAATCAATATATTATGAACAAAACATATTTCTGTCGCAAGTAGATGCAATTACTAGGATAACGTAAAGCTACTAGGGGTCTTTTGGAAAATAAACACCATCAGGATTTTTTCTTGTCTGGGTTTAATTTTTGCAATAATGACAACCTTGCTGATTATTTTCCTCCAGCAAATCCAATAACAACAACGTTTAAAGTATAATCTTTTAAAATGTGCCTATATGTTTTCTATATATCTTGAATTTAAAGCCATCTCAAGCATGAATACATTTTATTTTTAATTTCTTTTCAAAGTTTTTATGCATGAACAAAAAAAGTCATGGACATATAAATGTTCTGAATCGTTTATTGAAGTCAAATGTATTTCCACTAGATTCAAATCATATTACCAGTAAAGTAATGGGGAGGGTTGCTTATAAGCATGCAACTACTAATTTTCACAAGACTAGCTGTTTGCTCCAGATGTCAGGTGAGAAAGAAGCAGAGAAAATGAATCGTCATCAGTGCCCTCTGCTCTCTCTCTCCGTCTGTCTCTCAGTCTCAGCTGGGAAACTACTCACTAGCTTTGCTAACACGTCAGGGCAGCAGAGTGATGAAACCATCAGGGGTGGCGGTGAACTGAACCACGGCAAAGCTAAATAAATAACAGACGAAATAGTGCTACAGACTCCATTCAAGACTGAGATGGAATAGTCTAGGTCTTTATAATTGGGGGGGGAAGTAACACAATTCAACAATAAGAGCTATAATAAGTGGATTGTCATATTATTTTTTTACACTTCATATATCAATCTATAGATAGGATGGTGCTGGACTGATGATAGCATTTCAAGCAATTTAATTTTCACATGTATCCCTTTTACTAAGACATAAAAAAGGCCAGAGGGGGAGGGAGGATGGGCTGGTAGCACCTGTAGCTTTTCAAACATCAAATTCATTCATTCATTCATTTCACACAGATTTCAGTCTTTCCCGTCTTTCTCCTCTCACAGGAAGCTCTCTGTAGAGACACAGAGGGAAGGGTTGGACAAAACATCAGCGGCCTTACACATACACAGGAGGTCAGAGGCGAGGGGAGGGGTGGTGGTGTTCAGGAACAGTTAGTGAGGGAAGGTAGGAATGCATATGGTGGTGTGTGTTCATGTGTGTGTGTGTGTGTGTGTGTGTGTGTGTTTTGGCAACAGGGCTGGTGCTTAAGCGGGCATGTAAGGGGGAGGCGGCTCCTTCTCTGGCATCTTCATTGCCATCTCGTAAGTAGGCAGGATGTACTGAAGAGGGAAGAAAGAAAAACTTCATGAAAGGTCTTTACAAATAATGATATAACATCAACTAAGGGTTAGCAGCATATATACACATTTGAGTAGCAAGCACATTTTTGGCATATCAGATATAAAAAATGTGTTAAATTAATAAATTATCAAAAAACTTGCAGATTCTACTCATAGACTAAATATTTCAGATCTACAACAAATTGATTAAATTTCATTGACTCATGCGTTCTCCACTTTGCTTTCAAAGAACTGTCAACAGAAAATGAATCAAAGGGGCTCGTTTTTTGAACTTCCTCTTCATGATAAAATTAACATGTGTAAGCTGCACACGACTAGAAAATATGGCATGAAAATTCAAAATCACCCTCATGTCATTTACTTCTTCAAGATTTCTCATATTTCATACAGCAAACAGTGAATGGATTCATTTAAAAATAACAGGCAGACAAATCAATCCTGAGTTTTCTTCACCTGGTCTGTATAAACATCCATAAAGTGTGTACTCTTCCAATTCTATTTTTTATGTGTGAGAAAAATATGTGATTTCATTGGTGGAAATCTATTTGAAATAGAAATCATGAGCCTTAAGTTGCGCTTTAGAAATGCATCTTAATGTAACTGGCAGTAAGTGTTTTTCCCCTGTCTGTAAACTCATATAGTCAGTTGCTGCATACAATGACTGTGATTCGTTGGCCCCTGTCAATGTGTGAACAGCACGCCACCTGCTGGCCCATCCTAAACATTACATACTGTTGCATCTGACTGTGCCAAGAGTGTTTTTGTCTCAGCAGACTCTACTCATCAGGGAATGTCTCAGACAGCCTGCTTACCTGGGGAGGGGTCTCAAAGGCCGG
Source organism: Hypoplectrus providencianus (assembly GCA_028566105.1). Taxonomy (NCBI): domain Eukaryota; kingdom Metazoa; phylum Chordata; class Actinopteri; order Perciformes; family Serranidae; genus Hypoplectrus; species Hypoplectrus providencianus. Next base: position 11,422,280 of record JAOWBC010000383.1, on the reverse strand, counting down.
GTACACAGCAATCTCTGGCATGTTCCTGTTGTTGATGTACTTGTAGCAGTTCCACACACAGTTGATCAGGTAAGACTGGAAAGCAAAGGTAATATTGTGTTTTTCATTTTTATGGTAGAATCAGGCCGTGTATCTCAATAGTCAAATACTGTAACATCTCCATTTAACTGAAGAAATGTGCAAAGGAGCGATCCACTGTTTTTGGTCTGCTAGCTATTAATACAAATGTTCTTGTCTTAGAATATTACATTTCTATTTGTATTACCTTGCTTTCAAATTATGTAAAGTTAATCAATCAGAACACTGATTAAGCAAGTGGAAAACAAATAATGTTACCTTGAGGATGATGAGGAAGGCAAAGAAGACCAGCACAAAGAGCAGTAGGCAGCTGGAGTCCAGAGAGAGCAGGTTGTCCTTGTACGGGAAATCAGGCTGAAGAAGATAATTTGCAGATAAAACAACAAGGTCTTTTTGTCAGACAAAACAGAAACAGAACCTTAAGCCATCATAAAAAACTTGTATGCCCATTTTTGAGAGTTCTATCAAGGTTTGTTGTCCATTAAGCTTTTTGTCATGTGAATCTTTAAAATGACAGAGAAATCAATTGATGGAGACATGGCTAATTAGAATTATTTATATATATATATTTCAGTTTGTTCTGTTGTCTGGATCCTCTGTTGTAGAATAAACATGGGAGTGGCAGTTCGATTGATTCACACTGTCAATACGTTCAGACTGAGGACTGGTGAGACTGTTGGCACTGACCAGCTGGTCCAGGTAGTCCTTGATCCTGGGTAGGTAGGTGAGAGAGCTGATGGCCACCAGGCAGCTCAGGGCAAAGTCAAACAGCTGGTAGCAGAAGAACGGGATGAGCCAGCCGTCACGGTGCTGAGGAAGACGATCACAGGTGGGGACAAAGTCATGTTATGAACAAACTCATCTGTTAGGCAGATCCTGCTGGTGGTCAATGTGTTCAAATGAACCATGTTGCATTTCTTCCAACTTTATCTCCACACACCTGTCTAAAAGTCTGACCTAACTCAGATTCAAACCTTTGTTTTATCTACTTTAAAAGGTATAATTCGAGTTTTTTTGGATTGGGAGCATTTTCCTTCTCTTGTGTCTTGACTAAATGAAGTCTGACTAGAGAGACAGGGAGTGCTTACAGTGTAACTGTGCACATTAGCATATTTTACTTCACAAATATGGAGAAAAGATGAAACTCAGCAAAGTGGTTCTTTAACTAGGTCACTTTACAAGAATCTCTACAAGCATTCTAGCTGTTTTCCTATCAAAAGTACAAAATATTCCTAACTCACTCTCCATTCCTGCAATATGTAGCAAAGTACTGATAAGGGGTTTTAACTGACAATGTTTATAGGGACAGCTGAAGTGTTCAAAGCACATTACAACAGCTTTCTGTAGTAGTGGAACTCAAGCATCACAAAGCAATATTGTAACTCTTACACTGGCTGCTTACTGTAGAAACTAAACTTTGCACACATCATTTAAGCAACAATTCATATTGAATTGGTCCAACTACACTGTATCTTTAAAAAATATACTGATAAAACCTAAGACTACTCACAGTAGAATATAAAGTTATTTTGACTATTGAACACAAATAGTTCAATAGTCAAATTGCAATGAACCATATAATCATCTGCCACAGTCGGGCGCAACATCTCAAACAATCGTACACAAGCTAAGTGCATTGTTTTTTTCTTGAACACTGTAGCCGTCAACCGTCAACCAATACTGCCTAAAGTATGTAATATCTTTGGTATATCACATCACTATTTAAACATTTAGGGTATTCAAAAAGGGAAATACAGCAGCAGCAGCTCTGCACAGCCACACTGTATTGGTAAAAGGGTTTCTACGACTGTTGTCTGGGAGCATGTACCTGCACAGCTAAAGCATAACTGTTGCACAGACTGCCTGGATGCACAGAGCACTGTGGCTGCAGATGTGTATTATACTTTAACTGTGCAGTCATACCAACTAGCAGCTTAATGCAGGGCCACATCAATAAGCTATCAAACCTGTCAGTCTTGATGCCATCAGACAGGGCTGCGAGGTAAAGGTGACAAGCAGTTAAAACAAAGCATTGTGCGCTGAACTTCCACTGCGTCAGGATAATTTTATACATCAAGCTGAAAAGTAAAAGAGTTAAAAAAAACAAACTAAAAAACAAACAAACGGGTTGGTGCGTTGGTATTTCTTGTTGAATCTTGCTTTCCACTCAACTCTGGTGCTATTATTATATAACTTGAAAGCAAGGTTTGGACATTCTGGGATTACATATTAGCATAAGAAGCCATCACAGCGCTTTAAATTTAGCACATTCTGTCAAAATAAGAATTAAAAAAGATACCCAATCCACTGTGCAGACTTACAGTTATGGCTCCGTACACCATCATGGCACTGATAGTGAGCATCAGCAGAGAGATGGCAAATCCAACACAGGCATTCTCTGCATGAGACAAATTGGGGATAAAGACAAATGAGAAATGAGAATGAGAGAATCCAGGAAACAACTCTTAGAATTTTATTAATGTATATATCAGTAAGCATGGGGGAATGTATATTTGCTCTCTTTGAAGCAGCAGTGATTTGCATACAGTCTAAGTGAGCAGTCTCCGGGGCTTCTCTCTTTCCAGCTAACTCCACTTTAAAGGCTCGCTCTGGGGAGCTTTAAGCCTCAGCTGCAGAGAGTAAGTAAATACACAATGAAACTCAGCCTGGGATAATTAAAAGGCTGCCTCTCATATCCTCTTTTCTTCCATCACTCAGCCTCTCGCTTCCTCAAACTGTTTTGCCTGTTGCACTGTAAAGACGATGCTGGTGGGTGAGCTACTGCAGCAATGCAGTCAGGAGACATTTTTGCTCTTTGGCTGTTTAAGCGGAACAACTTGAAAGTCAACGTATGACACGGTCAGAGGAATGTCGGGAGGTAAAGCAAGGTTGTAGAAAACTGATTTCACATAGGCTTTAGAATTATGAATGCAAAATCATGTACATTGAAGTTTATGAATATGTTTAATCATTAAAAAAAACTTTGAATTTTGGTGAGTGTTGTTTTACCTGTGTTTAGTTTAAGTGTTTCATAAATGCTACTGTTTATCGCACAACCAAATAAATCAGCAATAAAACAAGTCTTCTTACAATCTCAGTCAATCCACTTTTTTTGTTCTAAATTCAGCAATGTCTGGTCTGTAAAATGTCAAAAACATTAAATTTGTGCCTTTGTACAAGCAATTTTTCTTAGGCTGAATGTGACATCTTCATTAAGTTGAAAACCCATATACTCCCACATAAGACGAACAGGAGCAAGAAACTACAGAATTAAGGTTTTGTATGATGAAATTCTCAGTTGATTCTTAGTCAAATTTGTAGTTTAGATTTAACTGAAAAATCTGTAAAACAAATTTTACAAAGAGTTTTACAAAAACACCACTTCAAATCAAGAGCATAAACATACAATAAGACAATATTTCAAAAAGGAGACAAGAAAACCCTACAAACCAATTTTGACAATTTTGTAGGCACCAGTACCAAAGTATTAAGTTAATTGAACCAAAGATGAGCCACTATTTTCACGTTATCTCTGTTATGTAAATACATTCTAAACAAAGCCTTCATAAAATTAGTGCAGCCTGATGGAGCTGCACTAATACGCTAACGCTGCCTCTGCAGGCTGTGGACAACCTCCCCTGCTTTGTGTGCTGGCATGTGCCTGCTATGGGAAGGTCAACCCACCACGGTTGTTTCCTCTCTTCTCCTGCTGAGTCACTGTTTCAGAAAAATGAAGAGGCCTTCACCAAGCATAATCAACAAAAACAACCAGGAGCTAGTAAGAAAAGACACTCTGTTAGCTCTGCCAGCCCTGTCCTGGCACAGATAAATACAACCACATTGAACAAGCATAAATATTTGATTTAAAAGGTGCACAATAACATTTTCGAGAACACACACAGTAGTGTTGTCCTCGTGAGTTGTTTTGTTTTGCAATCACTGGGGAGTTGTGCTCCCAGGAGGTCATATGTTCAATCTCAGCGTCACCTCTGCGTCACAGCAGCTCATCTGTTAGCAGCTACACACTTCCAAATCCACAGAGATTATTTATTAGGTGATGTTTCAGTGAGTAAACAATCCTCACCTGGACACAAAGGACCGCCATGATAAAAAAAGTTTGATGAGTAAAAGCTTCATGAACTCAAAAACATGTTTATATATACATGAAGTCTTGTGTAGGTTTCAGTGCTTACCAGACATCCTGTCAGAGGCAAAGTAATGGTCAATGACCTCATACTGCAAGTCAATAGTGGGTACGTTCTCTGGGTGGGTCACAGCTACTGTCAGCAGGATGCCCATCAACAGATTGACTACCTGAGGGGAGGATGGAGCATAAGAAAGAAGATTTATTTAAAGAACAAAAGCACTTTTTTGCAAATTCTTCAACTTGTTTATCATTTCATAATTAACAGCATTAACACAGTTTATGTTGAACTCATGCCTTGGTTTCAGATCATGGTTATTATAAGGGAAAGTTAACTTGCCAAGACACGGATAGGTCAGGGAGCATTACTTTGAACAATTTGGTATTTTTTCTTCATGGTTAAAGTAACCATGAAGAAAAGATACCAAATGGCCAGTATCTTATGTTATCATCATGTTGGAGTGCAGTTGTGAGGAGGAACCATGAACTCAAGGACACTCCAGTATCATGCCACTGAGAGGTATTATATTAACAAGATAAAGTATACTGATGAAAAATGAATTCCACGAGACAAGAAAAAGTGATTTTTAAGTACTGTGAATAGACATTATACATGCTGGCATGAAATTAAATTAGGATTGAAGAAAATGAAACGATACTATATGCTATGTTTTAAATGGAAAAATAAATGCTTTTGAAATACAAATTATTGAAAACAAATCTTAAAAGAGGATAAAATTTGAAGTGAATGTAATAAACTGATTATGTTGAAATATTCTTCATGTCACTTAAAAAACAATCTTTTAAGAATGAGAACTGAAAACTAAAAAGCTGGAACAAGAATGCTCTCAACAAAAGAAAACATTACTGTCTGTACACTTATACAACTTCTGCAAAGCATGAAGCATCGATGTTGGCCAGATTTAACTGCAGAAAAGTGTTGTGGGCAGGCTGCTTGTTCTTAACTGCCTGTAAGTTTTGACGCATTCAAGGAGAGAGTCAGAATGCATAAAGACAGGAACATACCAATTTCAAAAGAACCTAATGCTGATAATTTCAGTAAACAGAACCTCATCAGAAGTAACTAAAGTCAAATTAGTGCAACTGGGCAAAAGCATTCATCACATCTTCAACCCTAAAATGGTAGTCTAACCATCAGGTACCATACCAAAAACTGTAATATGTTACAGCAGATGTGTTCTCCAGGTTGCAGTTTCCAAGAAGTCCTTGCACACAACACAAGTCTTGGAACATAACATTGACTTTTCTGTCCACCTACCACTGTGGTTGGTGGATTCCTAAATCTACCAGTTACTGAAAAGATTATCAATGTTTGTTTTTTTTTTCTTGGCTTGTGAGTGTAGAAAATCTAGCAGCCAGAGTACTTGTCATGAAGAGGGTGTGGGATTGTTTATTTTGCTTCCCAACACAGTGTTTTGTTTTTGTTTAATTTTGTGGACATTTTTTATTGATGTTTAATCAAGAGGCTTCAAATCTAAGTAACAAACTCAAATGAAACAATTAATATTTGAGATGCAAATTTTATTTATAGTCATTTGAGCCTCTTGGTCAAATGAGAGCAAGCACTTGAGATAATCCACTGGTTAAAATACCCGTCACTATCAATCTTTTTTTCCAAAACCATTAAATCTTGACGGTGACCCCTATCTCTAGAGCTACACCTGGTGATTGTGTCGGACTTTGGGTTTCCTTGTGTTGCATCAGGTTAAGGAGTATTAAAAACACAGTGAAACCGGTTATTTCGAGGAAATAGGGGAACATGGCTCATGTGCTTTATGTGTCACGTTTTGCCGAGCTGGCTGAAGTCAGTGTGATATAGAAATGCAACCAAAACCTAGAACATCTGGTATGTGACGTTGAGAAAACGAAAAGGGGATTAATTCAGCTGTGTGAGCTGAATGAGAGTGCAGCAGAGGGCAACGACAGCTAACAGTTTGCTGTTTCAGCTTGTTCATGAAACAAAGTACCTTAATTTTTAACAACATGCACGATACAGCGTGAATAAGGTTAACCAATACTTCAATTTCCACCTTCGGTTCACACTTGTTATGAACTGACAACCGTTACATTAGCCAGTCAACGGAACGTCGGCTCGCTTGAGCTAACGGGCTACATTAGGTTAACTTAAACTGTCACATAAGTTACATCTTTAGAAGCCATTTGGGTGCTGATAACCCATGGAAATCGAGTACTTGTTTTCTTTGTATCGGTTTATTGACCACATTTCAAAGGTTGGGCGAGTTAAATCGACAGAACCATTCCGCTAATGTTAGCTTGCTGGTCAAACTTGAAATGATGGCTAATGCTAACGCTAGCGTTCCGTCAACGTCAACCGTCGTTAACTAACGGCTGATAAAAAAGATTAAAGTCGTGCTTAGGTTGCTGATATTCGTTTTAATAATTACATCAACACAGTCTGGTTGACATTCATTATGTAACTGGCCACTTAAGGGAACTTAACACAGTTAATAGGCAGAGCTGCCTAGCATTAGCTCGCTAACCCCAATCAACCATTTTACGTACCATGTACCATGTCCCCAGGATGATGGTCCCCGTCCGGACATGGCAACATCCACAACACCTGGTGGTGTACAATCTGTCTCGACTGGGTTTAAAATGATGCATGTCCTCCACAAGCGTAGGAAGAAACATCGGGAGACCTGGTCGTGAAGAATAATCTTCTCAGCATCAACAGTCAGCAAACGAACACTGAGGAACGCCCACCACCACTTCCCCGACGACCTGCACGACACCGCGGATAAAAACAAACGCTCTGACAGACAGGAAGAGGCGGGGACCACAGGATTACCTTTGACTGACAGGAGTCTGAACCAATGGGCATGAAGAAAATCCAATCAAGGGACGTTAGAGCAAGGTTGATGGATTTTTCTATAATAAATATAATTATTATGACCTTATCATGTTTGAAGGGGGAAAGGTGGTCATTAGGGGCAGATTGCAGGTCAACAATAGACGCCATATAGAGGAGGTATGCACCATCTGAAGCTGGGGAACTGAAAGTTAATTTGAAATACAGCACAGGGCTTTTTTGTCTTTCTGTAGTTATGAATCTTGAAAAAAAAAGTTTTTTGATGTGGATATGGGTTTTAAAATATCCTGGTGAAAGTAAGTAATGTGACTATCCCCATGCCCAGATATGTCTCATAAGTTCTTGCAGCAAATTTTAGAGTTGTTTTAAATGTATCCTTTCTTATTTTGTTTTACCACTGACTAATAGGTTAAAATGGTAATCACTCCGAAATGCCACAATAGGACACCAATTCATTGAGGAACAATACAGAAATGATGAATTAGTGTCAAAAACTACTGATGATTTTAAGATATCCACAAAATGTACATTTTTGATTATATATTGTGAAATCATACATTCTCTGAATGCTCGAGTTGATGCTGTGATCATCCTGGAGGTCATATCAGGCCATTTTACAGCTATTATCTTACCTTGGAAAAAGGCTTACTTTACTACATATTACAGTATAACAGAAAAACACATACCAACACAATATCCTCCCGACTATATACTTTCAATATATGCTCTTAAACAAAGAAATACATTGAGGATTTAATTGGTTGTAAAGTTAATTTATTAACAATTATGGAATACAAAAAATAGTAAAAAATAATTTTATGGGACAAATACTTCAACGTATTACATTGCAGCAGCCGATTAAATTTAGCTAATCATTGTGATTTACATTAAATATACACACTGGAAAGAGTTCTCCCCCATATCTTTTATTTATAACTCATTTCATATAGATTATTATTAACAGTAATGGGGGATAACTATGATGTTTCCATATAAAACGCAGTGCATCAAGTATTTTTGCAACCAGGAGTGCAGACAGGATTTTCAACTGAGGTCATTAGGCATACATTCAGCTCTGAAAGGCTGTTACAGCCAGATATTCATGAAGTGACTTTAAGTCTGTTTCTTAAAATGCTACAAAATGTCTGCATGGAAGCAAAGAAAGCTGCCACTTTATAACAATAACATAGCAAAGTGTATTATACACAGTTGATACACCTAAACCTGATTTCTAGGAACATATTAAGTTAAACTTAGCAGCAAAACCTCAGCGTTCTCAATGTGCTCAACATAGTGATTTCAAATCTTTGTCAGAGACCAAAAAAAAAATCAGTAAAAATCAGTAAAAATCAGTGTTGGTTCAGCTTTTTAAGAGAACCATTTAAACATTTTTTCCCGGACTCTTTATCATTACATCTAAATTGTTTCTATGAACAGTGAGAAATTACAGATTCCTTTACACCCAGAGTGGTCAGTGTATATCTAAACTTGTTTCTTTGACCAGCTGTTCATATTAATGTTGATTGTATGCTATAGTTGTGATCATTATTTTTTGCTCACTAATGTCCAGCAAGGGGTCAAGGGATCAGGTGTAAGATAACACCATCACTCATTACAAATATTATTTTTTTTTCTCTCTAAGAGAATTAGATTATGTTCAAAATAATAGTAAAAATTAAGAATTCTCCAAACTCTAAAGACTTTGAATGAACCCTGAAATAAAGAAATCCTTCATATTTTATAAAAATATAAATAAATCATCACTAGAAATTTCTTTTTAGGAAAATATATTTAAAGTAGACCTGCAGCAATTCAAATAAACAGAAAAGGATTACAAGCTATTTTGATAGTCAAAAATGACAGAAAATTCAGTTTTCTCTCTTTTTTTTCTTCATTCTATATCATAATTAACGGAATCTGTTTTGGTTTGAAAAAAAAAAAAAAAGTTTAAAGAAACCAGGTTGGAATTTTAGATACTGTGATGAAAATTTCCCACTATTTTCTGGATCAAATGATAATCACGAATGAAACTTCTATTTTACAGTAGTACTGACATTTACCTGGTGCTGTCACCTTAGAAAACAAACAGTGGTGCGAAGGATTTTAAGTGTGGATAATTAAAAAACAGCCTGTTCCCTGTTGGGTCTGTGATAATCTTTGTCTGAAGCTTTCTTCTGGTGCAGAACGTATCCTCCGTTTTCTTTCTTTTGCCATGTGTAGATTAGTACTGCTGCAAGCGCAGCTGCAAGCAGCAATCCTGTTACTCCCCCTGCAATAATAACTGAAACATAAATGACTGAGTTAGAATTAAAGAGACACATTAGGCACCAGTCTGTTAGATTCACTATAATACAAAGTACCGTTTACGATTGCTTGGTTCTCGATGAAACTCCTGCCTGCCACGATAACATACTCAGATTTGTCAAAGTTCAGCACCTGAGAACCCTGCAGACAAAAGTAGGTCAGTTGCACAGCTGTATTTCCTGTCTGTCATGGTGAAGGTAAAGAAATAGTGAGACTCATGAAAAGACCCCCACCTTGAAAGTATTTCCTTCTCCATCTTCAGTGTTTGTTGATAAAATTCGGACATCTTTGCTGCTAATTGGCTGATCATCAGCGTTTTTCATTTTACCTGCTGAGACAGAGAGTATGAAATTCATGATAAGGACATGGGAAGCTTTTATAAGGTTATGCAGAATATGACCACTTCTCAGTTCATCACCTTGATCTGACCAATCTTCTGACCATGAACCCGAACCTTCCAGGTCATCTCCAGATCCCTCCTGGTCTTCAAGTGGTTCAGCAAGCTAATTTCATAAAGAAAAACAGAATGAGGGTATTTTAAGACACAGACCGCCGCCACAATACTGTTTCCTGTCTTAGTATCAGAATTATGAAAACAGGCCAGTTGTGAAGGAATATTGAATTTACAGTAATTTACAGTAATAGTATAATAAAACCTAATGTCCCCCCTAGGATCAGTAAACATTTCTAAGAACCATAAAGGTAATTGCCTGATGAAGACAATAAGGAAAGGATGAATCATATCTTGGATACAAAGTCCCACTGAATTAACACAACCTCACAAACTGTGGCTGACAAGACCCATACTGATGCAATAAATATCCCCAATAAAGTATAATGAGCAGAGATTATATCTTGAATTAAATGGTAAAGTATCTCCACCCAATGGGCAAAGCAGTATAGGTTAAAAAAAAAAAACGAATTTATCACTGTCACATTTATAGTTTCAGTGTTCCAGATCCCCCAAGAATTGTACAATTGAGAAAGGGTAAAAAAAAATAAAGTCTACAGCATGGAAAAAATCACAGCACGGTAACACCTGAAAATGGACAGGATTTTTAATAGATGGTCAACATTTGTACAATAATTGACAGTCATTACTTTTCTCTTTTAGTCATTTTATTTTATTGTGTTCTTGATGTACCTACACCTGTTTCTTTGAAAGTACATTTGATTGCTAGTTACTTGTAATGCAGATTGTCTTGACATACGAACCACAAATGGAGCTGTTTGAGAAAGGTGTGTTGGCTGAATCAAGAAAACATGTTATTGCATCTCTGTCTTGTTTTCTTTGTGTGTATTGCTGTCTGAATGTGATAACCAAAAGGAGATATTAAGAAAAAAATAGGGTGGGGACCAGTGAAAGAATAAGAGTACTGCTGATGACTCAAACCTGAAACGAAGGTTCTGTATGTATTGAGCAATCAGACTGTATAAAACCCTTCCGGGTAATGACATTATCATTATCATCTGTTTTGTTTGCTCTGCCAAGCTGCTGTGTTTGATCATTCATAATATTTACAGCTAGAAACATTTGTCAAGCAGCACCAATGCTGAAACAGAGGCAGTGAACTTTGTGCGTAACTCAAAACTGATCTGTGGTTTCTCCTAAATGTCAGTGTCTTCTCGGTTTGTATAGAACTGAGACAACAAGTTGATTAATCAAAACCTAAACTTTAAGTCAAATGGCAACCACTTGTCAACAAAAAAAGAAAGAAATATCATCTGATTTCAGCCTTTTCAAAGTGAGGATTTGCTTCCTTTCTCTGTATATATAATTAAAAATCCAATATCAGATGTGACGTGATGTCAGCAAGCGTGGAAGAAATACCCTACAATTACATAAAAGTACAAACAAGCAAATCGAAAATACTCCATTGCATGTTAATGTACTAAAACTGAATGTAAATAAGTAATATCAGCAAAATGTACTTTAAGCATCAATAGGTAAACTTAACAGGTAATACTTTCATTAATTCATGCACTTATATTAAACCAGCATTGTGACTGCAGGCCTTATATGTATAATGGTGTAAATTGAAATAGAAATATTCTTACTGATGATTTTTTTCACCAGTTATAACTCTGAATGCAGGGCTTCTTATTTAAGAATACTTCACATTTTTGTTTCTGACTTCCTCTCCAGTGCAAATAGAGATATGATGAAATAAACAAACTGAATAGTAGAAGATTTAATTATCTATAAAATAGATTTAATAGATAATTTTTTATTAGAAATTATTTCGCCTGAGGCTTTGAGGTGATTTCGACAAGAGGTGGAAAATCCTCATCATAGGCAGTGTGACGTGCTCTCCCGAAACCTTATTTATGCAGTCTTTCACTGAAATACAATTTGGCTCTGAATATTTTTTTTTTAATCTTCAATTCTCTACGTACGCCATTTCATCTGAAAATTGGCTTTAATGGTGGTAAAATCTGTTACACCACCTGACAGCTACGTTTTATTAGCTATATATTAAAATAAATAAATAAATAAATAAACTTGCGCAAGACTTGCATAAGAGAATGTGCGTGTACAGATTCAGAACTGTAATTTAATTTAAGGTAACTGCAAATAAATCTAAATAAAAAAAGGTTTCTAATAAATACAAAACTAAAGTCAAACTTTAGTTTTTGGTAAAAAAAAATATCCAGCAGCTTAAAATAACTGCAGACTGACTTCAGGAAGTGAGAAAGGTGAGCACGAGACTGACGTGACGTCTATCACGGTTCAATAAAGTGTCTGGAAATGACAAAATGACTCACCAACATGTTGACATGATGTATGAATCCCGCAAATATAAATGATAAAAACACAGAAGCTCTCAGAGACACCCTCATGTTTCAGGTGAGCTGGTTCGGTGGTAAGTTTATTTCGTGCTCTTCCTCCTTACCGGTCGCGAGCCTTCACCGGGCTGCTCAGACCACGCCCATCAATAAAACACCAATCATCCAACGTAACCTTTAGACGTAACATCTGTTTACAGCGGCCACCTGGTGTAACCATAGTATTGTTATTGTTCTTTAAACAACAATCTTCTTTAAAGGGTAAAAATCCTGAAAATAAATGAATAATTGGCAGTTGTGATCAGGACTGAAGTTGATAAAAAGATTTAACCCCAAAAGTGTAAAATATTTTCATCTGATACATAATTTTATAGGTTTTTGAGAGCGGACATTATTGTCCATTAATGGGCTTAAAGGGTAGTAAATTTTCAATCTGACACTATACAAAAATTTAAAATCCATCAAAAAAAATTTTTTGTTGCTAATCTTGACATATTCAAGGTAGGGTTTTTAAAAACGTTATCTAGCAACAAAAAGGAAAAGGGAAAAAAACTTCATTTTCTGTCAGTTCTTTGCTTCCTCTTTCTTCAAACTGGCATTAAAAGGGTTTAAATCCTGAAAGTAATTAAATATTTGGTAGTTGTGATAAGGTAGTTGATTAAAAAAAGTGGCAGAAAAATTCTCATTGGTTATATTTTTATAGCAGTGTTTGGAAATTGACATTTTTGTCTGTCAATGGCCTTAAAGGAAAGTTAATTTAAAATCTGAAATCCAAAATATATCAGGAAAAAAATTTTGCAAAAAAAAAAAAAAAAAAGTCATATGATGCAGTTCCACTGCCAAAATTATTGCAAAAAGATCACTCCATAAATAAAAAAAAATGTTTACATTTCAAAAGACACTATATGTGACTATCGTAACATGTTTCATTAATATCTAAATATTAAGTGCTTGACTTGTGCACAATTTTGAGTTACTTAGAGCACAACTGAAAACAAATATAAAATGTGTGCCCAAATATTCATTGTAAATATTTTATGTGAAAGACATTTGCTCAAAACAATTACAGCATTTCTATTATAAAAATCCTGACCGTGATACTATTGATTAAAAACGGATTTTTCAAGTTGTAATACTGAATACAATCCAGAAAACAAAGCTACAAATATTGGAATGAAATAAATAACAGACTGCATACAATCTGATAAACTAAATAAATATTTACAAAAGAAAAAAAAAAAGAGAAAAAACCACAACAATGCAGGTCAAATGTTAGAAGAACAGTTTAATCATACATAGTCACAATTCTGCTTCCAAAAATGAGTTTGTTTTCTTCATCTAACATCTGGAAATGTACATAAGGCCACCTGAAAATGTACATGACTTTGACAGTGTGACAAAACTCATATGTTCATATTTATATAATTGACAATATTTTACATTGCTTTTGCTTACAAGGTAGAAGCTGTTCCAAAATACAGCACTCTTCTGTACAAAAATAATTCTTGTCATATCCTGTGAAGTTTCCATGGTAGCAGAGAGGACTAAATGCAGCCTCAGTTTTAGTACAGAGTGTATTTTTCTTCGTCTTTTTAAACTGTCACACTTCAGAAAGACTATCAACAGTGGATGTTACAGCTCCAGTACAAATAGAGGCTGGCCTTTCCCATAACAGATTAAAAACAAAAACCATGCCAGATTGTGAAGCCATAAAGTGTTTTTTTTTCTTCCTTTAAAATAACACTTGATCAAAAACTGTATACATTATATTCAAGGGGAAAGGAGTGATGAATATACACACATCAAAATGCACATTTTTGCCTTTTTCTCCCCAAAAAGTGTAAAAGACATCCCATTTACAGCATAAACGTTTACAAATGTACAACTGTACAGACGAAATAAAAGCATCACTACAAATTTAGAGCAAGGCCTGTCAAACACCACGACTAGACATTTTTTTTTCAATTAAACTAATAATCTTACACTTATTAACTGCACATATACTACATGTATTCTACAATTATTCATATGAAGCAAAGAAGCCATCACTACGAGCATTACAGGTGAATTGTATAGCTTTCGATGGCCCCACCGGCCTCCACCAATGCACTTGCATACCCAACCAAATGAAAAAGTTTAAAAAAAACAAAAACAGAACCATTAAAAAAAAAAAGGTTCTTTCGGCATCCCTTTCTTCAGCTCATCCCGCTAAGTCTAGTTCATGTCACCTCAGATGTACAAAGCTAGGATGAGCGCCACTTCACGACATTTAATTTTTTTTGGACTCTGACCTTCAGGCGGTGGGGGTCCCATCTTTGCTGCAAGCCCCCCTACCCAAAAAGCAACAATTTACTCATACATAAAGATGCTATACACCGCTAAACTACTTCTACGCAAGAGATGATTATTCAGTACATAAAGATACCGTTTCTAGGGCAGTGTTCATCTCAAAGTACAAGACAGATAAGATGTTACACAAAACATGATAAAGAAAAAACTCATTCCAAGGATTAAAACCTCTCACAGCATGCCAACACATACCCCGCGCTCCCACCCCGCTATCCCCACAAAAAAAGCCCCTCACTACGGTCATTTCATGTTAAGATTATACCAGGTTACACGCCCACTGTACAACCAAACCTCATGCTCTGCTTCTATAAGTTAATGGTAGCTTTTCTGTTTTGCATAAACGACCCCTCCCTCCCCCACTCCGGGTGAGCACCTAGAAGAGGGACAGACGGCTCAACGCGGGGCTCAGTGGATGCAGCAGCTCAGGTTGGTCAGTCTGTAGTAGCTTTTAGTACCGAAACTGTTCAGAAAATTACATCAGGCAGACTACAAGCCGCTGGGGTAAACACACACACGCCCTCCCCCAAATTAGCCTGGAAAAAGGAGGCAAGAATAAGCCACCACTGGAAAAAACACCACCCTACACTAAAGCACCAATCCCCAAAGCCAAGCTCGCAAACCGGTCCCTGGGACCTCTGGGTGACTGTGGCACAGGACACATAGTACTCGCCTGTGGACGGAGGGGTTTGGATCCATCCGTACTATGCAGTGCTATTTGAAAACTAATCAATCAGCTGCTTTGGCATGGGAAAACACTTTAACTGTGCATGGGATAATATACAAATATAATATTCAATTGCCTAGACTTCATTAGAACAGCTGACACAATAAGTCTGGTTACAAAAACAAGTGGAATTGTTTTCTTTGTTAAAAGGATCACTCAGTTTAGCCTTATAAAATCACTTGCTGGTGTTAATTGTAGGAATTGGACATTTCAGCAAATGTGTATAAGTGTTTTTCTACAGAGAATTTACAAGGTAAAAAACTAAATGTACAAGATAATATGAAAACCAGTCAAATACATCAATTACATCATTAACAATGGGCTTGTGCTTTACCCAGGAAAGAAAAAAAATGTCCTGCTGACTGTGCGTCCCCTGGGGGCCACGCTGGGGACCAGGGGTGGCAGAGTGGCAGGGCCAGTTTTCACAGCGTTCTTAGGTGAAGTTGACTTGTCTTTTCTGTTTTTTTTTCTTTTTTGGTAATTCCCCCTCAAAAATATGGGATAACAGAGGGTATCAAAGGCCCTATGGCTAAGGAGCTTCTCTCACAGAACTGGAGGGGGTGGGGGGGTTGGGGCTCGTACTCCTCTCATCCACTTCTTCCGGGGACCCAGGAGGTCGACGCGACTACATGAGGCCGTTCGTAGGACCACCGATGGGACCCAGTTCAGATCCGCTCTTCATGTAGTACTTTTCCAGCTTGGCCAGAATGTGCTTCCCGTAGGTGTACTTGCGTAAAGTGGCAATGTGAGGCCGGATCTGAGGGGAGAGACACGGCAGACGTCAGGAGATTCAAAGTCATTTATTCGCTTAGTCGGTTAACAATTTTAATAATCCAATCCCCTTTGAAACAGTTCACTGGATCCAGCTTGCTTTTAAACGATACTTTTGAGACAGTTAATTTGCATTGCAAATATTTGACTAAAATCAGTGAAATGAAAAAGTAGTTGCAGTACCCCTTTTGAAACAGCAGAGGGTGCCATCTGCTTTTGACTTCCCTTCATCATTAACAAAAATATTTTAAAAAAAGGCATCTTAGAAGGGTATTTGAATGTGAAAGTGTTGTTTTATAAATATTTATAATTGAATAGATTAATATAAAATATATCTAGAAAATAGACTTAATTTGATAAAAAGTAAAATATTTTTTGCAGATTTATTTAAGAAACACAGGAATCTCTTTTCATTCAAAATTAGTGTGAATTAAAATTTTAATTGGTTTTGCATCCTTTTGTTGTGTACTCAAGAGGTTTATTTTATATCTACATTATCACATTTTTTTTTGCAGTTTACCAACCTTGTGCATGATGATTTTGCGCTGAGCTGGCTCCGCCATGTCAATCATTCTTTGGACAACATAGTTGGCGTACTGGTCCTTCATCATGGTGTACAGGGCGCTGTGTGGCCCGTCTTTTTGGCAGCACACTTCATCTATCAGCAGAGCTCTCTCCGCACGCGAGGAGTGGATCACACACTTCTCTACAACATTACTAAAAAGACAATGAGAGAAAAGCTTCAATAACAAATTCCTAACAGAGCTGAAGGACACAAGGCCGGTCCTTCATGATGGATGTTTTAGATTTTATATTTGATCTGACCATACTGTATTTCTGGTGCATTCAAATGCAGGCCTGTCACTATTAAAGTTTCCCCCCTTACAGAGATAACATCTTTCTGATGAATGTTTGGTTGGAATAAAGGCTAATGGACAGCATTTTGCTTGTAAGATGGTTCATGGAAAGCCGAACCACTTTTTGTCAAGTGTGGATTTGAGGAGGTGTTTTAACTGTAGGCGGCCTGACTGACTAACGTAGGTGTATTTAGGCAAAAAGGAGCACTCCACACTAAAAACCAAACACATCTGTCAGCCTATGTGTGATAATGATCAGACCCGATTAAAATGTCTTCTCCAACTATAAAATCTAAACAACTTACCTTGCGAATTTGTGTTGGCTGAGGACAAGAACCTTTCCACGAACCTCTGCCACTATCTTGCTCTTATCTTCTGGCCTGCCGTGCTCCAAAACATGCTGAATGACGTAGTTACCGTACTGATCCTGCAGGAGGCAGTGGAGGTGTGAGCTCGAGGTAGAAAGCCATTTCAACACTGATAATTAAAATCACTCGGGATCACCGTGACACCCGTTTGCTCTGATTGATGCTCATGCACTACGTTTCACCACGGGTCTTAATTGTTGTGAGATAATCATGCATTTCTACAATGACAGGTAGACGAATGAGTGACACCCCCATTTGTAGTCTTAGAAATACCCTTACGTCATCACTGCGGAAGGTCAGACAAAACAGATGCTGGTTTGGAGTGTTGCTGAACCGACAACACAACCAAGAGCATCGTTGCCCCTTCAGAAATGGGTGATAGACAGTTATGGGTGTAATTTTAGGGTGACAAGATGGAGACAGGAACTCACCTGACCAAGCCACAAATAAAAACCACTCTGAAATTATCTTGTTAAAGTAGTAATTGTTGGGTAAATCATGTGACCTCCACCTTTAATTTGGTAGTATTATATGCCTTCCAAATCCATTTCCTGTCAATCTGTTTCAACAAGAACCTGCATTGCTTTTTGCTCCTAGACTCGACTTCGAGCCGAGCACAAAAGGTGAAGTGATTTGAGCACTATAAAGAAACACTTTTTAGTTATCCAAAGAGGCTCAAACTCTCTGGAAGCTTCTATGAAACAATCACAGTGGAATCAAGAAGATGAAAAAAGAAAAACAGATTGATCAGGAGATGCTTCAGGCAAAGAGAGAGGGATCATCAGACAGCAGGGAAGCATGTGCCTTGTGAATCCTCTGTGGCATAAAGCAAGAAGGGGAAAGGCGAGAAGAAGGCGGCTCAGTGGGTTAGGAGAAGGTCTGGAGTTGGAAGTTGGGAGTTGGAGAACTACCTAAATGTTAAATTAGATTATTTACTAGGGTTGCAAAATTCCAGGAATAGTCAAGGTGGAAAGTTTCCATGGGAATTAATGGGAACTAACGAAAATAAAATAGAATGGGGTTATTTTCTTAAACCAAGTCTTGCAAAGATTGAATCCAACATTTTCATAAACAGATATTATTCATTTGCAATGTAACACAATTAATTTGTCAAGTACTTTGTTTGAATATGGTAAATCAGCTCTAAAAATGTCAGATTACAATGTAGTCTGTATACAAAAAGTTAAGTGAAAAACGAATTATTTAAATATTTTTTTTCCAGATAAAATCCCCATTTCACACTCAATTAATTTAAACTGGATAATGGGAAAAAATACTTCCCTCATTGCTAATAATTTCAAAAGAGCCACCAGAGTGTTAAAATCTGTTAAACTGTTAAAATCACTCCGTCTGACCGAGGCCCAAGATTCCTCAAGTCATCCTTTACCATTAAAAATGCAGAAGTGTGTGCTGCAGATATGATGATGAATGCAGTGCTGGCACGCTATATGTATATGTGATGAGATGGTTACAGTTCAATTAAACGAGCATTTTAACCAATTAAAGTTCACCATTGAAAGCTCAACTTCCCTTGGAAATTTTCCGACCCTTTGCAACCCGATTGTTTTAGAAGAAAGGATAAAAAAGGAAAAGGAAGGGAGCACAGGGAAATCCGCGAGAGAGGCAAATTGCTCTGACCTTGAACAGTGCATCGCGGGACACTGTATAATATGTTTTGGGTGTCATCTCCAATGATACGCCTTGATATTTCTAGATGGAATAAGTGAGGGGGGGCAGGGTGGATGTTTAAATATTCACGTCAGATGTAATGACAGCTAAACAGTACAAATACATTCATCTTACACTTTTCACTTAGCAGACCACAACTACACAAGAACAATGACAAGTTGAAAATATGAAATGCTCAAACATGAAGGAAACATGCAAATACACACAACGAGCACACGTCTCAACAAGGATCCAACACATCTAACAAGCATACATCTGCAGTCAATGCGGGCTTAGCAATGAGAGACTGCAGACAGATGTGCTCACCTGGCCCAGCTGTTCAGAGTGCTGATGCAGCTCTTCCAGGATGGGCAGAGTCTGCTCCTGGGTGCAGTGCTCCAAAATCCTCTGGATGACTCTGCAGCCATAGGGGTGTGTGGAAAGCACAAACACCTGCAGAAGGAGAAAAAAAAAAAGAAGTAAAAACAGGTGATCAATGCACAGGTGACATTTTACCAATATGGTAACCAAGCATCACAGAACTGGAGAAAAAAAGTAATCTTCGCTGGTAGAATAACAACTTCACATGGCAATTGATTGGTTTATTTGGGCATGTTTAACATTCACGTGATGGATGCATGAATTTAATGTTCCACACGGGCAAGATGTGTTTGTTTTTATTGAAATGAAAGTCTAAAAAATGTGGATAATAAAAAGTGGAATGACTGGCAGCTGAGGCATCACTTGTTAAAATAAACCCACCTGTCCCTGGAAGGCATCAATGATAAACTGCAAGGCCTGAGGCTGAACACACTCGATACACTTCTGCACCACATGGTTTCCGTTCTGGTCCTTCACGCACTTCAACACGTGGCCGTCCAGCTCACGCACAATGTCACTCTGAAGTGAAGAAATCAGGGAACAAATGTGAAATTTGAGGGTTGTAATACATGGTGAGTTGATTAAAAATAAAAACAAATACAAAAAAGTTAGAGAAAACACTGTTAAAAAGAAGAATAATCTCACTTACAATTACCTGCTGGTCTGAGGAAATGGACTCCAAAGCTTTCTGAATGACCCTGCAGCCATACATCTGCAAGGCCAGGGGAAGGACGTGTCCTCGGATTCGTGTTGCCAAAGCCAGCTTCTGGTCTGCACTTCCAAACTGTAGAGCAGCAGAAGATACCCATTTTAAACTTTATAGCAGGGGTTAATACAGCTACATTTGTTTACATACATTCTTGATACTTTAGGCATTCCTGAAAATGTGTTTTTTAAAGTGGATAACTTATTATTGTAAACAATAAGGTAAAAAGTAAATAAGGCTGGAATAAAGAGAATAAAGTTGAAAGCAACAGAGCAGATGAGATTACATATATGTTTACAATTACTTAGTCATGAGGCTGTCTCATGAATGAATACCTACTTATATCTACACTCACGTAAATGATGACCAAAAACAAACAAGAAGAACACTGTTCTTTTTATTATATAGTTACTGAAATATACTTTAAGTCCAACCTCAAAGAACTTTTGGATGACATAGTTCCCGAAAACATCAGTCATCAGTTGGTATGCTGCTTGCAGGATCTCTCCGAACACCATCTGCCTCTCAGCTGGAGTGGCCCTCTCTAACTTTTGCTGGATGAATCTAAATGGACAAGATTGGAACAAAGAGTGAAGATGAACATAAATTTCATTTTTTGATGCACCAATATGAGGCTCTGCCTGAGGTTTTAAAGTTAGATGTCATATTGAAGCAGCAGAAAGCACATTTGAGCCACCTGGATCCATGCTGGTCTTGAGAAAACTCCACCATGTGTCCTGGCAGGTCACGGAGCTGGAGGTTTGGGAAGCGGTTGTTCCTGAAGTCTTCCAGTAGGCGGCTGCGCCCAGACGGCATGACATCAGAGCGACTGTAGCGGGGCCGAGATGGAGGAAACAGCTGGCTGCTGGAATTGAAGAGACTGGAAGCCCCTCCGGTACTCCTGTACTTGGCCTCAGCTCCGGGAGCTGCAGAAATGTAACGGCCACTGCCATTCGTCAGGCCACCTAAGTTCACAGAATGACAGGATACTGTTGTAGTGGTGGTGGTAGTCCATCATGATTGGTATGTATGAGAAAGTGTGAGAGGTAAGAAAAAAAAAAATGAGAAAAATATTTTAATAACAATAACAATCACATTAACATTGTAGTGATGGCAGAGCATGCAGATTTTGCCGCTAGTGGCTCTCGTGAACTCCTATTTTGGTTTTAATTTGTGCATTTTCAAAGTTTAAAAGACTTTTGTACAAACCCTCTAATGGGCTTACCTAGATGAAGACTGGAGGAGGATCCATGAGAGGAGGGCAGAGAAGGTGGAGGAGTGAGTGGAGAGTGACCTGGTGTGAGGCCAATGGGGCTGGGTGAAGAGGAGTAACCCAGGCTGTTGTAAAAGGGCTGTCCAATAGGAGTCAAACTGCTGCCACCACGTTTGTAAAGGTCAGAACTTGCCAGCAGTGAGTCCCTGCGAGATACGCTGCTACTGGTAGAGCTGGACACTGCAAGATAAAGAGACAACCAGTGTGAGACAACAAACTCCTTGAACTCAGTTAACTTGTGGCTTGAGTCACTGACCAGAGGAGCCGAAGCCTCCGAGAGCGGAGCCCAAGCCAACGCCGAGGGAGCCGCCGGTACTGCTGAAGCCCAAGGAGGAGCTCTGTGGTGGTGGTGCAGCAGAGGTGTGTGAGAAGAGGGAGCTGCTCTGAGAGGTGTTAGGGACTGATCCAGAGCCATAAAATGAGCTGGAGGGCAGGCCGCTGCTGGGTGGGGGAGCCTGCTGCTGCTGCGGCTGGGGTTGAGGTTGAGGCATGGAGCGGTACAACCCGTTCCCTGGGGGACCCGACATGTTGTTACCAGAGCCAGACGCTGGCACCGCAGCTGCTGGTGGGGAAGAGAGGACAACGTGAGGGGTAATAGGAGAACTGAAGTTGAGTCATCTTAAGCTGATGAAGAGCAGAAAGGACACATGTTGAAAATGATGACAGGTGGACTGGATCTTACCAGCTTGTGCTGCTGCAGGGTTTATGAGGAGAGGGGTCTGGACTAGACGAACTGGCCCACCTAGACCAGCTCTGGCACCAGGGCCCATCACCAAGGCCCCGGTCTGATCATAATAGGCTGCAGGGGCCAACACCTGATAACCTGAAGAGATGAAGAACACCAAAAGGAATCAAAAATTATAGGTACCAGCTCATAAATCAATTTAGAATGCCACTTAAACAACAAGTGTTAAGCTGTTAACTGTGTCAGAACAATGACTTAAAAAAAAGTTTATTTTCAACCGTTCAAAAGACAGAAGAGGTTTATTGGGCCTCTATAATTTTTGCTACGCTATCTGCATAACTATACTGTATCTTATTTTGAAGGACAGAAGTACAGCATAGAATGTAATGAGAACTGTAATATTTCTATGGCACACCAAGAAATTCAATTTCCCCTGACAGAAAAAAACAGCCCCCACCAATTTATGCTACTGTTTGTTTTGCTGACTCTGGTAAACCCAAGGCTTGCAACAAGGTCTAGACAACATATGGTTTGAAAGATAAGTTAGACTCTAGTTTCACATGACTTAATTAATTGGAAACATGATCACTTATAGGTAATTAGGCTAATGTAAACATTTTGCATTTTACTGTTAGCCTGAAGCTGTCTGACTTGTGATATGGTGATGTTAGTTTTATAAAGCGGTCTACCAACCAGACATTCCTGCATATGCCAGTGCAGGGTTTGCAGCTGCAGCTGCAGCAAGAGATTCCTGCTGACTCTGCTGGCCTTGTCCAGGTGTAAGAGGTCTCTGGTTGGTTCCTGTGCGCATCACCTGGAGGAGAAGGTAAACATACTGTCAAACCCACAGGATGCCTAATACTATACTCTAGGGCTTCTAAAGCACTTGAAAACATGGTTTAAAATACTTTACGAGGATAAATGAGAATGCCTTGTAACATAAACAAACAGCCCAAAAACTGCCATGCATTTATATAAAATGCATTCATTCTGAATCTCCCAGAGCTAAAACATTTCCCACATGAATTACACAACACGTCCTACCTGTGGCTGGCCTGGTCCTGGTCCCTGATTGGATGCTTGCTGATTTGCTGAGTGATTGGCAGTTGATGCAGCCTGTTGCTGGAAAAGGTTGGCTGGGTACACACCCCAGGGAACGCCATAGTACTGTGGTGGAACCACTGTGGGGCCTGAAGGAAACATTCTGATTTTACACACACACATCTTTTACAACTAATTATGAGGGTACTTTTAATCTGAACTGGGAACAGCAGCAAACAACTAAACAAAAGAAAAAAAAACATCCTGATGAGAGCTCCAACTGATGAAAACAGAAGGGATGAAAGTGAGCTGTATGATCACCTGCAAGTGTGGCTGCTGCTGCCAGCCCGGCGGCAGTGTAAGGATCGGCTCCAGGGGGGGCAGCATTAATGATGTAAGGGTTTGGCACAAACGCAGGAGCAAGGCCAGCTGGGTCACATGAGAAACAGTAATGTGATTCAAATTTCCATATCAAATATCATTCAAATGACCAGACAACTGTAAAAACAGTGTACTGTACAGCACACTGAGAAAGACAAAAAGCCCCACTTACCGAGATGCTGCTGCTGGGCTGCAGCCAGAGCATATTGTTGTTGCTGAGCTGCAGTGAGCTGCTGAACAGTCAGGGTATTAGATCTCTGGAACAACTGGAAAAATAAACAAAAAAAGGATCAAAATGTGCTGAACAAACTAACAGTTATTATAGGGTAAACAAGAGCTTTTAAAAGATGAGTTTTCATTTTCAACAAACCTGCTGCTGTGAGTTGTAGTCAAACAATCCTACTGGAGTCCCAGATGAGTCCACCTGAATCTGGTTTCCCGCATAGTCAAACTGGAGGGACTCCACGCCGGCTTGCTGCTCCATGCCTCCCATGTTTTGGGCCTCCTGGTTCTGGAAGTCCTCAGGGGCCTTGTTCTGGGCGGGGTTGTGTTGTTGGAGGACGTGTTGGTGGTGCTGGCTCATCATTTCCAAACCTGTCTGACTGGGACCCATTCTCTCCACAGCCTCAGTGGGGGAAGCTTGGCGGCTCCCAGGGGTTGGACTGAGAAAGTAGAGAGGCCCATATGCAACATCAGTCCAAAACTTTACCTCAAACAGAAGCCATAGCAACATGAATGAGAGCCTGACTGTTCAATGATCAATCAAAACCTTTTTTTCTTGACTTGTTGCCCTAACATTATGGAAGGCTAACAAACATTTCAAAACACAAAAAAAGGAAAAACAGAACACATTGAGTGTTGAATTTAGCATTATGGGGTGACTTTTTACAAAGACATAAACAGTTCAGTCGTCCAAGGCGAGCAGACAAACAGTGCTGAGCTTTTTGCACAAGTTATTGTTGCAGCTATGCAGCTTGTACAGCACTTCAACAACAGCTTGTCTGCATGCAAGGAAACAACTGTGTTAACTATCAATGATTAGTTAAAAGGGGAGGGCCATTGGTCAGGAAAAATAATAATAATTAAAAAAAAAATAGCACCTCATCTTTGAGAATCTGAAGAGAGACAATTATCAAAATTTTGGGCTGCAAAAGCAAAACCTACATAACAATAAAAAGTTTCAATTTCAAACCTCCACACCTTCAGACAATAGAAACCCATATTTTTATGTTACTTAAATGAAAAACATACTTGAAATCTTTGCAGTCTCTGTCCATGCCGTTGAGTAGACCTCTTCCATTGGCTTTAGCAGGGTCATTCTCATCTCCCACCTTCTTCTCTGGACTCTTGTCCTCTTCAAAGGGGGACACTTTCTCTTGGGCATCAATCTTCTCTCTCCCATCCTGGTCAACATCTCCTCCACCCTGTATTCAGAAAAAAGGGACTATGTAAGAATATGTGCCATCCTTGAGAATAAATGTTTTCATTAACGAGAGAGGCCCCCTTTTTGATTTCGAAGTAAGGCAGGAGCTCAACTTACATAGCCACCGTTTCTGTAGCGACCATCCATCTTGTCCCCAGGTGAGGAGCTCAGGACATACTCCACCATGCTCACCCCCAGGCCTCCACCTTCTGAGCGAGGTGAAAGCACAGAATTGGCATCACCATTCCCATGGAAACTCTGGCCTGGTCGCCGCTGCACCATGATTGGCTGAGACACTGAATGATCTGAATGAGAAGCCGTCATCATATATCTAAATAGTTGTGTACATAAACTATTGTTGGGTAAACACCCATTCAAATGAAGGAAACACTGGATAACAGTCAGCAGGTGAGGAATATGTAATTTACTGGGAATAAAATCTGCACAGTCAGATCAAATAGTGAATTCTGCATCTTAAAGAAAGAAAACCTAAGTGAGAACACAAAGATGTAGGAGCCACTCACGAGATGATCCCCATGCATTGTCCCTCCACTCCTCTCCAAGAAGCATCCCTTTCCTTCCATCCTTGGCCAGCTCATCAGAGTCCCAGAGCTTTTTGGCTGGCAGAAGCTATAAATAAAATGTACATATTTTCTTCGGATCTGTAAGGTCTTCACATTTCTAAATGCAATGTAATATTTGATTTTAGCCACTATCAACAATAAAAGATCATTAAAATGATGTATAGTAGTTAGGTTGAAATTTTTAAAGATCAAATGTTTTTACTGTAGTTAGACAAATATTTTCCCCTTACAAGTTGTACTTTATTTACTTTCAGTTTAAGATCCTAACCCTCTAAATGTGGCTGGGAAATGCTGTAGTTTGCTCCTTCACAGAGAACTCTTTTTTATCTTAAAAAGGGAAACTGGGGCATTTTACAACGTGGACCCATGATTTTATGTCTCACAGATTAATGAGGGCAACAATCTTTTAAATTGGTCCTGTATTAAGTGAGAGCTCTGCAGCCACAAATGGGCTGCAATGCAATCCTATGGACAATTGCACACTGTCAGTGTACTCCCACAAAAAGTTGTAGGTTTTGCCACCAACAGGCTTAGATTGTTATTATAATTGTCAAAAAACATACTATAAAAATGACCCTACAGAGAAATAAAATGTTTCTGTTTACCTTTCACTTGATCCAGTCTGTGTGCTTTTGTTTAAATCAAGTGTTGCTTGTGTAGAAGTCTAATTTTGATATCTTGTGTGGTTTCCAAATAAGCTTAATAGTGAGCCACGACATTGTAAATTTGTTGGATAACAGTTTCACTTACTGTCCTCCAACCCAATGAACTTATCCCAGTACTTCTATAACTCATGTTTCCACTATAAGTCACCTCCCAATTTAGTGGATGTATATTTACGGTGCCAGCTTGCACAACTGCTGTCTGCAATACAGCACTGATTTGGGTCAAGGTTGAAAAAAGTTTTTCTTGAATGACTTACTACTACAGTGCAGTCATGCTTTTAAAAATTATCTAAATTAGATCACCCCTGCAGTATAATATCCTTAAATGCAAAATATCTAGAAATGTGCTACTTTAACCTCAACACAAATAATTCTTGATGCAAGCATGGTTAATTTTGGTTTCTTCTGTTAAAGTGGTCTCCCCCTCTTCCATTGCTAACAAAAACTGCTCCGACCAAGCTTAATCTGATCTAAGTAAAACTAGCAAATTCCAGAGGTATTACTGCCATTTCTTAAGAAAAAACAGGATGTGTGCTTCATACAGATATTTTTTTTTTTTGCTGCACTACAATGAAGAAAAAGAAAATCTTACTACTAAAATCCTCTTACCTCTCCCATGCCCCTTGACTCCAAAGCCAGAGCTTGAAAGTCATAGTTCATTTCGTCAACAGCACGGACCTAGTGCAAAAGAAGAGTAAATGTACTGTAAACAAAAAACAACACTAATCAAGTTTAAATAGACCTATTATAATGAAAATGTTTGATTCTGTGAAATAAAAAACAACTGCAAAATATAGTTCTGAATGTTATTTTAAGATGCCACATGGTCAACAAAAGCTTGTTCAACAAAGAAATGTTTAGTATAAATTATCATAAAGTCAAGTGTAATTAAGGCATTATTAGTTATGGATCAGTTTATGTAATTTTAAAAATAACTTTGTCAAGAAGGATTTCCATAAAAAAGAATGAGTCCTCATTCACTCTTTGCAATGAGTTTAAGGTTCTTAAAACTAATTTAGCTTTTTGAAAGTCTAAAAAAAAAAAAAAAAAGAAGAAAAAAAAAAAAGACCAATGATTCTTATCCTAGGACTACACCAAAGGACAAAACAAAGCAATCGCGTTACACCCAATTTCTTTTCACTATAGCCGCTCCTGATTGTTTGTTCCTGTGAAAAGTAGGGTTGTCCTAATATAAAACTTTACTGTGGTGTGTCTGTGGGCTTTTTGTCATCTTGAAAGGAGATCTTTGGCACAGAACACAACAGATGACCTCTTACAATAATAAAATATTTCAAGGAATAAAAGAAAACCACAGTAATGCCAAATAAACCGATTAAGCTTCTTCAGTATCTTCACTTAAACAAAAAACAAAAAACAAAAGAAGAAGAAATAAATAGGTTGCCCAACAATAACATCTTCCTTTTTATCAGGCTGGGTGATAACCCCAAACTTAACCCACTGTATGCATGGGGGCCTGCTGAACAAAGGTCTCAGACATGCATGGGAAATGGATGCTCAATATGCAAACTGAAGAGGGACCCAAACAAGCTTTGCACAAACATAGATGATGTGTAAAGAGAGGGGAAAAATAACCAAAAAGCTCTTTGAAACTTATTAGTTGAAAAAGAGCTTATTAGTTGGAGCGTGTGACAGATCAGTCACCTATTAATACATTAAGATAAGAAGGCAATACTACCAACATAAGAGTGCCCCTCTCCCCTTTTTAAGTTTACATTTTAGATGCCAATACAGTACGCAGCAGTTAAAACCTCCAGTGTGGAACTTTTGTTTCACCCTCTGGCAGTGAGGGTAATTACACAAACACTGTCGAAGCATGTTTACGACAAATGCCTGCAGGTGAGATCGCCACATCTCAACTGCCCTTAAGAGAACTCATGTATTCTTGTGCATAAAAGGACACAGAGGGGAAAAAAAGGGGTCAAGTGAAAAAAGATGTAAAACTGGCTGGTTGACATCATATCACTTCCAGCACAGCAGCGTGGGGACGTCACCACAGACAACAACTTCGTACTACAAATACAGATTTTTCCTCAGAAACGATGGACCAGAAGTACATGGAATAGTTTGACAGGGGCTTGAAAGTACCAGACATTCATTTACAAGTTAAAGTCCTGCAGCCCAGCTTTAATACTGTAAGACAGGGTATTAAAAGTCTGGCTGGTTACCTCAGCAACAGTCACTCTCCTACTGTGCCAAAACGGGCAAAACGTCTGGTCACACACTATATGTGTTAGTCTATATGTGTTTAACCTGTGACAGACTGGTTGAGAGGTAGGGTACACACTGGATAGGAAGCCTGTATGAATCTAAATGTGAACACCTCACCCATCCTAAGCACAGGTCCACCTTAAGTAAGCTTGAGCAGAAATCATGGCCAACAATGGGGCTAACCCTAATTGCGAGCCCAACATGGGAATTTGGCTTAGGTTTTGAAAAGTTTTGTCTTTGTTTCCTAAGCATGGTTAGATTATTTCAACGCTCTGTATTCTCTAATCATAAACTGGATCTTGAAAACAATCAAATAGTCCTGAGTTTTTAAAATCAAGAAAATAAACACTCCAATTTTCTCTAAATTTAGTCAGTCATTGCATTGAATTAAATTTTAAATATTGCTGCATCCACAAATATTACACTTTGCCAAAACAAAACATTTTAATTTTTTCACATGTTTCAACTTCAATTAAAAACAAGTGAAGACAAAAATGGTCATTGATGAACAGCTGGTATATGGTGTAAATCATCCCATATTAACTGAGCATGTGGAATATGTGACTAGTGTCAGTGGTGACCATTGTTCAGACTGCACATCAAATTATGTGTCCAAACACAAACTCTCACACAGCATGATGCTACAAACCCCACTGACATGTTTCCAACGGGAACAGATCAGGATTCCAACAGGAATCACTGTATTGTTAATTGCTTTGTTTCTAAATTGTATGCAGTATAGGTGAACTGGACATCTGCTATGTCATTGCCCACACCTCTCACAAAGTATAATACATGCAAACAAAAACATATGTTTATTTATTGATACATAATCCGAGAAATGTGTAGCCTCAGCTGATACAAAATAGTGTTGTCAGTCCATATAACCTACACTAAATGAAATAATATTACAGTGACAAAAATCCCTTTACCTGATCAACATGATTGGCATCACCAGTTGGCCAGCGGTGCTTATTGGGTGTGCAACCTCCAAGCTGCTCTCCGGGCTGCCTCTGAAAGAAGTATCCGACTGTGGCGTCATCCTGAGATCGTCCACTCAGCGGAGGCTGTGGGGTACCTGGGGTGGGGTTGACAACCCTGTCCATGCCCTGTAAATGTGGCACTCCGGGAGCCTGTCCAGCTCCCCCAACTGTGGCTAGGGATCCTCCAACATGAACTCTGACACCACCAGTCTCAGGAGCGCCATTTGCATGCAGCATCCCACCTCTTGACTCCTGCCAGGCCACGTCATTCATACCTAGGATGCTGCATGGAACGCTCATTCCACGGGAAAGCCTACAGAAGACAAAGTATACAGTTTGAGTGTTATGTATTACATGAATATGAAATCTCATATCACCTTCTTTGCAGTTCAGCAAAACAGAATACAATTGACTTCTCGTCTACCAAAGGCCTGCATGGCACATACAAATCAGACGTGTTTTATGTGTTTGTGTGTATATACATACATACATACATACATACATATATGAATCAAGTCATTGTAGCACCCATTTTAAAGTGAGAGTTTGGTTACGTATTCAGGTGGGCTTTCAGGGAACGAAAGCTTAAGTTACACCATGTAGCCATCCTTTCTGACTACTTTGCAAGTCCTGAGACAAACCAACTTTTCAAGTAAACTTCAGAGAAAGAAAGCACCTATAAGAACACATTAATAACACGTAAGAAATCGCTGGGACAAGACTAATTCCCGAGTTGCTAGCTTTCTTGCTGTTCTCCAGTTAAACACTGAAATATTTCCCCGAAGTTCCTAATTTTATTCTACGACTTACTCAATGACGGGGTATAAACAACAAATGGGAATTCAAATGTGGACGTCTGCGCATTTGCGAATGGGCAATGCACCAACAAAAGTAGATGAATGCCAAGCATGTTTATGGGTTGCTAACCAAAGAATGCTAAGTAACGTTGTCGTTAGCCTAGTGTTAGCTGGTTATCATGGCTAACGCAACACTACCCGATATTAATCACGAAAAGGACAGTCGATAGTATTAAATAGCACCACGGGTATTTTGCCAAAATAAGAGCTGTCACTATATTTTTTTTTTTAAATCAACTTACTACTATGATACATTAATAATTACTGTTCGTTTTGGAAACCCGACGTGCAAGCCTTTTAGCCAGCTGGCTAGCTAATGATGCTAACCTAGCCGTCAAGTCCGTTGCTAGCAAGCAAGCTAACTTAGCGGCTTTGACTTAACATTTAGGTAAATCAATATTTTAAATGGTTAAAGGCCACCAGTCTGCACCCATATTGCATATTAGTCTTTACAGGGACTTCTAATCCCTTATAGACGGTAGCAGATATTGGACATATTTATTGCTACCTGATGTGAATTCGCTAGAGTGAGCACTAGCAACCTCCTGAGCTAACAAGCTAATGCTAGCCGCAGCGGGCCTGCTCTGTTTATTATTGGTTGGCGAGGCTTGACATCAAAGTTAAATTCATAAATTTGCCATTGTTTTACAGTGAGCTAGTGGGCTCTAGTGCTGGGCGAAAAAAAACAAGCCATTTTGTCTCTTGATATCACCACGGTTTTAATGCAAACAAGACAAATAATCCAAAATAGCTAATGCAAGAGCTAGCAAACGCTAATTGCCAAGTTGGTGTTGTGTGAGCTAAAACATCAACCAAACACTCAGTGGCTAAACAACATGGCCCCCCTTCAAGTTCCAAACAGAGGGGCCTTAACCGCTAAACAAAAGGGGAAATACTCACACCACGGTAGTCGCGTTTAAAATCAGTCGCTTTGCAAGAGCTTTATCTTTTCGATGTGAACACATAAAGAGAGGGATACTCACGCGTTGTCGTTTCGAGAGCGGGTCTGTGCTTGTTGCACGCCGTCAACCCAATTCTATATTGTTTTGTTTCCTTGGAGAGAGCGGTGATTTAGCAAGGCTTGATAGTCAAAGCTAAGAGTTTGCCTACGCTAGTGCCCCCTCCCTGTAAATAGCGTGAACTACGTAGACATGCGTATAACAATGTCAATGTAAATTTCCCTTCCCAACGCACCCTATTGTACACAATATAAGGATTTCATATAGATGTTAAGATGTTTTTTGTATTTAGCAACCTACCAGCTAACCTTTAATGAATTCGCACTTTATGTTCCCCTGACGCGCACTAATATTTTTGTTGGATAAGTTTGAATGAAAGCTTATTAATTCATTTTTGTTGGTTGAGTAACAACATATTAAATATATATATAGATATATATTTTATTTTTTTTAAGATACAACGAATAAGAGGAATTATCATGATGACGAGAAGCCAATGATATAAGTCGTGTTAAAGGGTAATTACACGAAGCGGGGTTTATAATTCATTATCATTCAGTTAGATTCGGTTGGTTTTGGCTGATCCTGGGTCGGGTGGGTCCTCGTGGTCCATGACCCTCCTCTACATAAGGAAACCCGATGAGATCCAATCACCTCCTCCTTTCCAAACTGTGATCTCACCTCCCTGTTTCCGATTGGATTGCTATATTTAGGAAACCACCCTTTGCTTTATAAAGAGATCGCAGCAGTTTCTGGTAAATGTTCTGGAGTTGGTAGACGGGAGCGGCTTACGGAACAAGTCCCACTTAGAGTATAAAAGCTAAAGGAAGCGGGGACACCGGGGACATTTGTGTTTTCGACGCCACAGTTCAAGCGAGCGGTTGGGAAAAAGGCAGGAATGGCAGACATACGGAAGAAACTTGTCGTGGTGGGGGACGGCGCATGTGGGAAAACATGTCTCCTGATTGTATTCAGCAAAGACGAGTTCCCTGAAGTCTATGTTCCGACTGTGTTTGAGACATATGTGGCGGACATAGAAGTGGAAAACAAGCAGGTCCAGCTGGCTTTGTGGGACACAGCTGGCCAGGAAGACTACGACCGGCTGCGCCCCCTCTCCTATCCGGACACTGATGTCATTCTGATGTGCTTCTCCGTGGACAGCCCAGACTCGCTGGAAAACATCCCCGAAAAGTGGGTTCCTGAAGTGAAACACTTTTGCCCCAATGTGCCCATCATATTAGTGGCCAACAAAAAAGATCTGCGCAACGATGAGAATGTGAGGAACGAGCTGTCCCGGCTGAAGCTGGAGCCCGTGAAGGCAGAGGATGGCCGGGCCATGGCCATGCGCATTGGCGCATATGACTATTTGGAGTGCTCTGCCAAAACCATGGAGGGGATCTGGGAGGTGTTCGAGACTGCGACGCGGGCAGCCTTGCAGAAACGAAAAACGCCATCAGGAAGTTGTCTCAAATGCTGTGTTTTGATGTGAATCGACGCTGTCTGGAGGACAGCAGCGACGCGCAGACGAGACGCTTCCACCGCTGGGATCTGTGTCTGAACATGTACGGGCAGCGACCATGGGTTTGGATACTCCCTTGTAATCAGACGACCTTGTTTGAACCAGTGACTGCAAACAAGTTGTTTTTTGAACACACTCAATAATCATCCGATATCGGGGTTTGTGTGTGAAATGCACTAGTAACAGCATGTTCAGTGTGGGTCACATGATCCCAGTCTGACAGGTGGAGGGGTGAAAAGGACAGGCTCCATGTCAGTGGACCCCTCCTAATGTGGACATGTCCTTTTGCAAATGGCCTTCTTTCGAGCCAAGGTTCAAATTGCTCACTTTTTGTGTTTTTAAAGTGTTTGCATAGGCTACTGCCTTACTGCCAAGGTTATACTTTGTATTAAGCAAAGCAGTGAAAAAATTGCACTCGTTATTTTTGTCCTCTTTGTATTGTATGACAACTGCATTTAGTTTGTGAAATTGCACAGTGTCTGGACACTACAGTTATTCACAGAAAGTTTTATAAGAAGTTTGAGTGTCAGGATGCACAGTGTTTGTGTCTAGAGACTACACATTGGCCAGCCTTGTTAGGGGCTAACCATATTGTCCAGTGTAGTTTTCAGGTAGATGTTTATTTACTGTTAAATATACAAACAGTCCCAGAAATTTCTTTATTTTTTGTTTGCCAAGCATGCTTTCACTTTAATCATTTTGCTTTGCTGGTGGCTACAATCATTCAATATTCATGAAGGGGTTTTTCCTCATGAAATATATTTAAACAGTGAAATAATATTTCATACAAATGCATCGTAGCCTGTAAATAGTACAGTCAGCCAAGGAGGGTGTGTCCTGTGTCCTTACAGCTCAGCTGAACCAAATCATTTGAAGCACATGCTATGTTTTTGAACTCTGAAATCCAGGTCCAGCTGTTCAAAAAGGCCTGTTTGGCATTTTCTTTCGAGCAACAGCTTCATTAAGTTATGATGGATTGGATATTTACATGAGCAGATCGAGCATGTCAGATGGTTTAGCATGTGAGTCCTTTGCTATTGAAAAGAAGGGCAGGCTGTTACGGAGCTCTGTGAGCTCCAAATGCCACACGCTCCTATGGCATTATGGGAGTTTGTGGCACTTGAAAAGGAAAGGATGGAACTGTATCACATGTGGTTAAAACTACAATCTTTTAATTGTTATACAAACTGAAACAAAATGGTACCTCTTTGACTAAACCACTACAAAAATGCATGTAGTTACATACAGCAGTGATTATACAAGTTTGTTTACAGCAGTAAAACTGAATCGATTGAGATAAAAAAAAAAAAACCCTAATGTCTTCCATTGTGACCATGAATGTACCTCAGATTTATTTGGTGAAAAGTATTGTTGGAAGTTTTGATGTTGGCAAAAGAAATGACATGTATTTGGGAAAATTTTCGACAGTTGTGTCTGGAATTCAGCTCATGTATGATCTGTGTACCCATGAAGTGTTATGCTCCTGTCCTGTTACATGGTGGTGGGAGTTCAAGTGACAGCTATGAACATCAATTACACAGGGTGTTGCAACACTGGGAATCCAACATTTTGAAAAAAAAAAGCCCTGTTGGATTAACTCCATGAGTTATTATTTTTGCTTCAAACATGTAATTTTTCTCTGGCCCATTAAAAAAAACTATTGTGAAGATAAATCAGAGTTTAGAAAGAGTATCTTTTATAAACCCAACCAGAGTTACAGTGGTGTAAAAGTCACATTCCTCCCTGCTGTCTGTTGCTGGGCTTTCTGCTGACTTCCAGGACAGGAATGCATTGTGCTGGACTGGTTAATTTTCCCACACTGGCCCCCCTCATGTGCCTCTGATTTCCAATGTTGTTGGGTTATTATTCACTGATCAGACAGAGCAGAATATCCTTTTCTTTATTTGACTTTTTCTTTTGAAGAATACAACTATGGAAAAATGGAGGAGGAAAATGCTGAAAATGTGCCAAACATGTTTGTACGACTCTGTCAAATTCTGACCACATTAAATGTAATAACATAAGTTCCAGCTTTGGATGGAACAATAGATTTTTTTGTGGGGAAAACAATACAGAATTTAAGGGAACAAGTGGTACTGTTTTTGGAAAGTCAATAAAAGAATCAATGTGTGTCACTACCTCTACTTCTCTATTCTTCTGCCTAATTTCCCCACAATTAAGACAAATACTTAATTGCAGCTTGCAGCTTACGTTGTTTCATAAATATTTATTTCTTGACACTTAAATTAACCTTTTGTCATCTTTTGTAAATATATAGGTTACATTTAATGTTAACTTGAATTACATTTATGATCAGTGTTGCAAGAAACTATGTACATATACAGATTTTTGGTATGTGTATATAATACCTAATGTACTTTTCACCCAAGTGAATGGATCTGACAGCTGTACTATTGTAGATTATTTATTTGTTTTCATACAAATGTAGTACAAATAAAATAAAATAAGATGCTTGTTATATAATTAACTACCCAGCAGTTTATAAAATCATTAAGAAAAACTGTCCCAGGAAGATGAATTAGAATACAGGCTTATATTAATGTATTATGGGCATTTTGTTTTAATACTTTGTATAAAGTCATCCAACAATTCTTCTTTAGTTTAATATATCATCAAATTTTTAAACGTTTTCTGTAGTGCCAAAGCAAATTATCATACATCTCCTTATTTTTACACAGAGCCAACACGCATTACTGGAAAACTTAATGTATGCAATGGAGGAGACCGATTTAGGCCTTTCTTTTTTCCCCAACAGTTAACAAAAGCCGTCAAACTGACTCACTTTTTCTTATTGTTTCATGATAAGAGAGCTTGTGTGTCAGAGAAGCTATTTGTGTCTCTGCTAAATTTAGACTCAAGAATACAAATGACTAATGCGATAATGACAGGGGTGTACATCAAACTTGTTAAAATTATGCCATATTTTAACTGTGTTGACGATTTTTTAAAAGTAATAAAATAGGTGCAAATAAATGCTTCACAACAGGATTTACATATTTAATATAATCTTAAGTGAATAATCTTTTGTCAGTGTTTCATATCGCAATACCATTTACTTTAAAAGGTCTGTCATGAATAGTTTAAAGACATTAAATTATATGCAAGAAATGCAAAGAGATGTGTGGAATGCAGTACAAACTGTCTTTATTGAAGGACACAATGGTTTTTAAATAGTACAAGACACAAAGGGAGGACAGTAGGACCACCTAACAAAATTAATAATTTGAAAACAGAGTAGAGAGACAAACATGGTTACACAACAGATACAGTTAATACAAACACTTTAGTATATCCTGGCTGGCCATTGTAAGTTAGTTAGCATTTGCAACAAATGGTAAGGGAATGTCAACCTCCATCATTGTATCACTCACTGTCACAAATGGTTCAAGATTCCTGGTTTTCTCTTTCAGCGTCTTAATGACATTGTTGTGGAAAGCGTTCAGACGTTTTACCAATAAGTCAATCCAGGACTGGATGTCAGCTTGAAGCTGTTCAAAGGACATGTCAGCCACAATATTCTGGAGTTTAGCTCTCACAGCTTTTACATATTCCTCAACAATTTTGCTGGCCTCTTTAATCTGCCTGATAACACCAGCCAGGGCTTGAGAGTTGATGGCATCATTGTACACTTCAGATACAAAGGTAAAGAACTTATCTACATTCTGAGATTTAATTGTTTCAAGAAACTTCTCACTTTGTTCAGTGGTAAACTTCACAAATGCAGAGAATTTGTCAATGATGTCTTCCAGCTTGATTTCTCCCAGTTTCCTCACAGTGTCAATAACTTGG
Source organism: Hypoplectrus providencianus (assembly GCA_028566105.1). NCBI lineage: Eukaryota > Metazoa > Chordata > Actinopteri > Perciformes > Serranidae > Hypoplectrus > Hypoplectrus providencianus. The sequence goes on along the minus strand of JAOWBC010000383.1, from coordinate 11,385,883 downwards.
TCCTGAATTTTCTTCAAAGCCACAAACAAGTCATCAAGAATTTCATTTCCACGGACAACATAGTTGGACCCAGGAAGGGTGAATTCAATGGTCTGGAAATAATCAAGGACTGCTCTAAACATGGAGGCAAAGTACTCTGGTACTTTTTCAACTGCCTCCTCAGATACATCAGCAATAAAAGCACTGCATTTCTGGTAAACCTCAAGCCCAGACAGCCTCTGTTCATACCCGGGGATCTGGAACTTGGTCTCTCTCAGGAATTTAACAACAGCATCAAGAATGATTTCAACCTTCTTTTGGTATTCTCTGAGGATCACAATGGTCTTATCTGTGATATCTGTCATAACATCAGAGGGATACACTGCGGCAAGTTTGTCAGCAGCTCTCTTGAATATAATTTTAGCCTCATTTAGAACACTTTCAGGGATTATGAAAGGGAGGGAGACTGATTCATATACATTGACAACAGGGGCGGACACAATTTCCATGATTGTGGGCACCTGATCCTTCAGTGCCAGCATCATTTCATAGGGTATCTCCATGTTCCAGGCTGTCTGAAGGTTCAGCTTCTCAGAGTTGATCACAGACATCTTCAAACCCAAGATATCAATGTCGGTTGTTGGCTCAGACTATGAAGAAAAAGGAAACATGAAATCAATATTATTGAAATCATAACACAACATTCACATTTAAATTTCCATCTAAGGTTTATAAGTAGGAAAAAAAGTAAGCAAAAGTTCTCTTACCGGGTAGCGACCATAGAGTCTTGCTTTCATTTGTGCCGGGCGCTTAGTCTGCATTTGAACTGCAATCAGTCCTGCAGAAGGAGTGGACATAGAGACAACAAGGCCTTCGTCTGGATTTCCTGTAATCTCCTGATAAATCTCCATAGGCAGGATACGGAGATTGAGTTTTGCTGAGTTGGTGATGGAGGTATCGACATTGTCATAGCCTATGGTGATGGTGCCGTCATGTTTACCCTCAAGTACTGAATGTTCTACAGACAGGAAAGAGGCCATTTTAAATTCACCATCTTTGTTTATGTTTGCATTGCCCTGAATCCTTCCAGTAAGAACCTCAAATTCAGAGGTTGAGGAAGCATCAAGTTTGATGAGAATGCTGTCCTGGTTCAGTATGCTGGTATCAGATTTGAGTGTCACCATTGGGGTTTTCAATGAGAACTCGTAGGTCAAATCTCCCAGAAGTGGGATCCTGATGTACTGAATTTTGGGCATGGTGATTCTTGGAAGAGTAAGCTTTCTCAGGGCAGACTGAACATACAGAGCTGGTCTTTCGATGAGGCTAACATCAGGCATAGGAATGGTGAATGTGGAGACCTCAACATTCATCACTGGTACTTTGTAGCCAGGGATTGTAACTGTTTTGGGCAACTCAATGCTGTACTTTTCATACTCTGCCTTTGCTTGGTCATAAGATGTAGCCAGGATGGAAGCAGCCTTATCGGTGCCAATGAGCACTTTCCCTCGCAGAGTCTTGAAGTTGTTATTCATGAAACGGATGACTGGTTCCACATCAAAGGTCACCACAGGGCCCTTTTTGTAATTCAGCTTGGTGCTCATGTCAAATGTCTGCTGAGTAGTGGTCAGAAGGACGGCCAGGCCAGTATCTTGCCACAGGGAGATGGAGAGAGGTTGTGGAGTTCCTCTTGTTTCAATAAATGGCAGATTTATTGCAGGGATAACAATAGGCTCTTTCAGTACATCCAGATTAGCTTCACCATTGATCTGGGTAAAGATGTTAATTTCACTGTCACCATTATCCATGGTGAAGTAATGGGAGTATTTGTACTGGTTGAACCTAGCCAGACCTGTCCAGCTAGCCTGCTGCACTTCAGAGTTCAGGGTCAAAGCAATGTCATTCTGGAGATCAATTTTTCCAGCCAATTTGAATGGAAGGGCAACCTTGACATTTCCCTTGTTCTTGGTGTCAAACATGAGCTCACTAGGAGTGACCAAAGCAAGGGCAGAGTTTGAGAGACTTCCTTCTACCTGTCCGGCAAGATCTGCACTGTGAGAGGCAGTCAAATCAATTTTCAAGTCCCCAGCATTAGCCTGGAACTTGATATCTGCAACGCTTCCCTTGATGAAAGGTGTTTCTGTCTCAAACTTGGCATCAAAAATGAGGTGGCGGAAAATACAGATATCAGTGACCACATTTTGATTGAGTTTGAAGTTGTTGCTACCTGTTGCTCCAGTGAAAGTAATCTTGGCTGTGTGGAAATCCATTACCACCTCAATGTCACTCTTGTGGGTTGCCTCATCTGAGAAGTCTTGAACTGCATATTTTCCATTGCCCAGGTTGGTAATGGTCAGGCGGGCAGTGCCATCCTCAATCTGGAGGACATTCTTTTGATTCATTGTTGTGTCACTGAAGATGTTAAAGGCTGGCATGTTGATGTCATGTTTGTAAGATGTCTCCATAGTGACAGAAACTCCATTCTCCATGGCAAAGAATGCGTTGTTGACAAGTTCTGCAACATAGAGCTCGGTGTTGGCTTTTGCGGTGGTTTCAACGGAAGCTTGACCAGAGAGGCCATAGAGATTCATTGTTCCCTTGTGGACAAGTGAGAAACAAGACTGGTCAATTTTAACATTCTCAGAGATGGACAGGCGACTCATCTTGGGTGCAGCGAAATGAGCACTGGCGTCCACAGTGAAGTCAAGGATTCTCAAAGTAGATGAAGCCTTTGAATTCAGGTTGATCTTGAACTCTGGTGTGACTGATGTAGTTGTGGTGTTCTCTAGGTCAGCAGTTGTCTTGAGAGTGTAATGGGGGGAGCTAACTTTTAACTCTCCATAGAGTTTTCCAAAACAGGGAACCTTGCTCATATCAGTAACCTTCTCTTTCAACTCCATGGTGAATGTGTCATAATCAAAAGATTTGACTTTCTGGATCATCCTTGTGAAATAGTCACTCATGTCATCAATCAGCTGTTTGAAGTTAAAGGAATACAACTCATTCACAAGCTCCTGAATAGGTGCCATGAGTTTTTCAATCAAAGGCTGGATGTCAATGGACTTGAGAGCAGCAATGACAGACTGCATCTTTTCCCTCACCTGATACTGCTTCATAATCTTAACAACCTCATCCATGATGGCAGTAATCATCTTCTCAACCTCGTAGCTGGAGAGGATCTCCTCTACTTTGGAATAAATTACATGGAAGTTGTTAGCAATGTTATACTTCTTGATCCAGGCCATGATAGTGTCCTTGATTGATTTGAGCACATTTATAACTTTGTCAGTGGGGAACTTGGCTGTCAGGTTTGTCAGGTAGTTTTCAATTGAGTTGAGGAACTTTCTAAGGTCTTGGACAAAGAGGTTGAAGTCGAAGTTGTCAATGACCTCCTTCAGTTCTGACACTTTGTTCTGAATCTTGGTACTGATCTCATACTTGGTGTTGATACCTTTCAGCATCAGAATACTGCGGTCCATCAGCCTCATCACTGTGGCCTTCATGTCCTCAATAACTGCAGGCAGATGCTCAATGAATGGGATCTGGATGAAGTGGCTGTCACTGTTCTTGTCGTATTTCACGAATCCAGAGATGGTGTAATCTTGATTGGCATCACTTAGGAGGGAGGTTGAAACAGCTCCTGACATCTCAATGCCCATTCTCTCTGCATTGTTGTAGGCATTCAGTTCTTGATCAAAGGTGTGCTCGTTCATTTTGGATGCCATCCTCAGTGTGACACTTTGCTCCTGGAAGCTAAGCATGCTGGTGAATTTGTTGTCCATATTGGTGTTGATAGCAGGTCTGCCTTCCAGTTCATTGGTGGCTGAGGCTCTGTACTCAAAGGATTGTGTGAATAGCAGGGGTTCTGCCTTCAGGAGGAATTTGCTATATAGTTCCCCACTATGCTGACCATACAGATATCCTTCACCATTTGAGTTGAAAATAGCATCAATGGTCAGAGTGAAGGGTGCAGCCACAGTTTTGACTGTGCTGTCCATGCGAAGAGCTGGTGAGTTGAAGTTTGCCACATTGTTGAACTTCATAGTGAGACCAGCAACCTCCATATCAGTGGCATGTGTCATCTGAGCTCCCAGGAGTTTACCATTGGTGTTGCACTTTGCAGAGAGGACCATGTCAATGAATTTGACTTCATAAGTATGCTTGAGCTCTTCCTCTGAGAAAACTCCCATCATTGTTCCAGTCAGCTCCATGTTGTAGGGCTCTGCCTTGAACTGGGCATCATTCACAAAGTTAATCTCCATGATCTTCAGGTCATTTTTCACATTGACTAAGGCAGTAAAACGCTCCATGTTAACTGTGATGTCATGCATGTAGGAGTTCCTCTTGTTGAGGAAGTTGTCAGTCTTGGAGCGTAGGTTGAAAGATCTCAGAGTAACAGACAGGGAGTTGGTGTTTTCTGTTCTCATCTCGTTAAGAGATCCAACAATGTTGTTGGACAGGACCAAGCCATCTTCATTCAGCCTGAGGTTCACTCTGTTCCTGGTGTTGATGTCAAAGAGGTTACCCTTAAGGATGCTATTGAGATACACTTCTGTGCTTGCAATCTTTCCATCAACACTGAGCTCAGCTTTGTTCTCTTTAATGGCTCCCTTAGTGCTAAGAGACATTGTGGCGCCATTGGTGTCAACTCCACCATGGAAAACATTCTCAAAGGTCATTGGGCTGTACTGAGCAGTTGTTGTGCAGCTGGTGGTCAGGCCATTCGTGGTCAGGGACAAGGTTGCCTTATGAGAGGCAAGGCTTGAGAAGATGTTCAAGGAGGCATCAGCATTGATCTCCAAGCCGTTGGGGTTCAAGGACCCAGTGAGAAGAGAGTAGGCACGATTCACTGTATCATCAGCTTGATTCTCGATCCTTAGGCTTGCCTGTCCTCCAGAGGCAGAGAACTCCATCTGGTTACGAAGCATGCGCTCATCAGCCTTGGTCACAGAGTCAGCCTGGATGTTAAGCGTGACATCTTTGTAACTGAGGCTCATCTTGGTGGTGTGCTTGATGGGCTCGGTGTTCATGTTGGTGTTTGATTCAATCAGGAGCTCCTCATTTGCATATGATGCCTTGATCTTGTTGACAACCTTCAGGACTTCAGAGCTCAGCCTCAGTGTACTCTCCAGTTTAGCTTCTTTCTTTGCTGGCTCGACAGAGAAGGTGTGTAGGTAAGTGGTGGTGGCACTCATGGGTCCAACAGTCACACTTCCGTCTGTGTTGATATCTCCAGAGAGCATGTTTGAGTCAAGCGTGACCTGGGTGGTAACAGTCAGAGAAGTCTCCAGACCCACAGGGCTAAGGGCATAGATGTGGTACCTTCCTGTTGACATTACATTCTCTGTGACAGCAATGGTTTCCAGAACATTGAAATCGGTTTTCATGAGCATGTGGTTCAGGGCACCATCAATAGAGAATTTCATTGTCTTCTCAGGTGTATCTGTGACTGTTGTAGATCCTTTAAAATAGACAAAAAAAAAGCAAATTATTAATTGTTTAGACTTTACATAGTGGTTCTCTAGAGTTAAAAAAAAAACAACTAAAACAAATTAGGTATTTTGATGTTTAAAGACAAAAAGGGATAGGAAATTACCCTCAGTTGAGAAGGAGAGAAGCTGGAATGGACTTTCAGCCATAATGCTGAACTTTGCCAAGTAGTTAGGAGACTCTACAGTGTTGTTACCAACGGACATAGTTGCCTCCCAGTCATAAAAGTTGCTGTTGATCTTGGCAGATGCTTCCAGCATTCCCATCAGAGGCATGGTGAAATCATATTCAGATGGGACGGTGAAGGTGGGGATTCTGATCTCCTGTGAGGCAAACTCCATGTCAAGCTGAGGCACTGAGATGCGTGGGGAGTTAACCATGGGAGGAATCCTCAGCTCCTCAGATGTTTTGCCTCCAAGAGGCAGAGGAACAGTGATGGTCAGACGATCCTGGTTGAACTTGTATCTGAATGTGCTGTCACTGGAGGAAGGATTAAAGCACATCATGGGTTATTAAGTTTCTTTAAATAGACATTGCACTTGTAAGTACATGCTATGAATAATTACATATTATGATTAAATGTGGAGTTTACTTACAGGGCCATGAACAGGTTTTCAGGGATAGAGGGCATTTCAACACCTGCAATTTTGTTCCTCAGGGACTCAACATAGGGAACATCAGCAGAGATCTTGTCCATCCAGATATCACCAGCCTGATGAAAGAAAAAAAAAAACCCAAACACATTTGTTACGATTTGTCTGGAAGAACTGGATATATGTCAGAGTCTGTGAAAATAATTATAATCATTCTATTCTTTTCACCTCAACTGCCTTGTTGAGGACATGGCGCAGTTTCATGTCAGTCTTCACAATCTGCTGGTCCATGACATCAGCTGCAAACTGCCTGAGCCAGGCCTGGAGGGCTTCAGTGTAGGGCACCAGGATCTTAGTGTCAGCATTCATGTTGGACATCAGCTGAACCTCAGCCTGGTCTTCACCTGAGACACAAAGCATGTTACTTTTACATCTTCCACAGAGTTTTAGACAAATGCCTGAAATGATCAATCTTTAAAGTCAATCAGGAGTATTTTCTTAAACAGACATACCATATTTGAATGTGACTGCTTGAATGGAGGAGGCCTCCGGGATCTTGACATCGCTTTTGATCTCCATGGTGAGTCCATCGGCGTTCCTCAAGGTGGTGGTGATTGTAGCATCAGTCCTAAGTGAGGGTACTACCAGCTGAACCTGCAGCATGCCATCAGTCATGGCCTGAACCCTGTAATTAACATATAAAACATGATAAAGTTAATGCCTGCATGTATGTCAAAAAATGTTGCTGTTGTATAATAGTGGGCATGATTGTGTTACAGCATATAGCTCTAAATCAAATATATTTATTGAGTTGACTCACTTGGCACGGCCAATCAGAGAGAGCTGGGGCACATTCTTGTTGGAGATCTCCAGCACAAGGGATTTGCCTTTGACACTGCTGTCAGTCATGCCAATCTTGATGCCAGCCTCGACATCAATGTCAGGTACCTGGATTTGGGTGGTGAAGACATTCCTGTTCCTGTTGTACCTCATGGTGGCTGTAGCCTCGGTGGGCTGAGCACCTAAAGGTAGAAAAAACATCACTTGATTACTCATGTTTGCCACCTATAAATGGAAAAGAGGTTACTTCATGTACAAAAAGTAAAGTCAATATGTTCTTTCCTCAAATAAAATGTTCATACCTTCAGCTCTCAGGGCGAACTTCAGGGAATCCACCTTCTGGCGACCGTCCTTTCCTTCACTGAGAAGTGTGTAGGCGATGGTGGCTGTGTACTCAGACACCTCTTTAGAAGGCTTGATGTCCAGAGCAAACCTAGTGTGAAAAGAACGACTCCCTCAGTCACATCTTCCATAAAACTCCAAGTTGTTATTTCGTCACTGGGGGCATTCATGTGAATTTTCAGCCACAAATTTTGTGAAAAAGTAATGGCAGATTCTTCAAAAAACAACTTACTTAGTTTCTCCATTCAGGGGGAAGTAGGGAACAGCAGAGTTAACAGGGCTGGCACGGAGTGTTTTTGTGCAGTATCTGATACCATAGAAGAGAGGGCCGCAGGTTGAATCACCCTCAGTGTGAGGGATCAGGGCAGCCTGACCAGCGCCTACGATGAACACTTTGTTGCTATTTCAAAGAAAAACACAACAAAGTTAGTATACATCTTGTGTTAATTTTGTTAAAAAATACTTACATTCTAAACATTTTTACACTGAATGTACCTGACGCTCAAGAGCTTTGTGGTGCCTTGTGGGGCGGGGATGGAGAGCTTGATCTGGCCCTGGTCCATGGTGATCTTGGCATTGAGAGTGCTCTCGTGGTACATGTTAGTGTGCATCTCAACCGCGGACTCAACAAATTCTGGGACATGGACTCCCATCTTAGTCACAAACTCAACTCCAATGGAGGGCATGAACAGCAGCTCCTTCTGTGAACAAGAAACACACAAAACAAATTAGACTTATGAAAATGTATAAAATGACATTGCTACAGCTACTGGTGGTACCATCTACCGTATGACTTACATTGAACTATTATTGCTGTTAAATATTGTAATACCGCTTTGCAGGCCATTTAAGGAAATACAGCATTGGATGGCAGACTGAGGACAAAGGATGGAACATTTACCATGTTTGGAGCCATGCGAAGGCCTCCTTTTGCTCCAGGAGTGAAGGTACCAGACAAAGCAAATGTCAGAGGCAAGCCAGATGCTGTTGGCATGATGAATTTGTTGTCCATGAAAATGTAGTGGGCGAAGATCTCATTGTCAGCGTTGGACATCAGTTTAGCCACAATCTGAAAAAAAAAGAAAAAAGAATCAAACGTTACTTTGAATTCTCTCCCGCTGGGGCAGTGGAAAAGAAACGCTTCATATTAGAGGGGGTAAACAACTGTACCTGGGTAGGGATGATCTTCATGAAAATTTCTGCGTACATCATTGCGTTATAAGCAATGGACTTCATGTCATTGCCCTTGATGTAGCCAAGCTCAGCTCCCATGATCCTCAGGTAGGCCATGGCCTCTGGGGCCTCCTGACTCTGCAGATCCTTTACCAGCTTGTTGAAGTTGCGGGCAATTTCTTTCACAAGATTTTCGGGAATCTGACAAAGAGAGTTGTGTTAGTCACGATGGTATGAGTGGTAAATAACTTATAACATCACCCAGACTTAAAGTGGTTCACAAAAGTAAAAACACACCAGACATACCTTTTTACCATCCATGTCCAGGGGAGAAACCCACTTCTCCAGTTCTTCCTTCATGGTTGGTGGAATCTTGTCCAAAGTCCAGTACAAAGTCTTGCTGAAAGTGTCAGGGAAGAACCCGTTCTTTCCAAACAAAGCATCAATGGTTGGCTCCATGCCTCTTCCTTCCATGCCAATCTGGTGGAAAAATTGGATAAATTCAATTGGATATAAAACAGTGTTTGATAAGTGTAATAAAGCAAGAATATGGGCAAAATAATAATCTTACAAATGGCATTTAGCCTGAATAACAGGGGCAGACTGGGGCTGAAATGGTGTGTATGAAATATTCACAAGCACCTTTTAACTGTGTTGCTGCTTCCTGTTTTTCTGCATGGCTTGTACACTGTTCTGAGAATGTTGTTGCTGCTCTATGATGTCTTGTTTTCTTCTTTCTGTGTATGTTGCCTATCACTTGGTTTCAAAATCATCTTGCCAAAGGACTACCTCAGAAAATTAGCTAGCTGGCTAACACTATTACATTTACAGAAATGTTGTGTGTGCCTGTTCTTTTTTGGTAGACATATTAATTTAAATTGACCAAAAAAAAAAAATGTCTTTCTAGTGTGAAATTACAAATTGGAACAGCAGTTATTTACAGATCATTATGGCCAACGGTATTAACGTACCTCCCAAAGATCCATGCTGAAACCAAAAGCTTTCAGGGTAGTCTCCAGCATCACCTCCCTTGGCAGCTGGCTGCTTGGATCAAAGACAACATTGCCCTGAATGGCAGCCTGCATGTTCTCCTGTTCAAGGCCCAGCTTGTAGTTGCGAGACTTTGTGATGTAGTTGCTGTGTGTCTCAACTTCATTGTCCTGCAGAGCATCCATTATCCTCTGACCGAGCCTGGGGAAATAAAGAAAAATCAGGTTAGTCAGCTCAGGGCTTTTATTAAATAAAGACTAAACTGTGCTGTCAGTTGAAACGGGCTCTGTTCTTACTTCTTGGTCTCTGAATCAGTGGAGGAAATGATATTGTAGACATGGGAGGTCACAAAGGACTTGATCTGCATGTTCTGCTCCTGTTGAAGCAGCTTCTTCACAATCTCAATGTCACTGTCCTCGGGATTTCTCATCAGGATCAGGTAAGCTGCCAGGCGCTTCTGCACAGCACCCTTGGGGTACTGGCTGACCCTCTGGAGGTTTGAACGAACCTGGACGGAAAAACAACAAAAACCTGTTTGGCATTGTGGAAACTCCTCACTATAAAACTGGGAATCAAGGATGCTTTTCAACCATGGCAGGCAGTCTTAATTTTGTGAATGAATCTACAACAAATTATGCTTTTCAAAATGTTCAGTATAATCTGATAACTAAGAAAGACTGAAATGTCGAAAGTTGTCAAACCTAAGAAAGTGAGTTAGCTTTCTTTGACTAAAATGTGACTAAAATGTCCAGACTTTTAGAGGATGCAGAACTTGACTAAAAAAACAGGATGTATTATGTAAAACTAACTAGGACATTTGACCCGGGATGAAGACTAAATAACAAAAATAGCTCAAACTGTTTAAAAAAGAGGAAACATTGTTGTGTTGTTTAAAAACTTAAAATCTGAAATAGCTGTCAAAATGAACTGAAGTGAAGGAAATTATTAGCTACCTCATCAGTCACAGCCATGCGCCTGAAAGCCTGGATGGCAGCCAGCTGCACAGACAGGGTGGTTGCAGGCTGTCTCATGCACTTCAGCAGGATGTTCTTTATGGCAGGGTCAGCCTCCTCCATTGCATCTCCCATGTTTCCAACAACCTGGATGAAATAGTTTGGACAATTAGAAAATGGAACTGGAAATGCCCTACAAAGTTATGTGTTAATAAGTTGTCTGTGGTTATAGCTGGTACCCTACCCTCAAGGCAAGGTAGGTCAGCTCTTTCTCTCCAGCGCAGTCTGCACCCAGGAGGGAGGACATGAACTCAGAGACAGCAGTGATCTCGGGGGTGAGGCCCTCAGCCTGGTACAGTCTAGAAACAAAGCCAGACATTAGTGATTCATTCACTCCTGCAGTATTGATGAGTATTTGAAAGATTTTATGTAGGTTTACTTACTTCCTGACTGCATTGCTCAGGGCGTACATGATGGGTTTGCTCTGCTTGTACTGAGCCATTGCCAACATGTCCTTGACCATGAGGCGGGAGGGGTTGGGCAACAGACCCAGGGCGTAGACAGCAGCATCGACCTCAAGAGCACCATCAGTGAAGGTCCTGAGAATCTTCAGCATGGCGCTGGTGCACTCTGGGGTGCCACACTGAGCCAAAGCCTGCCATGTCAGAGATTCGGAAATATCCATCATCTCAACAGTAGCGGATCCCAGCACGTCGACGTTCAGGCTGCGCAGCTCGGACACAAGCTTGTGGAAGATGCTGGCGCGCTCCTCGCCCTGGTTGGTCTTTGACAGGCCGTTCAGCTGCTGCATGGTGGCAATGACTGCGTCCTTGGTCTGCACGGGGGACTTATCGTCGGCAACAGACATGGTCAAGTCCTGATGGTTGTTCTCATCTGTTCACAATCACATCACGATCAGTAAGGACATTTTACACACTGAGCATATGTTGGTATTTTCAAGCAAATAAAAAATAAAAAAAAACTCACTGTATTTGAAGATCCTGTCATTGATCTTGGAGGTCTCTCTCAGAGTCACAGTCTGCTTCACCAGAGTAGAGATTCCATATTCGCTCCTGTTGCAGAAGATGAGAAAATTTAAATAAAGCATAATAGGGAATAATTTCACTTGGCTAAACCTTTTTGTTTTCTATAGGACCTTTTGGAAGAAGTTCTCAAAACTGTACTCAAATTATGAAAAGAACATTCTTATTCTAATTTTTTCCTGCCTCTACTGACTCTAGAAATGGGTCATTTTTTGAAGTCAAAAGACTTGGTAAATGTGATACTCCTCTATTATTTAGTGCATCCTTTATTGGTTTGAAACTTACTGGTGAGAGAGGGGCAGGAAGATGTGTTTCTCTGTGCAGGTTCCACTGGTCATGTGCTTCTTCTGGTTGTCAAACTTGTAGTTGCAGGTCTGGGTGCTGCTGATCATCTTGGACAGAGGGTAGTTCTGAGGGTGGAAAGACAACATTAATGTTTTTTCCCCTACATCATGAAGGAAATCAGATTTCTGTATTTAATAGTTTGTTTTCAGCAATACACGTGAGGCTTTTATTATTTCTGTGGCTTTGTGAGTTGATCCAACAGTGGATTTATACTGGGAAAATAAAGTTATTTTTAAAAGGATACTATGCTTATTAATTATTTACACATCAATCAGCTTTTTTTAGGATTACAAAATTCTTATCTACAACACTGCTCCTCTTTTTTAAAAACATTAAAAATAGAAAGAAAATACATCAACAAAGTACCAGTGTTGTGAAGTATTCATGTGTGTGAATACTGAATTATTTAAAGACTAAATTTCCACAGTATTGATTATTTTTGTATACTTTCTCTTCTCTCTGAAATATTTTAAACTGCAAAAAGCTTTATCATGTTATAGCCTTGTTATATTCATTTTTATAATGGAAATAAAAAATGTTACGCCCTCAAAGTCAGTTTTACTTGTGGTAGCCATTAATGTATAAGACATCTGTGTTTCTCAAGGAATTGAACCAATATCAGAAATTTCTGTTATTTGATAAGACCATAAAACGGTTGTTTGGAGGAAGATCAGAGCTGTTGACCTTCCAGCTTTGATTCTTTGTGAAGCTTGTTGCTTACCATGCCAGTGATGAGGGCCAGGGGGCTGGTGGCCTGCTTGCGGGCAAAGAAAGCATCACAGTTGGAGAGATCCCTGGTGACGGTCACATCGGTGGCGATGTCCTCTCTGGCGTTGACGGTGAAGTCATTGGAGCACACACCGTGCACAGTGGACTGAAAAAAAGAGAGAAGAGTTCAAGATTTTAAATTCAAAACCGGTCCTGCAATAGAAAATGTACTCAAATTAATGAAAATTAACCCATTCTGACCCCAACCATGTCCTATGTCTGAGAGATTTTATTAGTCCACCATTTAATCTAAAATTAAACATGGAGCTCAATACCAAAATAAAAGTATGTTCAGGGAATATAAACCAACTTCAGTGATTGAAATGTTAATGGCTTGTATCCTTAATATTTTTTATTTTTTTTGCTTTGTTAAATTTTCCAGCCAAGCTGCTGGAATGCCAAAACAATTAAGACTTTTTGTGACAATAAAGAATCATCATCAATACGTAGGATTTTGGAAACCAACAACAAACAACCTACAAAAAAGTTGCAACCCCCCTGAAAAATTATCAATTGATCTGTTTATGAGTACAGGTGATGCTATTAACGAGATAAACTTATCTCGGACTTTGACCTGCAGCTGAAGATTGTCATTGTGAGAACATGATGTTACAGGAGTGTATTGGCTATTTATCACCTGTGACTGGGCCACCTTATCTACACATTGTGCAACTTATTTATCTTTGCACAAGCTCACCACTCTATCGGAATCAGGCTAACTTTGTCCTGAATTGATTTGGAACTGCTGTAAATACTGACAAAACAAAAACAAGGCAATAAAATGGGGTCGGGGAGCTACCATGATGTCGTTCTTCTCCTCTTCCATGACTGGCACGATGAGGGCAGAGACGATACCCCTCTTGATATTCAGGATGTTGGTGGGCTCAGCGTCCTCGGGGAAGAGGCTGACATGAGTCAGTCCTTGGACTGTGATCTTCAAGGGGAATCTGTTGATGTGGACGGATCAGCATTTACAACCTGACATTTAGCCCTCTTTCTTTCTTTATGCCTTCACTTTTCTGATCGTAAAGTCTTTTTAGTTTTTTGAAGCATAACTTACTTTTCCATAGCATCTCTGAAAGCCTGAGCTCCCTCAGCAGGACGATACACTGCGTTTCCTTCTGCGTCCACACCGGAGATCTCGCTCAATGAGCACTCGGTGGTGCGGAGGATGAAGCTACAGGTCTGGGGCACATCAACCTCAACCTGTGCAGAACATCAAATATTTTTGTTTAGCTCCACTGTGTTTGTTTCAGGGTCACAGGGCTCCTGTGTTTGCAGCAGTGATCGGGGCTGTTACGTACTTTGCAGGAGACTTTGGGGCCGCTCTTGTTGTCGGTGGCTCCGTTCACGCCGTTAAAGGTCTCAGCTTCGTAGTCGTACACAAATCGCCTGAAGTTCTTGAATCTTTTGGCCACTGGAACATATATGAAAATTCAGTTAGAGCTCTTTAATGTTTAAGTAAATAAATAAATAAATCTTTTTTAACTTGACAGACCTTTAAATTCTTAAATACCACAAAAACATGAATGTCTTTGTCTATGTACATGTTTGTGCATCAACATACTAATCTACTTCCTTTTAAAAAACTTTCATAGGCATTTCATTATGTCTTAATTTTGTTGTTTCTTTCTTTCTTTCTTTCTTTCTTTCTTTTTTTTTTTTTACAAGATGTACACTGTAACATAGTCTATAAAAAGTATGACCGTCATCATTTGTGAGCAAATTTTAATTTTTGCAATAAAGTCTATGTAGACTAACATTTAACATGATAAATTATAGTTACTAAGGGATGACTCAAAGGTGTATTTACTAAGTAAAGTCTTATAATAGCTTATAAAACATTGATAAGATTGAAAAAGAAACTTACATGGGCAAACTGGAGATTGTTCTTCAACGCTCCCCACATCTTGCTCTGTGAAGGAAGAAAAAAACAAAATGTTTTCTTGACATTTTGAAAAGCCACAATCCACTTTAAAACATAACCAAGAACAATTACAGACCCAAATGATATAAAATAAGTATTTTCCTTGTCAAACAAAAGTAATTCCCCAGAACCAAATGTAGATCCAAAAACAGCAGCAACTTAAAAGAAAACTACAAGCTTTTTCAAAATAATATTAAACAGTTAACCACAAACTTTTTCTCTCTCTTAAAAAGTTGTATATTTAAAATACAAAATCCTGTTACCAGCATCAAAATAAAAGCACAATACTTACGGGCTAGTGCGTAAGTGCCCAGCAGCAGCAGAAGGCAGAGCTTGGTACCCCCCATGATGGGCTTAGGAAAGCTCCGGAAAGCCTTACAATAACAGGAGTCTTCCTCTTTCTGTGAAGACTAATTCTCGTTCTGAGGCGCCTTGCCTTTTATACCTCTCTGATCTCACTGTATGTGATCAGCAGGACCTGCAAATGTGTTGCCCTGGTTCCAAAGTCTGAGCAGTCCTTGTGGCAGGCCAAAGGTTAAAGCGTTTCACAAACTAGGACTTGTCTGTCAGCACTGGGCGGGGGTGTGCTGTGTGATCATTTTACATTACCTCTTTCAACTCTTTGTTTCATATCTTGTTGTTCAAACCTGAGGTCATGTTTAAAGGAGAAATAGATGTATTTATGCTCATCACATACTTTTACCTCAAAAAACATGCTCTCATTTAATGGCTCATTTAGTGGCTCATAAAGCCCGATACACTGACTTTGATTGCTTGTTTGCCGTGCTCTAAAGGGCAGTAAAAACTAATATGGTTGTATCAGCAAATTAAGGGGAATTCTTTTTTTTAATCCAGTTGTGTGCGCCTACTAACTTTAAATCAAGTGCCTTGGTTTTGAATAATTCAGGGATTTTATTTTGAAATATTTGTGTTGAAAGACTTAAAAGATACCAAAAAGTACGTAATATTGCAGTTTAAGTTTACGCTATACTGCCTTTATTGACATTTTCAAATGCAAGAAGACCTCTGAAAGAATGCTCAGTAAGCCTTTGTCCCACGACTTCTTAACACGATCAATCATATCAGAATCGAAAGCGGCTGCTTTTGTTACAGCTGTATCTCTAGCATGTCTTAAAGCTGTAGCACTGGCTCTTTTTAAATTTCTATTTTTGGGCATTTTTATACTTTAATAACAAAACCCAGACAGAGCGAAAGGAGGGGCATGGGGAGGAAATGACCTGAAGCAAAGGAACATGCTCCATCAGGAAGCATGAAAGATGGCCGCATTCCATTCAGGTGTGTCAGTGCTGGAGCTCTGGTGTAGTGCAATGTGTCTGCTGTCTGCAGTGATACTTACAGCCTGGTATAACCAGTAGCAGGATGCTGGGTAGCCCTCCAACTAATTTCTTATTCACATTAAAAATATATAGATATACGCTATTATTATTATTTCTTTTTATCAAACACTGGTAAAAACACATTAACATATAAGGGCAAGACTTACACTCCAGAGAGCATACGAGGGCCTCAAATCCACCGTGAAGCAGGCGAGTGCTGATAAAAACTTGAATAATCTGAATAATCCTAGAGCTGGGCAATTAACTGAAAATTAACGGAATCAGCATTCAGAACCTTTAACCAACGCACTTTTAAAAAAAAAATGTGCCGATTATTTGGATCATGTTCATCCAGTCCAGAAGCAACCTTGAGGAGAATGCCAACAGCGAGGCAACTCAAATGACTTGTTGAAAAATGCATGCACGTTGTGTTAGGAAAGACAACACTGAACACAAAGAACCTATCCCCAGCCTGTCCACACCAGCACCGGGGCGCGGGTTACGAGACGAATCTAAACTTTCTCAACTCTCAGAATAGATACTAAGTTTATCATTATTATTAAGTTTATTATATTTAAGAAGGCATCAATCATATTGGTAAGTTTGACTACAAAGGTAGGCCTCTTGGCTCAATAACTGACTATGTTTGAAACAGTAACAGACAGACAGCACATTTACTGATCAAAAGACTGGTGCCATAACATTCTTGGTAACCTTTTACCTCCATAGAGCACTGTGTGACAGCTGTTTGATCAGGATTACAACAGAGGTGAACTCAAGATAAGTTAAGAAGAAGAAGATGGTCTGAAATTGCACAACGGCACCGAGTAAAGTGATCACAGTATGTACAAAATACCTCACTGAAGCAAATGGCCCTTATTGGTGTTTTTGTGATGAAATCCAAATGTTTTCAACATTTATTAATCGGAAAGATAATTATTAAAGAGGTGGTCACATAAAGATAGCTATTTATAACTAATATCTTTTTTTTTTTCTCAAATAATAATCGATCAGCTTTCAGTTAAAGCAAATTAACTTCCTCTAAGAGAAATTCAAATTGTGTTTGACGGTTTATTGTATCAGAATATGACTCACAAGTATGGCTCAATAAAAAAACAAATGTAGTTTTGGCTCCTCTGTATCTGATGGACCTCTAAGCTTGAATCAAAGTTCATCCTGTGGAGCTGATCGTGTCCTGAACTTCAGGCACATGGCTCTATTGTATTGTGGAAGGAGTGAAAACGTTTCAAATCAATATGGTTCAATGCATCACACATGGTGTCATTGTTTGGTGGTCGTCAAAACCAACTGAAATGTATATCTCAAACTACAGAGGAGGTCACTAAAGTAAACTCTGATTTTAAGTAAAAAAAAAAAAAAGGGGGGGGGGGGGGGGGTTAAAAAAAAAA
>JAOWBC010000383.1:11285141-11295746 GCA_028566105.1 Hypoplectrus providencianus | reverse complement strand
GGATAAGAAACGGGATTACTGTCATTTTAACATTCAATTTATAAAGCATTTAAATTCAAGTTATTGTCCACCAAAGCCAAAAGGTATCTAATAATTATGATAAAAATTAGAGAAAAGCAGGATAGCTTCACATTTGATGGACTGAAAACAGCTTTTTTTTGCCACTTCTGAACAAAGAATCACTTTAAGCATTATTTATATAAATATTAATATTATTAAATTTGTAATTCTTTTGCCTATCTCTTCTATTATTTTTGATGTACAAAGCCAGTTATTTCCCTGGACATTGAGCATATAATCTATTTTGACCTGAAACTAATAATTCACTATTCAATCAAAATACAATTATTTGGGCTCAGAGAAAGTTATTACAACTTAAATGACAAAATAATATAATTCATTGACAGATTAACTAATTATAAATTTCACCTCTTAAAATCCAGTGTTGCAAAGCCAGAGCAATGTCCAAAGCACTGTCATTAAAGTTAAAAAGGTTTGACTGCCCTGGATATCTTTCTGGATTAGAGGAATAAAGCTCTGGCTTGTTTGTATTTCTAAATTAATCACATTCATCTCGGGCGGAGCTAAGCCGATGCAGTGTTGAAGCTCCTGCCAAATAGATAGTGGACGTGGAGGAGAAAAGTGTCTGAAAAACACAGTCAATGGAAAGCTGATCCTCGCAGCCTACATCTGGCGAGTGAGATGACTTAATTTCTAACACAATAGTTTCTGTCAGGAATCCAACACAAACAGCAGCTGCTGAAACAGGCTCAGTGTTTGGTTGTGTGCTCCATCAAAATGCAAACTACAAATCAGGTTTCATATTCCCTCCTGAGTGAGCGCGCTGACCTTTGCAGGGCACAATCACTTCCTCCTTTCTGTCCAGGTGATCTTTGTGGCACTTGGTGTGGCAGCGGCGGCACTCGAGGGCCGGCGGCGGCTTGAAAACGTGCCACAGGGGCCGGGTGCAGGCCTCGCAGCTGGAGGGGAAGTGGTACAGCGTCAGGATGAACTCGTGGCCCTTGTGGCTGATGTAGGAGGGACGATCGCCGAACGTCGCCGGCTCCACTGAGGGCTCCTGATCACGTTTGATCTCGCCTTCGTTGGCGTACAGGATCTGGGGAAAGGAGGTTTCATTGAGGCTGGCAGCCGAATTGACGGAACCTGATTAATACTGACAGTTTATACTGAGGGAGAGGGGAAGTGTCCCAGCTCATTACCTGGAATATCCTTGGAATTTCTTTGGCATCTGCACGGTACACGTCGGTCTGAGTGACAGGTCGCACATGAAACAGCTTACTGTAGGTGGGAAAGACGGCAGAGACACAGGATAATTACTGCAATTAATAAGAACGCATGGATATATTGTGCTGCAGCGGCAAGACGTGCTCAGCTGAGTCAGTTCCCCTTCTTCTTATATCAAACTTTTGCCGTATAGTTTTCACAAATTTAAGTAATTGGACTCATATGATTCTGCTCATTTTTTACCCAGTCACTGTTTTTATCTGCTGTTTTAAAATCTGTCATTTATCTGATTTTTGTTGTCCTCTATTATTTGAGTTTTTGCAACATTAACAGCATACCTGTCCACCACCTCAGATAGATCTCCACTTCTCCTCTAGCACCACCATGAGGTTCACGTTTTTGCTTTTTATGTGAAATCTCAAAACATGTCCAGGAAAAAAGGTTACTGTTGGTTTTTACCCAAAGAGAACAAGTGAAGTTCTGCACAGAAATGTCAAAAAAACTGATGCATTCATGTTAACTTAGTTTATCTACACAGAATGTTTTAATATCAGAGACCCAGCTCTTCAAATAAGTCATTAGCAAGCGTGAAAGTAGCCTAGCTAGTAGAAATAACTATAAGTTAGCATTTAAATGCAGATGTTATTAAGGTTATAACACTTTACAGAGGTGACTGCTCATTAAAGAGTTTAATGTTACCACCATAAATAGAGTCTAATTCTAAACACAACTACACTTCCTGTTAGCTTTGAAACTTTAGCTTGCTAGCACGTCAACATTAGCATTTAGCTCACAGCACTTCTCCAGCTGTAAAAACTTTAATAACTACAGTTTAAAAAGGTGCTCTTTAACTGTTTACATGGTCAAACCCTACTTTAACCTGTTTAAAACCACCAGTCCACCATTTAGCTTACAACCACAATGTTACGATTTAATTTAGCAGACAGTTTTATCCAATATATCCAATCCATATAATTTATATCTCTGTAGAGTGTGAAAATGTGTTCAATGTAGATTAAAACTGAAGACATCAAAACTACAAAAGAACATTTATGCAATTATGTATTAAAAAAGGGTTAACCAAACCAGAATATATGTTATATTTTAGTTTTCTTCAAGGAAAAAAGATGGCTACTTAGAAAAAATATAAGCCATATGGTGTTTTTTTTTGTAACAGTTTTCTGTTTAAAAGATGTAGGATGTGTCCCATTATAGTTCTGGTATCTTTAATTTTAATATACAATGTAGAAATGTAGAAAAAAAAAAGGGGAAGATGTGTCTATACTTTTGACTGGTAGTCTATGTGCTGTCAGTCACTGTGTACTGTATATAGTTCCCCCATACCTCTTTTTATTTATACACATTCAGTAGTTTCAGAGAGGCTGGGAAACACGAGGCACACCACAAACTGTAATTTGTCTGTAAAGCAGCTGTAATTTTAAACGCGTGGTTAACAACATTTTGAAGGTATGTGGTGATTTACATACTTCTGGCATAAAGCTATTCCTAGTTATTGTTGTTCAAATATGCCTTACAATAGATGAGGCCCTAAAAGACGCCATGTTTGAACTGACAGGTTGGGTTATAGCCATGCACTCAGCTAAACAAGAAGATGAAGCCTCACAAACATGCATTTTAACTTTACAGTTCTTCCATTTTAAGCTTTTTTAAAAGTGTGTTGCTGAAAGGTAAATTGACTCACTCGATGTCCAGGGTCATGAAGGGGTTGGCCTGCTCTCGGTCCAGCTCGCTGTTATAGAACAGGATCTTCTTACTGCTCACAACTATATACTTTAAAAGGAAAAGGAAATGAGGGCACAAAGGTTAGCGGGGGAAACGACCTCATGTTGATGGTGTTTTACTAAGAAAACAGATCTGTAGATGTGAGATACAGTCGTGGATACGTTACCTTTTTGTCCCAGCCAAAGCGCTTTGTGTTCTTGGTAGGAAGTGAGATCCAGCCCTCCAGTCTGGAGTCTAGTTGGCGGAGAAAAAAAAAACAGGAAGATGTTAACACAAAGAGGAGAACTGCCTTTAATCACGTGAACCTCTTAAAAGAACACCTTGACATTTTAGAAATGGTGACATTTTCTTTAAAACAGGCCCTGATCAGTTGGAGAGGAAGTAATCGCTCGCATAAAATAAAAAGGTCAAGTGGGAGGAAGCGTTACTACCTGGTTTCAACGAGAGAGGAACAACTTTATATGATAAATAATATCTTTTTATTGTCTGATAAATTATCACAAGATATTCATATTATTATCTGTTAATAAGACAATAAAATTATAGCTAATAAGTTTCTAAGTCTAACCTTTATTTTTGTTGTGAGTATTTAACATCTTGAAATGTCTGATTTGACAGATTATGGGAAAGTATTTAATTTGAGTTTTTTGGCTATGTAAAAAAAAATAGTCAAGTTTTTCTTTTTATAAGAAAAAAATAACTGAATTTGAAGACTGTTATTTCAGTTAGATTTGGTGAGTCAGTTAGACGTCTAATATAAACAGGAAGTGGGCGTGTTTATAACATAGTCCCCCCAAATTGGCCAAATGTTGTGTTTTCTTTTCACTTGTAATGTAGTTATTGTACCTTTAAAACATCACATTGATTTAATATTGGCAATGTATTAATTATATATCATGCTTACACTACTATTAATTTCTCTCTCTTTCTCTGTCTTTACAGGTAATTTACTTCTTCTTAAAATTCTCTTACCTGTATTGGCTGTAAGGCAGGAAATTATTTAATGTTGAGGGATTTCAATAATCGGTGTGTTCAGTGTGAGGAATAAGAGTTATAAGCATCTCCAGAGGGCAGAAAATATGAAAGAAGTCTTGTGAGAAAATTTTTACTAAATTGCAAAGCTTTTTGACTATTATTTCAGGTTAAACTCCAACAAACACACACAAACTTCACTCTTGCAGCATCTTTTGCAGTGGAATAAATGTAACCATGGCAGCATCAGGCTGTGAGTATTCATGTGTCCAGTGAACGCAAAACAGGATTAAAGCACAGCAGAGACAGAGTCAACAGAGAAGAGGAATTAGCTGAAACTTGCAGGGTTGAACCAGGGATGGGGGGGATTTCTTTCATATTCGGGAATAATTTTAAAACACTGGCAATAATTTGATGGGTAAAAGGTATAAATAATTGGATTTTCAAGTGCAGTTTTCATTTGCATCCCCATCCCAGGTTTGAACCGCCATGCAGGGTCACCTGCAGGTTCAGCCTCAGAGGGCTGTTCGTAGGTGAGGGCCAGGGGCCGGGGGCCCTGCTCCACCCGCCCGTCATACTCGTCTTCATCCTCAGAGTCGGAGTCGAACAGAGAGCGAGCGGAGTGAAGGTTGGGCCGCGTGTCGATGCAGACAGATTTGTGTGTGCGCTGGTAGGTGAAGGACATTGATTCGGAGGTGTGAGAGTGAGTGATGCGCACTGTGCCGGACCACGAGCAGAGAGGTGAAATAAGGGGAGGAAGGAAGAATAATAAAGAGGAAAAGGTCAGAAACAATCGGCCTGGAAGTGACTCAGAGTGAAAACAAAGGAAACAGAAAGAACTCAGGAAGAGGAACGCAGGAAGTGTGTTTGCCAACTGGCTTAGAGCTCCTGAATGAGCATGTTGGTGCCAAATTCAGTCATAAAGAGTGCGAGATGAGGGCTCCTTTGTTTACCCGGGTATCCGTCGCTTTCCAGGTCGTTGCCGCTGCTGATGCTGGTGGAGTCCAGGGAGTGAACGCTGAGCGAGGTGAGCTGGCAGCGGAGTTGCTCGATGTCGCTGTCTTTGCTGTCCAACGCCATCTGAAGCTCCAGACGCACCTGGTTCTCCTCCGCTATCAGCTGAAGACAGACATGCAGGATTTTAATTACAGCTCAATGCATCTTGCACGAACAACAGGACTAAATAATCACATCTACAAGACTTATTATGAAATGCCATTTATCGCCATGCTGCTGCACATAAGCCCCTGTTCCCCTGCAGGAAATTTCCCCAGAGACAAGGAACCTTTTGAGGAACTGGTTAGATTATGATGGCAGAGACCAGGGTCTTTAATAAGTTCTGGGGACTGTTTACCCCCCAAAAAAGCTCTTTTATGTACTTTCTGAGAGTACATGAACTTTAGAGAGGGTGTTTGTCTAATACCCATTCATTTCAAAAACACACAGAGAAAAGGAGAGATCACAAACGCGCCGATGCTGTGAGACAGCCAGTGTCTGAGAGATAAAGCACATTATTTTCTGATTGTTTTGCGGTGGTTTTTTTCTAAAGCTCAAATAAATAACCATCAAACACTCAACTGACGATTTACTGTGGAGACAGAAGCTCTTTCATCCTGTTTTGATTACATCCAGTGTGAGGCGTTAAATACTAATCAGCCAGAAATGTCCTTGAAGTCTTTGTTCCATACACCGTATCTTTAACAGAACCACACAGAAAGAAGGATCCTTTTTAGTAAATAAACCATGATACACACTGAGTAGCCATTTTTAAAGGTGTATAGGCTCATTTACCATGACCTGTTTTATCAACAGGGTCACTGAAATAAATAGATGATAACCACTGAGTAGATGAACTAATCTGATTAAGAGGTCTCATCAATTGTCTAAATATTATTTTTTTTTTATTATAAAGAGACTGTAAGGATACCCTGTATATCCAAAGAAATATGTGGCATTATGGATTTTTTTTTTCATAATATGTAATGCTGAAAATGTTTGTTAACTGGATTTTTTTACAGTAATTTATCCCTTATTTATTATTTATTTCCCTCAGCTATCTTTTATAGAATTGGCTTGTGATGTAATACATTATATGCATAATGTACAAAAATATTAAATATTATTTAGTTAAGTTAGATGTTTGAAGAAGTTTTTACTTTCTTTTGCAGAGTTGGGTGAAAAAAAAAACGATCTATTTTCATTCCAGCTCGAAAAATTACTTCATCGGCCACCATATTGGTTGTTAGAGGAATTTTCCTCTCTAAAATCGGTATCATCATTAGTCTAATATTTTTTTTGCTTCAGGCTCTACTTCTTCGTGGAAACGTTACTGACCGCCTGCATGTCCGTCAGCTCCCTCTGGTACTTGATGATGGTGCTGTTGAGCTTCTCCTTCTCCGTCCTGAGCTCCAGCTGCAGCTTCCTGTTCTCCTTCTCCTTCCTGTGCACCTCGGTGTCGATGGTCCGGTGGCCTCCTCGGCCCGTCTCCCTCCGGTTCATCACCTCGGCCAGCTTATTGACAGCCTGTGAGCAAACACACGGCCGATTCAGACATCTACGTGTGATTAATACACACTCAGTGAACACACAGCGAAGCCTGCAGGAATATCAGTGTTGCTGTGAGATAGATATCTTTTTAAAAAACTCAGTGATTTTGCCCCGAGTTCAACACAAGCCTGCAGCTGAACATTATTCTTAACAACAAATGATGTGACATAACAGTTGTAAAAAGTCAGACAGCAAAAGTCAGGGAGCGTACGGATTATTCCAGACCTGTGTAGGCGCGCAGACAGACACACACCTGAATTTTTAGTGTCCTTTCATTCTGCAGCATCTTCTCAAAGGACAGTTTGACTGAGTTCATCTGCTTCTCGCCCTCCTTGGATTTCTGGAGCTCTATATAAATAGCAGAGAAGAATATTAATTCAGGGCTCATACACTTAACTTACTTAACATAAGTCGAACTGGAGCAATCTATAAATTATAAACCCTGAACACTAATATTCCTCCGTTTCTTACAGACACTCTGCTTCCTTTATGAGGAGATTAATGGCTACTTTTCGTGACATTATTACTTCCCTCTCCCCGTAAATCCCCTGACAGCTTTTTAACACATTTTTTCAGGACGGATGGAAATGTCATTCCTGCAGAAATGTGTTTCCTTTATGCGGCGCTCATTAACTCTCAATGACACTCACGTTGCTGCATGTCTTTCAGATGGTTATTGAGTTCTTCCTTCTCGCTCGCCAGGTTGGCGACATCCACCGTCAGCGTGCGGTTCGACTCTTCCAGCTGGAGGAGGAAAGTAAAAGCAGGTTAGCTTTATTAATATGGAACATTTAATTCATGCAGATTAAAAAAAATATTTTAAATGATTTGATGTCTTATTACATTCAAAGGACTATAACTTTATACCTCTCTATCAATGGACTCATTACAAAATAAGGGTCATTTAACAATTACTTTCATACAGTCAAAAGTTTAGAAAATAAGCTGTAAGTACATTTAATCAAGTATTGTACTTACTTTATATCGGATTTTATATCATTTTTATACACGACATTGTGAGGCCATGATTGTACTTTTTACTCTTTTACATTATTATGACACCTTTAATTAATTTTCAGATCAAAAGTTAACATCAAAATCATGAAAAATATGAAATATTTGGAAATCAAAACAAAACAGGGAGGTTCTTAAAATAAAAGTGTATAATAAAGACGGCGATATGCTTCAGTGTAGTTGGAATGATCACCAATGAATCAGTATATTGATCTGTATCTATGTGTTGTTGCAGATCTTGGACTGATTTCAACAACTATGAGTGTGCTAGAGGGTGAAAAACTCCATTCTCAATGTGTTAACACTTCTTTTTTAAAATTTAAATTCAAATTGTAATGAAGTCATATTTTTCACCAGGTTGTCAACGATTAAGATAAGTGAATTTTTTAATTAGCTGCACAGTGTAGAAATGTGCAGCGTGACTGCAGCAAAGGAGGCAGAGCAATAAAACGAGGCATCAATAAAAAAAATAAAAAAAAACATAAAATAAGTAGGACTGAATGTCAGTTTATTTAAGTTTAGTGTCGTGCTGATTATAACATCTGACAGCAGCAGGATGAACAAGCCGCTGAAATATTTTTGGGGCTCTTGACTTGTAAACTGTGATCTCACCGAGCTGATGGTGGCCTCCTTGTCGCTGAGCTCCTGCTTGTGTCTCGCCATCATGTCTTTGATCTCCAGCTCCTTCATGATCTTCTCCTTCTCCAGATCCGAGTACTGCTCCTCGGCGATGGAGCGAGCCAGCTGCTCAGAGTCCGCTTTGGTCAAACTGGCTTCCAGCTGCGACGTCAGTGAGTCCCTGCGGAGGAAAAGACCGACATGAGCTGGTAACAGCACTTTATTAAAAAAAAAAAAAGGGTAAATCTTTAAACTAAATCCCTGCTGTGCTGATGATATTCAGCAGCGGCCTTTCCTGGACAAACATACACTTCTGAATGACCTTTTTATTAATGCAGAGCGAGAGTTTCACTGTTTCACTTGAACTTTTTCTCCACAGCAGCAGTCTTTGGCTGCGGTGCGTCTGGGGGCGCTGCTAATCTGGTTCACTCATTCAGTTAAAGGTCAAATCCTCCAAGTTGGCTGTGAAAGAACTCACTGAGGGAAAATAACACTAATCTGAGCCGGCTGCTACATTATTGGAAAAACAGATAAATGTTATTTCTGCAGTGTTATCCTGTGGATTCCTCACTGAGGCTGGCATTTACCTCTAAAACATCAACATACGAGTTTCAAGTATATTTTATCATGCCTTTAATTATATCCGCAATAACTTGTGTAATATGATTTACACTTTTAATTTACTTTATTATTTACATTTTTTGTTTAGATTTTTTTTTTTCCTGTTTTGTTGATATTTGGATGATTTTTTTAAAAATCAAAACCAATAATGAAATAATCATATTTTTTAAATTTTATTTTTTTCATTAGCAAACATTAACCTGTAATTAATAATCATCTGAATTATGACAATTAAAAATAAAAGGCATGATAAAAAAAACAAACAAACTACACAATGCTTTTCCCCTTATTTACCAATATGCATATCCTTATTTACTTTTCAGGCAGCCATTTAAAATTTAAACAAAGAAATAGAAAATAAAATAAAAAAATCATATTGACATTTTCTCTATTCTCAGTCCTTTAAAAAACAACCTTCTTCTTTATCTACCTTGTACTACACTGTATACAGTTTATCTTTATTACTGTTTGTAGATAATACAAAATATGTTTCCAAGTTAACATTTTAAAACCTACAGTGATGAAGAAAGGGATTCTCAGATCATTTAAAGTCTGATCTGAATGTTCAGACCGGTTACCTCTCCTCCTGATATTCTGCCAGTCGCTGCTGCGCCTCTTTGTACAGTTTATTCCTCTCATCACACTCGTCTTTCAGCTCTCGAATCTGCGTCTTGTAGAGCGTCTGGGAAGAAAAAACAGGTGGACATTCATTTCATGTCACAGTTATTGGACTGAGGTGGAAAATAAACTTCTTTCTTTCCTTAAATCTTCTCATTCAGGCCTCATATTGTGGCTTAATTGTGATGATTATGTTATCTATGCTGAGTTGAATATTGGCTGTCACTACTTCTTGTAGAAAAGGTGCACAAAAGAAGCAAAAAAAAATTGTTGTTTTGAATTACTGTGAAATATTGCTCAGCCTCCAGTTGGTCCTTCAGTTCCTTCAGCTGGCCACCAGCCTCCTGCTTCTCCCTGGACCAGAACCAACAATCTGTCAATCAGTGCTGCTGGCCAAATAACCACAGAGCCAAAACACTCTCCTCAAACCAGATATGATGCACGATGACTCTCCACAACTATTTGCCAACAGCATAACAAACAAGCTCAGCTGCCCTGCGTGTTTATGTGAAAATGAGCGTTATGTCCGCGGTGTCCGACCTGCGCAGCTCCTGGTTCTGCTTCTCCAGGACCTGCTTCATGTCCAGCAGGTGGTTGAGCTCCTGTTTGAGCTGCTTCTCTGAGGAGCGCAGCACCGACACCTGCTGGGTCTGCATCTTCAGATCGCTCTGACTCAGACTGCGCTTGTGGATCTCCTCCTCCAGACGCGAGCTCAAGTTCTTAACCTGCACAAACACACGCAAGAAAACTTTTCAGTGACGGCAGTAACCGACTGTTAACGGGTGAATTTCAAGCTGCAGAAACAAAGCCATGGCACAAGCCTCCTCAAAAATAGCATTTTCAACAAATAACCTAAGAGCACACACTTTTGAGAATGATTCAACATTTGGACATTTTCTCATATACGGCCTGGATTCAATAGATTTCATCACTGTTTCAAATTCATTCAGGATGACTTTGCTCTGAAGCTCAGGATCAGTCTGTAGACTGTTCATGCAGAAAAACCAAAAAGGTTTCTTTCCCAGTTCACTTCTCACTTTGGAAAAACAAAGCTAAAGCCAATTTACAATTATTGGTCGCAAATCACATTGTACATGATCCATTTGGACACTTAATTTACCTTACTTAGTTTATTTACCTGTTTTTCTAAAATAATAATAGTAATAGATAATTATGTAAAAGTATCTAATTAAATATGTGTGAACTGGTGCTTTAAAAAAAAAAAAA
>JAOWBC010000383.1:11226744-11236935 GCA_028566105.1 Hypoplectrus providencianus | reverse complement strand
TTATATAACCTTTAACAACACCAAGAAGTCCTCAAATAGGCAAAGTGCACTCAGAGTTTTTTCAAGTATGTTTTCAAAAACCGCAAAGCCATTCAAATCACTGCTTCTTCTGAGGAAAAAACAAATTAGTTTTCGTAACAAACAAGCCTGTCACACGCACAAGAAAGGACCTTCTGAGTTTAGATGTTTACGCTGAAGACTGAGAGAATTTACACAAATTTACATTTTGCAAACCTTTGCTCTCAGATTTGCAAAATTTCCATTTCATGTATATGAACCTTAATAACTTAAGTTAATGCTGTGCTGCGCTGTCAAATTAACTCTTATTCAGAGGTAAATGGTAATTTTATAAAGTGTTTTACTCATAAGCAACTACGAGCCTTATTTTAGAGCCCTTTTTAATAAATGCCTTCTTCCTTACTAAGAAAGAAAACTGGCTGACAAGCACAGCTGGGTCTGGCTGAGTTGAATCTTTAATTATTTTCTGTTATTTATTAATTTCACAGGAATAAAAATGTAATAGTGTGCAGTGGACTCTGAAATAACAACTCTAAGTTGATAAAACAAAACAAAAAAACATTGCAATGAACCTGAAAAGGAAAGTTCATACTAGTCATAATGATAATGTAAAATAATTCTGTGTATCTGAAATTAATTGTTAAATTATATGGTGCTCTGACACATTTATGAAAAGATCACAACATAAAACATATTTAACTTGAATATAAATTCTTAATATTCAGGTAAACACAGCCTACTCACATTACTGTCCACATCCTGTTCATCAAACATTCATTACACTTGATCTAAAGAGCTTTTAATCTAAATGTTCTGTGCTTTCTATGACTGTAACGGTAATTTATTTTTGCAGCAATTAGATTAGACTGATCCTTCTTGCAGTTTATCGCTCTTCCACCCTGTTTATGCAAATCATCCTTTCCTGTGCGCATTTGACTTTCACGACTGGAACATGTTGTTGCTGTCTGTGAGGACACTTTCCTCATCTGTCTCGCCTCTACAAGCTATTTACAGCCAGTGAGACCAAAGACTTTTCACAATTTTGGTTGGCTTGTCCTGATAAATAAAAACGTTTAAGCAAGTACATACTAGCTTGTTGAGTTGATTACATTAATCATATTTTGTAAGATTTTTCACTAAACATGGATTCTTAGCTGAAAGAAACATTTAATGACTAGAGAGCAAGATCAGAACTATAAAGAGACTCAAAAAGACTTTAAAAAAATGCTCAAACACAGAGACCACAAACAACTACAAAGAGACAAAGGGTAACTACAAACAGATTTTAAACAGCTACAGAGAGACATGAAGATCACTACAAAGAGACTTAAAATTACTACACAGAAACACAAATTAAACACATAGAGACATTAAACAACTACAAAGAGACATAAAGACCACACAAAGAGACACAAAAAGACTTTAAAGTGTAACAAATTGAACACAGAAAATACAAACAAAAACAACTACAAGGAGACCAAAGGTGACTACAAACAGACGCCACAAGACTAAAACAAAAGCAGAACAACTACAAAGAGAAGCAAACAAACATAGACAGCAAATAGACAAGAAAATTGCTAAAGGGCCAAAACAACTTCAAAGGAACTCATAGTAACTTCAAAAAGATGCGTAAAACATTACAGCTGATAGATATAGAAGAAAGTGCAACAATCCCGTTTAATAACTTACACAATAAACCACAATAATAAAGACATTATTCAATACAACATCCAATACAATCCAATGAATTGTCACAACACTGAGCCATTAAGACCCACATTAGTAGATGGAGCAGAAAGGCATTTAATAGCTCAAGAGAGAGTAATAGAAGTCATCTCATCACTGTAAAACACACAGCTAGTGCTGAGGCATAAATGAGATTGTAATTGCATTTACTGCAGCACCAAGAGGGCGTTGGTCCGACTCATTTCTGACCAGAGACAACAGCTGCTTCCTCCTTCACCTCTTCTGTCAAAGACTATTGCTGTTCATCGCTCCAGATAGTATGCCTATTTGATTTCGTACTTTCTCTTTGTTGTTTTTCATTAATTGATTAATTAATCTGTGATAACTAATAATAGTTTCCACATATTCAGCCTTTTTTTTTTTTTTTTTAAAAGGTTGGAATACAACAAAATCTGTCACTACATGATGCCCTGTTTTTGTGATGACTGATTGAAACCTGGAGGGTTATTTATTTATTTGATTAATGCTGATTAAAGTGTTCCTGGGATCCACGCTGTGTTTTGCTGGCAACATAGAAATGTAAAAAACAAAAAAAAACTAAACTGCAGAAAACATAACTCAACTTGACTTTTTTGCAAAAAAAAAAAAACAATTGTAAATGAATCATGAAAAGGGCTCCAGGAACATCTCAGTAACATTAGTGAATCAAATAGAGGAAGGAAAGAGGAAAAAGCTGTAAATCAGCTGAAAGGTTCTTCCTGCCAGATGGTCAGCTGCACATTTGTTTCCCCTTGTTAGAAAGCATGTTGTTTTTTTGGGGGGGCACAATGAGGTTTCATCTTTGCTGTACCAACAGACAGCTAAAGTGGATCAATTAGCATAGACGGAGGCAGACCTCTAGAAAAGCTGTTTGCTTTCTCTCATTTTTACTAATCACATGTAGCCCCTCAATTAGGCCGCATAAATGGATCGTCTGTTCCTGTCTGCACTTTCACTGATTCATGTCCAGAGGCTGCGGTCGCCATGGAAACCAAACATTAGAAAGATGTTTGACTCTGATCCTGGATAACCGTCGTGTTTGGTAAATGCGTCCTTGCTTCTCGTGCTGTGTGATGAGACAGGTGGGGTTTTTAATTGAAGAAAACCACACATGCAATATGATAACATTAATTAATATTTACTCTACTGTCATGCAGGACCAAAGGCCTGTTTAACACGACATGAGCGAACGCCCACAGAGCTAACCTGATTTCACAAGCAAATCAGGTTGTATCCCAGATTTTGCAGCGCCTGCCGTCCCTGCTGTCGGTGGCTACCAAACTCAGAGTGTCCTCTGAGAGCACCTCTGATCTAACTAACTGCATATCTAGGACAAACCATCCTCCCTGCTCTGTCTAACCTTTTGGAAGGACACCTGATGCCACATGATGGCACCTGTTTGCTGAGAAAAGCTTACGCCCACTCTGTGTCGAGAGACGGCTATACGAGACAGACAACCTACAATGTACACGCACTAATCCTGCTCACAATGACTGTTGAATACACTGATGCATGAGACAGAGAGAGAGGCAGCGTGTTTCAGTACCATCTGCTCTACGAAGCAACAGAAAACCAGTGCTTTTTCTGAGAGCTGCACTCTCCTGTCAGAAACATCTGATGGATTAAACGCTGCACACACTTAAAACAGTTTTTCAAGCCAAGAATCTCTGAGGGGATTTCATTAGAAATAACTGATACTCAGACATTCTTTTGTTTGTTCAACTTAGCAAAAGCTTCTTTGGTCACTGCAAATTTTTTAACGTCTATTGAGTTATTTTATCTGACAAAGACATTACAAACAACTACAAAGAGACATTAACCACCACAAATAGAGTCAAAATTACTTAAAAGAGACACAGAAACGACTGCAAACAGATTTAAAACAACTACAAAGAGATATGTGGGCTGCTACAAAGACACCAAAGTAACTCCAAACAAACAAATTACAAAAGAAAAACACAGCTACAAACAGATTCAAAACAACTACAAAGAGACTCAGAATAAATCAAAAGAGACACAAATTGAACACTTAATGACCAAAACAACTACAGAAAGGTGTAAACAAGGTTGGTGTGTACCAACTGCTGTTTACCAACAGATTTTTTTTTTCAGTTTGTCTTAGTATCTATCCTTAGGCAGCAAAATAAGTGTGTGCAACATGTGGCTAAGTCACTACTGGGCTGTACGTCATATTTTGTCAAATGTATTCTCTGCTGGGCTTTTTAGCCAAGGGTAGAAGCTGTCATTCAGTAAAACAGGTGTTTTTTTCACAGTGATCTATTCTTTTCTTTCAAACACAAACTTTTATCTGAATAAATTGGATATCAGATAAGGTGTTACTCTGTTCCCGACCACATATCGCACCCACTGCAGCACTACAAACACGTAATCTGCTGAGTGACTTTGAATAGTAAGAGGAAATGTCGGACAAAGACAGAAAAATATTTACTGTTGGAGTGTTTTTCTGGATTTAAAAAAGGCATGGAGGCCCACCCTGTTCAACATGAAAAGCCAGTGAAGACATGTCATGATGATAGAATTCTTTATGGTGACCAAAAAAAAAAAAACTACAAGTTGACAAATCCCACAGTGTGCCTCATTATATTGCACACCCAACTACTATGCTGGAAATTGTGTCTCTTAAATGGACTGAGGAGCCTTTTTCCTTGATGATATCTCATTAGCAGCCTGTCGACTCGCCTCACAGCCCCACCGCACCTCCTCCCAGCTCTCTCTTCTTCCCACACTCCACCAGCAGGCACTGACATTTGTATAATGAATGTGGTTCATTTATCAGACGGCTGCCCAATTAGGTGTGAGACACCGTGGACGGTGGGGAAAGTTGAGCTGTATTTGTGTAAGTGCAATGTTCTCTAGTAAAAGAGCTGTTTGGATTGCATGAAATCCCTCCAGAAGTAAACTACATTGGAAAGATGATTCCTCCTTGAACCTTACTTAGTACATTTCATAATATCAATATCATATAACAATATCATGGATATTAAACATCCATTAGACACAAAGCATTTAATAATCAATATTTCTCTCAGTTTGCATTATGAGGTATAAAACAAATTGTTTTAGATGCTAATCTAAATTAAATTTACCTAACTCAAGGCACTTAGCCTTAAATTTTACAGTTTTCTTGTAATAGCTGTGAGTGAAATATTAAATTTCCATCCAAACCACCCTGGAATAATTTCTAAATTTATTTTTAAAGGACTGATTAAACATTTTAGGAGATACACTTATTCAATTTCTGCCCCAAAGTTACATAAGAAGCCCATTACCACCACTGATTAGCTTAGATAAGCACAAAGCCTGGAAACAGTGAAAGAGAGCTAGCTTGGCTCAGCTAACAAAACCCACCTGCCAGTACCTCCAAGGTTATGTTTCATGGCAGCTAGATTTTCACAAATTCACAGGATTGTGCAAAAATACAAATTGTCAGCCTTCAAGTTGTGTTTGAGTCACAGATGTATTATATAACCGGATACAGTGCTGCTGCTCAGCCCTGCAACCAGTGGCCATTTGTGCTACTTGTGGTTTCCCTACATACAAAAATAGTAGAAGAGACATAAAAGTGGTGACTGAACACCTGCAAACAAGCTCAGTTTGAACTTTTTTACAATGTTTTTTTTGTACTCCAACCATCCCAACTCTTCTCCTGTTTTTAAAAAAAAGCAAAAAACTTTGGTGCTCTGTCAAAAAAACAACCACCACATGGCCTGAACTGAAGATGTATTTTCCTGTTATGTCCATGTCAGGGACACTTTGGGACACATCAGTGTTTATGCTATCAGATATATGTGGTCATCTGCGTTTTAGACCACCTCAGGAAGTGGTTTGAGTAATCCAATCACAATGCAGCCTGGAACCTGTTTAAACTAGTATTAATTGCTGACCACTTCAGGGTCTGAGATGCATAGATGCTTTTTATAACGAGCGTAGGGAAAAAAATTACACTGAAGGAATTTCTTGATTTTTTCTCTCTTCTCCTTCTCGCCTTCTGAAAAAAAAAAAAGATTGACAGATTCATAAATCACCAGCCAAGTATTTGTTTTGTATCTGTCCTTTTTCAAACCATTTCCAATAACAACTTCTCAGGATGTTCTGTGCGACAAATGATTTGGCACTTCGGGTAACCTGTAAAAACTAATCAACATGTTATACTGCTTCCGTCTGCAGACAGACCACAAACTGTCAAACCATTGCTCTCATTTTGCCGCTAATAGTTAAGAAGTTGTTTTGGTACAACAGAGAAGTGGCCCGCACAACAGAAGCATTCCTTCGCTAAGGTTATAAAGAAATGTAAATAAATACTTTCCCGCCATTTGTGAATGATCACAGACGACTTATGTTTATCTTTGGCCGTCTGGGAAATATCCTTAAATTGGGGGCGGGTTGTTTTGCAGATGGCATGGATGGCAATGAGAAGGACTTTGCTAAGGAGCTTTTATTGTGTTTATACGACACGCTGCAGTCTGTACCCTTAGTTGGTAATCACACAGTTTTTATTGTTTACGTTCCAGTGGTTATTTTTTATGAACTCATTAATACATACATGTTTTTCTATTGCCATTTAGTTTGTCCTCACTTCTCCAAAGGGGTTTTTTAAGGCTTGGCTTTAAAGCTAGAGTCAGTTAGATGCTGTTCGTGTCAGTTTACACAAGAGAAGCAGAACAAACATGAATATTGTGTGTGGATGTGTTTGCATACATGCATGTTTAAATAAAACCCTAAGCAGTACTTCAAGTTGTGGTGTGAATATTCTCTGTGTGTTGGAATATGTTTGCATATGTAAATACAGAGCGTTGTGCTGATCCAGTCAGGTGTTTCCGTAGGTTTTTCTTGGTATTCTACATATTAAATTCCCAATTTCCTTTCTTGGCGGGAATGCATTTGTTTAAAGTCATGTTAAACCGCATATGCAGCCATTGGGAAGACAGAGTAAACACTATGTAAAAAAATGCATGGAAACACAAAGCACTAATTTCCAAGTAAATATACCTTTCATGTAAATATTTAATCTGGATCATGTTTCTTGTAGTTTCTGTCTGACATCATCCTGGTGTGAGCTCGTGCCTATTGTCAACTTTAACTGACACACGTGAGTGAAAAGAATTAAAAGAAAAGAACAATCTAGAGAAAAAAAGTTTGGGAAGATATGGGAATACTTGTTTCTGTCAATCCAACTCATCGTAGTTTATCTTCTTTTGTGTGTAAAGTTTGAAAGCGACGGCAATAAGTGTGACGTCAGCAGATACAGTATAGTTCCTCCTAATCCCCGGGATAAACAGAGACTGAACTGTGCATTATGTTTCCTCTGCTGTCCTTGCAGCATGGAGGAAGCATGCAGATAAGATGCTATCTGTGAGACGAACAGCAGAGCACATTTAGTTTCCTGTGTCACTGCCCTGGTGTGTGTGTGTGTGTGTGTGTGTGTGTGTAGACACAACACAACAGAAGGACATTGTGTTGCATCATGTTGGGTTTTTTTTTTTCTTTTAAGGGAAGCCTATTAACTGGTGGAGCCCTAAAGTGTTCATGTTCATATAATCACATGAACAGGATGGAAAATGTATTCATTATTTTCTAATAAATGTTTTCTTTTATACATTTGGATTTATATAATTCTACATTTCATAATGTTTCTTTATTTTTTAAACTGTACTGTGTAGGATTCTATATTATCGAACTCTAGTGTTGCTGCCAGATTTGTGTTAAACATATCAAAATGTTGTTTTTTTTTCTCCATTATATTGTAATTGGTAGTTGTGGAAGCGGTATTAAGATAAATTATGGAACAATTAAAAAAAAAAGTGAAATTACTCCTCAACAAGTAAAAGACCTGCATTAAAAACTTCCTGAAACCATGTGCAAATATGCATGACATTTATTGTGCATTGTTTTTTTCTGTTTGTTTGTTTTGTTAAATTCAGTAGCTCTTTTTGGTGTTTACATGAGTCATGTACATTGTCTCATGTAAACAGTATCTTGAGTAGTGGAAGGTGAGTGGGAACTAAAGGTCAACAAACACTTAACGTGGACCTGAAAAACAAGTTTTGCTTTTGGACGCCATGAACCAATGGAGTAAAGACACGTTATAAACCTACAAACTAATATAAGAATACTTAAACTATGTAATACTTACATTCATCTATTTCCTGTGAAGTGATAATGGTTCTCCAGGTGTGTTGGTCTTTGCATGCTCACTGATGTGTTACAGTAACTCTTCTCAATGTATGGACACAATGAAAGACCATATAAAATATTATTTTTGTGGATCCCCTGTGTGACATACAAATCTGGTAATAATTAGCCCTTTAATGTGTATTATGGATGTTTTGTTTCTACTAGTCTGAAAGAAGAACAGGACAAATAGCCTAAACATTTACAAGTGCATGAAAAAGAAAACACATCTTGCTTTTATTCGACATATTTTTAGTTGTGTATAAGACCAGGACTTATGCCATGTATAAGGAAACAGAGAATCCTGTGGGTTTCCTTTAGATTCTCCACACACCACAGTCAGTATCCACTGTACTTGTCTCTGACCTATTCAAGAAAAAAAAATGGGGCAGTTACCAAGGAGAGAAACCAATCGTTCATTCTAAAAATAAAACCTCAGAGCCCAGCTAGTGAGAGGTGCACAGTCCTTCTCCTCTTCCCTCTCTGCCGCGGCTCAGAAAAAGCTGTATATAATAAACATGGCCTGTGTGATGATTATCCAAGCGGCGAGTGGCCATTCATGCCCAGCCTCACAGCAGGCTCAGTGTGAAGCTGTGGTGTGCCTGGCATCTGGAGATTTGTCTGCTAATTGGTTTGTGTGATGCTGGGGAGAACTTAAAAAGCAGAGGGGTGTTTGGTGAAAGAACAGTGAATGCATGGAACAACAGGTTGGAAAGAAATGCAAAAAAACCCTACCCTTTATAATGAAATATGTTATATATTCCTTGCACAGGAGAGAGCTGAGGGAGGGTTCCACTCGCCTTAGTCAGATATTGACGGTCCTTTCTACAAGACCACCAAATAAAATTAGATCAAAGCTGTACTTTTTTAGAGCAGCCATGTGATTTGGGCCATGGGTCCCAGGATGGAGTGGGAGGCCTAGAAAAGCTACACATAATGTTTCTGGAAAAAACGACCCCTTCTAAATAAAAATACACCAATTTAAGACAGATGCTGTGCTCATAGTCTGACCCATTCTTGTCTTGGGTGGTCAAGAACACATTTCCAATTCAACAGTGGTTATTTTTGTCCGGGTGCTGCCTTAAAGGTGACACCATCTTCCCTCTGTAACATAGAATTTGAGTTTTTCTGAGCTGCAGCCAGGGGTGTGATTCATTAGACAGACCCACTTTAATGAGCCAGCATGGACAAAGCGCCCAATTTCCAGTGTGCCCTCTTTCCCCTGGGAGTTGTGATTATAATGACAGCGCTGTTTGTTGCCTGGTTTCATGCTGAATCATGATTACACAGCCACAGCACCCCTCGTTCCCTTTCTTCTCTCACCTCTCTCCCCTCTTGAAAAACAGAACATCAGTTCTGCTTGCAATCTGTCATTTGCATGAGGCAAGTGTGATTTGTTTTATTTAATTATTTCTCCAGCCTATAATTAGGATAACATGAGGTGGCTGGGTCTTACTTTGCATCAGATCTCCTGATGGGCTGCTATATAGCTTTTACAGCATTAGACAGCTGTTTTGCTTTATGGCGCTCTTTAGCAACTTTAATTTTATGGATGAAAAACAGAGATAAGATGGGTGTCAATCTGTGGTTCAGAGTGCTTCCTGCTTGTGACCATATCTCATAAATTCATCTTAAAGACATTATGCCATCTGTGTTATAGCTGTGAAACATCATGTAGGCCTACACATTAAAACAAACCACAATGCAACCCCCTTTTGATTTCCTTTGCTGATCTCTGCTCTGTCACTCCTGCTACACTGGCATGTATTCTATTTGTCTCCAGCAGACAGAGCACTCAGCAGTCACTTCCCTGTTGAGTGGACCTCTCAAGCATATTGGATTATAATTTTTTCATGTACGCTTGCATTTTTATGGTAATAGACTATTATTGCCTCATAATGGATTTTTGTGCTTCAGTCTTGATGGGGCCAGTGCAATTTCTCCTCTATTAGGGTTTAGGTTTGCTGATGTTTTTGGTTTTAACTGTACAGAATTTCATTGTTAAAAAATAAAGAAAGAAGAAATAGGTTTAGAAAGAGAAGTTTATTTTATATTATATGTGACATATTACAATTTATTATGTTAATTGCACTATAACGCACAGTAATACAGGAAAGATTATGTATTAATACATTCAATAAATATAGCATTAGCACTTTGGGATTGTTTCTAACAATGAAAAGTGCTCTACAAATAAAATGTATAATAATAATAATAATAATAATAATAATAATAATAATAATAATAATAATAATA